>JAKOGI010000809.1:125000-332500 GCA_029747015.1 Carnegiea gigantea | reverse complement strand
AAATTATATACTCACCAATGACACAAATAAAAAACTTATATAGTTCACATTTTATATTCCCAAATTTCTTGAAAAAATAAGTGCTAAATCTAAAATACAATAATGTAATTAAACATATATGCTAAAAAAAATTTAACATAACTACATTATTTGTCAAAATAAACGTAATTACAAGCAGCGGAGGGGCGGCGGGGTGGCCGGGCAGCGGCGGAGGGGCGGCGCAACAGCGGCGGCACTCTTAAACCAATTCATGACAAATTAACCACCATAAAAAACCCAATTAACTTAAATATTTCAATTTTAAAGAACAAATTAACTCAAAATAAATAACTTACTGTTAAATTATAAGCGACGACACCAAATTTTTCCCGTCACCAGCCACCGGAAACCACAAACACCTCCTCCTTCCCTCTCTTCCTTGCTCCCCCTCTCTCTTTCTTGCTCACACTCTCTCTCTTCACGGTGCAAAATCCCTCCAAAACTCTTAAAACCCGATCCGAAAATTTTTTGAATCGCGTGCACTGAAATTCCGTCGGAATTTCCTATGGATTCCGACGGAAACATGCTCCGTCAGCGGTCTCTGTCGGTTTTTCCGTCGGAATGTCTGACTTTCTCCTACGGGTTACTGCGCCGTGGCTTTTTCCGTCGGAGATCAGCATCATTTTCGTAGTAGGTTATGAAAGATAGTGTTACTCCACATTGATACTTTTAGAGTATAAATGTTTTTCTGAGTCTTCAACCATTAGTTCAAATTTTTGGTTGAATTGGTTCTTGAGTATAGTATCAGAGCTTTTCTGAGCGACATGTCTCGAGTTCGAATCTCATTAGCCTTCATATTGATTTATCACACAAGGTAGGGCAAGCTTTTGCAGCATTCATGCTTCAAATCCAAAGAGCATTTGCAAGAGTAGGCGTGTTAAAGTATAAACCTATCCTTAGATTTCAACCATTAACTTAAGCTTTTGGTTGAGTTACATTACTTTTTAAATAGATAAAATTAAAGGACAAATTATGAAGCAGTATACAAGCTATATGAAAAACCTGAGGCACATGGCCCCCAGTCAAACGCGGATATGGACAATGGGAATCGACCAAAATTCCTACATACTGTGTTTTATTACTCATTTATATATATTTCGTGAGAAGTTATTTTCTTAATATATCAACTCATTTCTTTATCATAAAAATGGATTCTTTTTATTTTCTCTTATGTTTTGGATTAATAATGTGTGCGAATGCTAGCCACCCAATTACTCTTAGAGACATGGATGTATCTATTCAAGGAGTCGTAGTCAGATGCTTATAGCCGTGTATCAACGAATCTCTTGATAAGAGAAATATTTCTTTAAAAAGTTCAAATTATTATTTTTGGTTAAAATTTAAATGGCATCTTCCAAAACAAAAATTAATCCCAAAAAAAAAACCGTTCCATCTTAGTTCGAGTTAAAAATGAGTATATCATGCATTAAATGAAAGAAGAATTTTTGGATTCATAGTCTAAGGTTGTAGTATTCATAAATTTTCACAATATTATTGTCAATTTTTGTCGGCTAAAAATTTATCCAAACAATTCTTCCTTTAGTGACTGAGTTGATCTATTTACTAATGTATTATTTACGTCTGTTGGTACCTTATATAGAGTTGGTGAGTCTTTCAACTTAATAATAGATGATTGATAATTTGTTGTATTTAAGTACTAATAATTGGCTTATTTTAACCCTTTAACGTCATAAATTTAGACTAAAACAAGAGAAAAAGGAGTTGCCTTGACTCAAGACCTCAATTATCACCCAACCAAAATAGGTTTTTATCTAGACGAAACAAAAGAGCTTCTTTTTTTGGGTTTTTTTTTCCAGGGGACGTTTCCACAGCAATATATATATTATGGTAAATGTCTGATGAAATTGGGCTCTTCATAAACTAATATAACAGTCATTATTCGTCGTCAATTAGTAGGTGAAATTGATTCAATAACAACATCTTTTAATGTGGGTCCCGCTTAGTAGATGAAATTGATTATTGTCTTTATATCCTTTGGCCGGACCCTAGAATACATTTTCTTGATTCGCAGGTTAATTACTTACCGTCCCCAAATCCTATTTTCTCAGCTCGTGCATCAAAGCACCATGCATGCATTATCAATGTTCCATAACTTTTCATACTTCTCTTATATAATGTTCAAAGATTTCACTCAATGTACAGGTTACGACTAGTAATAGTAACAAATAGAAGTAAAGTTGGACTCTGACACTAGATTTGTGTTTCCTTTGCGGCTGTCAAAATTGCTTTTACATTATATTACAGAAGCCTTTTGAATTTTTGACATGAATGATGCAGTTTTCATGGGATCTGAACTGACTTAAATGCAGATGATAAATTATCTATGCAGTAAGGAGATCAACTTATTGGAAACTGGTCATGCCGATTTTGGTTCTCGTCTTCAAAAATTACAAATCAGTTTTGCTCATCCACAAAAGGAGGGGTTAATGTTAGTTTTCTTAAAGCTCACACTAAGTTTTTTAATATATTTTTGACGAAAGACAAAAAGAGATTAATCAATTGACATATTCATCATGTTATATTTGTATTATCTTATCGTGATTATAATTGATAAATATTATGATTGACAATATCCCTTTGATTGTGGTTGTTTTCTTATTATTAGGGACCTTTATGTGGTAAATATTTAACCATCAAAATTTAAATTCCCTTTAAATGCTTGATATATGACTAGAGTTGGGTAATAGGTCATGTCGGATCGGGTTCGTGTTCGTATCGAATTTAAACAGGTTGAAAATTTTTCGATCTGAACCTAACCCGTTTATTAAACAGGTTAAAAATCTTGACCTGTACCTATTTAATCTTTAAACGGGTTAGCCCGCTTAACCCGTTTAAGACACAGGTCAAGTCCAGTTGCTTAATTAATTATTTAAGGATTTAACATTTTCAACTAATATGTAATTACAGTGTTAAAAATTAAGCTTACATATCACATTAAATAATTACTCTTTAAATTCCCCTGATTCGTCATAATTCACAATTTTTAAAAATTTTTATATTCTTAATTATCTAATAAAAAGTAAGTGGATAAATAAAAAATGAAAAAATAAATTGACTTATTTAACTCATTTAATTAAACGGGTTAAATAGGTACTTTTTCGTATCGAGAATCTCAACCTAAATCTAACCCATTTAATTAAACGGGTTAAACGTATTAACTCACTTAATTAAACAGGTAGAAAATTTATATCCAAGCCCGCTTAACTTCGTGTATGTTTCGGATCGGTAGTCATGTCGGGTCAGCTTTTTATAACTCTATATATGACTTGATTTATTTGGAAAGCAATTACAAATCTTATCAAGATAATCTTCATTTGCTCAAAGTGGAAGTAGCTGTTGAAAGCATTCATCAACTCAAAAATGGAAGTGGCAGTTGGAAGAATATCAAATAAAGCCAAAATTAGCCTCCTCGGTCCTCGCTATTTGTTGCTGAGATTGGCAGATTGCTAAGATTTTAAGGGCACTAAACTGCAGTCCAAGGCACTAAATTGAAGCAGGAATCCAGATTGTGTCTAACGGCTAGTTTCCAACAAATCCTCCAAGTTTTCCCTACAAATACAAAGCTGAATCAGAGCTGAAGAGATCAAGAATTGCAAGCACTCATTGGCATACTACTCACTTAAGCAATACATTGTCATATATTGTGTTTAAACTTGGTTCCTTTATATTTGAGCTGTATTGTTCAAAGTTGTAAGTTAGGTGGGATTATAGAGTTGAATGATCAACTCTACCAAGCCTAGTTGAATGATTCAACTTGTAACTTAGAACATAGAGTAGCATGTACTCTAGAATTGTAACTATCCCTCTTAATATAATAGGGTTAATCATAGAGTTAGGGAACTCTGGTCCGGGAGTAAGATTGGTTGAGGCTAACCTCGTTAAAAGGTTCTTGTGTGTTTGTCCACGTTTATTTTTTTCATATTTGATTAATTTGCAATATTGATCATCACCCTATTTACCGTGCTCTAGGGTGATTCAATAGCTTTTGAGTTTTTCAGTTAACTTATGGGGAACATGATCTACTAGAATTTGAAAATACACCTCTTTGCTAGAGGTAATTGTGCCAAATTATAGTCACGATCAAAGTTGTCTATTGATTCTGTATGAATATATATCAATGTCCAATAATCTTAAGCCACCAAAATTTTGATAGTTATAATTACTTAAACAGATATGTGGGAGGAGAAATAAAAACACAGCTCCAAAAACCCAACGACATCATCTATCACTCTCACATGTTGTTTTGTTTTTTATGGTTCTCTTTCGGCTTTTTGCTAATGATATATCACTTTCATTACACTACAACAACTCAAATAACATTTCAACAATTGATACCTATAAAGAAAAACACTCTTCATCTAAATCGACAGTGCACTGTCGGATACATATATACCAATTTTATACCATACTTATATTAATAAAATTAGCCAGTTCAATGTGTGTGCTTACCTAAATAAGACTGATTATCTTTAAATTAACCCAATTTCTATTAATACAAAATCCATATACTAAATGCTATTGTTATTCGTTTTGGACATGGTTGGCTATTTCTGGCCTCCATCACCTGGATCCATAGCCCCTGCCGTTTGTCTCACAAATGTCATCCATCATCGTCATCATCATTGTTTCTTGCTCCTGATAAGCTAACATATATTCTCCAAAGCATTTAATATCCATGTCTTATTATGTCCTTTTAAGTTCGTATTTTATTCTACATTTATGTGGCTCCACAAACATCACTAAGACAAACCAATTATCATCAAGGTTCATATAGAATATCATATAATCAAGATCAATTGATATTGTATATTTCTTGCTAGTCATCTCAAACAGACCTTAATAAACACATTGAACAGCTTCAAAGATTCACTGCCTGGGATTTTCATGACAAAGTGATCTCCAACTTTTGCCCTTCTTTTTCTATTTAATCTCCAAGGTTAAGGGGAGCAATTGCAAATTAAGAATTGAGATGATGAAGATAACGACAACTAATCATGTAAGTATATATATTATTAAATATGATTGCAATTTTGAAGGCACTTCGAGTTCACAAGAATCAGACCAAGTGCTCATTCTACAATCTTTTTCTCCTCTGAAAAGGAATTGGTCAACCAATTCCTTCAAAAACGACCTCCGCAAAAATTATTAAGGAAAAAAATGTACCCCACCTCTAAAGTAAAAGACATTTGGGGAAAAAGAAAGACTCAAGCAGCAGTACGTTCACACTGGTTGACTGCCAAAAATAATACTACTTACGAGAGGGGAAAAAGTAAAACGAGAAAAATTATCGGCATTATGCCGATGATGCAATGGAGCCAGATCCACGTTGGAAGTTGTTGTGATGGAGAAATTTTCGGCATTCACTGATAATGTGATGGAGTTAGATCCACACTGAAAGTTGTTTTGTACAATCGAATGTCGTACATATGAGGTGACGAGCTAGCTAGAATTAGGTGGATCCACGTGCATGGACTCAGAAAATCATCGTTCTTCCGGCTGCTTGTCATCAAACGACAGCCGAAAAACCCACTTAGTGAGTGACCGGACTCTCCGAGAGTTCCTGAGTACATCACATTGGCTGCTACTGTGGCTGCGTTTGTTCAGTCTAGCGTCCACGTAGTCCTTGATTCTCTGCATGGCTAGGTCAAGGGTAGCCTCGGACAGGTTGGCGAAGCAGACCCGGAACCACCCGGGTTCGGAGCAGTGGCATGATGACCCGGGTGAGATGTTCAGCTTCACTTTGTGCACCATGTCCTTCCACAGCTCCATTTCGGACTCCAATGTCCGGGTTCGGAGCAGGTGGCTCATGTTGACCCAACAGAAGAGGCCGCTGTTGCTTTGTAAGCAACTTATCCCGGCCCGTTTTAGGCCCGACACGAGCATGGAGCTTCGCTGTCGGAGTCTCTTTTGGTTTTGGGTGATGTAGCTCTCCATGAACCTGTGGTCCGAGAGCAGGCTGGCTAAGAGATGCTGGGTTTGGGCCGAGACTAGCCCGAAGCTTGACATTTTGGTAGCGGCGGAGACCACCATCGGGTCGTTGGAGTAGATCCCTCCGACCCGGAACCCGGGTAGGCCCAAGTCCTTGGAGAGACTGAAGACTATGTGGACCCGGTTTAGAATGTCCTTATTGTTGGCCCATTTTTTGTCCGACGACATAAGAGGCTCCATGACACTGGTGAAGCCGGCGGGGTGGTCGAAGACGGTGCCGGCGTAGATTTCGTCGCTGATGAGGTGGATGTTCTTGGAGGAGATGAAGGTGCGGAGGAGGTTGATTTCGTCCTTCGATAAAGTGGTGCCAAGTGGGTTAGATGGGTTGGTAACTAGGACTCCCTTCACCGTCAACCCCTGCTTCTTGGCTGAGTTGTAGGCTTCTTCAAGTGCTGACTTGGTGATCCTAAACCCGTTAGAGCTGGTGCATTTGATGGGCACTATTTCTGCCCCGGTTCGCCATTTGAGGTCCCTATCAAACCTGGACCAACCATGTTCATATTTTCATTAGCTTACCAATCTTAATTCAAGTGGTCACTTTTTTAATTTTTTTTCATCAACAGATCGAGTAGGTTAAAAGAATTAATGTGATACATAAATGCTTACCCAGGGTAGTAAGGAGTAGGAAGAAGAACAGCCTCGCCGGGGTCAGCCAGGCAAAAAATCAGGGTCTCATTGGCGGAGGTTGCACCGGCAGTCAAGACCAATTTTGCAGGGTCAAATGTCACCCGGTTTCCTCTCAACTTGGACATGTAGCTCACCATTGCCTGGTGTAAAACAGACAAACATATCTGTCAGTCTCATGTCTTTAGAATTAAAAAATGCATGATGCTTACTTTGCTAATTGATAATCATGGAAGATATATATAACTGTGCTTACTTTTTTGAATTGAGGAAGGCCGCGATAATCCTGGAAGAGAGCGAGGTCTCTGAAAACGGAATGGCCATTGTGCCTGAAAGAGGCAGGCTCAGGGTTTTGGGCGAGCCAAGACTCAAGAAGATCAAAGCAGAGTTGGTTTTCAGCAAGGCCCATTTGGATCATGCCATCAGGGTTGTGGGACTCGTGGTAAGGGTTCTTCTCGTACTCTTCCCACCCTAAGAAGTACGACGAGTCTTGCCCATGGCTGTTGCTCTCTGCTAATCTTGACAACATCTTCATTGTATTTTTCTCTTTCCAGGTATTAAAATGCTTGTTTAATTTCGTGGAAAATGTTTTGGACCTTCAATTCAAATGCGTTATGGGTAATGTGCAGTGCAAACGAAACAATGTGAGTGAGAGAGAGAGAGAGAGAGAGAATGAGTGACTGATTGACGGGGAGGGGGTGGGGGAATAGGAGGCCATATATATAGGGAACGACGAGTGCCATGTCAGCTTAATTTTCACCAGAAACAGCATTACTTGTTGTCAGCTCTACTTCTGTGTTCTCTTTTTTCTCTCTCTCCGGACATCGCAGGATCGATAGTCCAACCTTTGTCTCCATCAGATTTACTTGTAGCAGATCAACCGTGCATGCAAATTTTTCGGTATTTTTCTATTATTTTGCAATCCAAATAAGTTTATAATTAGGTTTCTATTATTTTGTTTAGCTGTAAAAGAGTATTACAAATAACCAGTATCTTATAATTATCATTATCACAAATTATGTAATTATAATTGCATTACAAAATTGATTGTATCAGATAACTACATAAGCTTCTATTTTTAATTCCATTTCTCAAAAGCATTGGTTTAAAGGCTTTTACGATAACATTTTTAAATTGTCAAATAGTTGAAATTTCATTGCATAGTTATATATGATCGTCATGATCGATCATCATTTTCATAAGCCAGTGTAAATGAGCCAAATTATGGATGAGATTTAAATATGAACAACTATATCCCTGTAAGTTAAGAGGTATTTTATTGATAATTTAGTTATTTGAAATAATTTCTCTGCCAAGCTATCAAATTTTACTACAATTTTTAACAAACAAATTTATATCAGTTTGTTAATTTTTTAAAGTGTCCTTTGTAATATTTCTCAATGTTATTTTTGGCTAAATATTTTCCCTTTTCCTTAACTAGTTTTAGAAAACCTCCTAATTTTTATATTTATTGTGTTAAAGAACCTAATGATATAATCTGCAAATAATTCTTGAAAGTTTAATCAATTATTTATGTGGCAACAGGCATATATATATATATATATGTGTGTGTATATATCCCTCATTCAAACCCTAGCATTCTTGAAGATTACAATCCATAAAGATCAAGAACATAAAAAGAATGTCATATTTATCGGTGGCCTAGATACTTGGTTTTCCAAAAGGAAAACTATGATCTATCTTTCACTTAGCTATTTTGGTGGGTGTTAGTGTGCGTAAAGTTAGCCCTTTATTAAAAGAAAAAAACGCACAATGATGTAATTAATGTATAAGGCTAGTACGATGAAATCCCTTAACGTAGATTTACAATATATTTATAGATGAAAATGGAACCTCGCTATTGGTGGAAGTACTGCTGACCCAAAAACAAAAAAAAGATAAGAAATTAAACTATTAGAAATAGTGTAATCGATGTTGCTATTTTTTTGTCCAATAGTTGTAGTTGTGTGCTCTTTAATCATATCCAAACTAATTTTAGCATCAAGTAAAATAATTCCAGAAGTAATGATTTTAGAAACTACTGGTAAAAAATGATAAGAAGAACATGTAGACATTATCATTTAATACACTTGCTCCGACGTGTTGAAAGACACACTTCTCATCATTGTATTCTTGATTTGAGTGTTTAGAGTTTAAGGCCTTGTTTAGTAATTAGTTGCTAGCAGTTAACGGTTTGTATTACTTATTAGCTATTAGCTAATTGTGGAGTATTTTGTAAATAATTTTTCGAAGAGCTTTTTGGTATAAAAAGAGTTTTTTTTTGACATTACCTGTTTGACTAAATAGTTTGGATGTTTGGTGAAAAAGTTTTTTTAGAAGAGCTTTTTGGGTCCAAAAAGTTATGTTAGGATTAATATCAGAGTAACAGTATAGCAGAAGCGATAGGATGCAATAGAAAATCAGAAATTCAATCAACAAAACAACAGAATTATAGGAACAGAACAAGAACACAGGAATTTAACGTGAAAAACCCAATGTGGGAAAAACCACAGACGGTGACAGCACCAAAACAATCCACTATGAGCAGGAAAGTACACCACGATCACAATCACCTCAGTGATTCGATCTAAGAGCAGACTTACAATATCTCTCTATTGTAATCTCTCGCAAACTACTTTTACCTCTCAATGTGTTTATGAGTACTGAAGTTATTTAGATCCTAAACTTGACCCTCTTTATATAGGGTCTAAACAGTAGGGTTTTCCCCCTTAGCATGCAACCCTAGCCGCCAAGTGGAATCCCCCTTCGACCAGAGCCATAACCGTCTTCCGAAAGAGGCGGCGTAACAACACGGGGCACGACCGTGCCACTTTGCTGTTTGCTCCGTCTTCGGCTCTTCGTCTTGGCATGCCTGTATCTGTGCAGCATGGGCTCCCCGTGCCGATACTCGAGATTTTGGGCCATAAAACCCAACAATCTCCACCTTGGACCAAAATCTCCAATCTTCAACTTTCCGTCGCCGTCGTCTCACCCCAAAGGGTGATGCCCCCTATGGGGCTATGCCCCGCAGGGCCCTCAGTGGCTGTGTACGCCTACTAAGTCCAAGCAATGCTCAAACTTAGCTATAGGTAGAGGCTTGGTCAACATGTCAGCAGGATTTTCTGAAGTGTGCACCTTTTTCACCACTATCTCTCCTGCAGCAACCATGTCTCGCACGTAGTAGTACTTTGCACTGATATGCTTGGTCTTCGAGTGATAGGCATCATTTTTGGTCAGATGTATGGCACTCTGACTGTCAGAATATATCACAGTGGTAGATTGTGGTACTCCAAGTTCAATTACCAGTCTCCTCAGCCAGGTAGCTTCCTTCACCCCTTCAGTAGCAGCAATATATTCAGCCTCTGTAGTGGACAAGGCTGCAATAGATTGCAGTGATGCTCTCCAGGAGATAGCACCCCCACATATGGTAAAGATGTACCCAGATATGGACCTCCTCCTATCCAAGTCCCCAGCATAATCAGAGTCAACAAAGCCTGTTACATCAGACGTAACAGCTTTGTTTCTATCATACACCAACCCCTTCCCTGCAGTACCCTTCAGATATCGAATGATTCATTTCACAGCCTCCCAATGATCCTTCCCAGGATTGTGCATATATCTACTTACCACACTTACAGCATGTGATAAGTCAGGTCTAGTGCAAACCATAGCATACATTAAGCTCCCTACAGCACTAGAATAAGGTACCTTAGAATTCTACTGATGTCTTCCTCTGTTTGCGGACAGCATTCCGCAGACAGTCTAAAGTGTGCAGCAAGTGGAGTAGATACTGCCTTGCAGTCCCCCATGTTGAATCTACTCAGTACTTTCTCAACGTACCTTTCTTGAGATAAGTATAGTTTACCTCCCTTCCAATCCCTGTGGATCTCCATGCCCAGTATTTTCTTTACTGCACCCAAGTCTTTCATCTCAAACTCTTTACTGAGTTGAGATTTCAGCATGCTAATTAAACTTTTATCTTTAGAGGCAATTAGCATATCATCAATATACAACAATAGATATATAAAGGTCCCATCACCATACTGTCTGAAGTACACACAATTATCATATCTACTGCGTATATACCCTTTATCAATCATAAACGTATCAAAACGTTTATACCACTGCCTAGGAGCTTGTTTGAGTCCATACAAGGACTTCTTCAACTTACACACCAGATGTTCCTTTCCAGGAACAGTGAACCCTTCAGGCTGCCTCATGTAAATCTCCTCTTCTAGCTCTCCATGCAGGAAGGCTGTTTTTACATCTAACTGCTCCAACTCCAAGTCAAATAGTGTAACAAAAGAAAAAAGTAATCGAATGGAGGTATGTCTAACAACAGGGGAGAAAACCTCATTGTAATCAATACCTTCCCGTTGGTTGCAACCACGAACAACCAACCGTGCCTTCCATCTTGCATCCTCAACCCCAGGAATTCCCTCTTTCTTTTTGTAAATCCACTTGGCAGTTAAGGCTCTTCGACCTTTAGGCAATTCACACAGTTCCCATGTTCTGTTCTTCTGCAGACTTTCCATCTCTTCTTGCATAGCCAGCATCCAATTAGGTGAACTCGGGCAGGTGATCGCTTCAGTGTAGTTTGAAGGTTCAACCCCTTCAGGCACTTCCTCTGCAACTGAAAGTGCGTATGCTATCAGTCCCTCATCATCATTGTACCGGGCAGGTCTTCTGATCTCCTTTCGAGGACGATCACAAGCTATAGAATGCTCAACCTCCACCTGAGGTTGATCAGAACTGATAGTCCTAGGCTCAGTAACCTGGGCTTCCCTATTGGGCTCCTCAGCAGCTCCACCTTGAGCTGCAATGGTCTCCACCTCCACCTCCATAGTGGTATCTTCCTGATTACCTGCATCAGTAGAAGGAACAACAAAATCCTTTCCAGAAGGCAACATAACAGTCTCATTGAAAGTAACATCTCTACTTTGTATTACTTTCTTAGACTCAGGGCACCACATGCGATACCCCTTGGATTCAGAAGCATATCCCATAAACATGCATTTGATAGCCCTGGGGGCTAATTTTCCATCATTCACATGGGCATATACAGGATATCCAAATATCCTAAGATTAGAATAGTCAACAGGATTACCTTACCATACTTCTTCTGGAATCTGAAAGTTAATGGAGGAATGTGGTGAACGATTCACCAAGTAGCAGGCTATAGAGATGGCCTCAGCCCAGAATGCTTTGCGATCCCAAAGCCCAGCATTTAAAAGCATACACCGTGCTTTCTCCAAGAGTGTTCTGTTGATTCGTTCTACAACCCCATTCTGCTGTGGTTTCCCAACCAAAGTCTTGTACCTGGCTATGCCGTTTACTGTGCAAAACTCCTCAAACTCTGATTCAACAAACTCTAGGCCATTGTCAGCCCTGAGTTTCTTGATCTTTCTCCCAGTCTGGTTCTCAACCAGAGTTTTAAACTTCTTAAACATAGAAAAGGTCTCATTTTTATGTCTTAAGAAGTAAACTCAAACCTTACATGAGAAATCATCAACAAATGTCAACATGTAACGCTTACCCCCAAAAGAAGGTTCCTTTGAGGGACCCCACAGGTCAGAATGGATATAATCTAGGGTCCCCCGAGTACGGTGTGTTGCTTTAGAGAAACTCACTTTTTCTGTTTCCCAAAAATACAATGATCACAGAAATCTAACTTACCCGTACTGGCGTTACCAAGATAACCTTTCTTCCCCAGAATGGTCATCCCTTTCTCACTCATATGGCCCAACCTCATGTGTCATAACCTCGTGTCATCTGCTGTACCCACTGCAGCTACGCCTGTAACTGTAGCTCCTTGCAGAATGTAGAGACTCCCCTACCTCAGTCCCTTCATCATCACCATGGCTCCCTTAGTTATCTTTAGGACACCATTCTCCATAACGATCCTGCAACCATTAGTCTCAAGAGTACCCAAAGAGATCAAACAACGAGTCATATCAGAAATGTGACGCACTTTAGACAAAGTTCTAATAGTGCCATCATGGGTTTTAATCTGAACCGTACCTATCCCTGCAACCTTGCATTCAGCATCGTTGCCTATAAGTACAACCCCAGACTCCACAGGTTCATAAGTTACAAACCAGTCCCTACGAGGACACATGTGGAACGTGCAACCAGAATCTAAAACCCAATTATCATCCACTCCTCTCCCAGAAGTGGTAGCTAACGAAGTAGCAAGCAATACATCCCCATCAGACTCAGACTCTACTACAGAATCAGCTGTAGCAGTTTTCTCCTTCTCCTCATTCTTTTTCTTTAATTTCCAGCAATTAGCCTTGATATGACCCAATTTATTGCAGAAGTGACAGGTTTTATTAGCATGAGGATTCTGTGATTTTGAACGGCTCTTTTTTCTGTTACCATTCGCCCTTTTTTCTGTTGTCCTACCCCTGATCGCCAATCCCTCGCCCGAATCAGCATGAATATCATGGTCAAACTTTTCTTTAGACAGTAGGTTAGCCTTGACATCCTCAAATGATATAGTATCTGAATTACTATACAGTATAATTTCTTTAAAGTGTTTGTAGGAAGAGGGTAGTGAGACAACAAGTAGGATAGCTTTATCCTCATCATCAATTTTAACGTCCAAGCTTTCTAGATCCACTAGAATTGAATTAAACTCATTCAGATATTTTTGGACGGGCGTACCTTCAGCCATACGACAGGTATATAACCTTTCTTTCAGCCTGATCTTATTTGCTAGACTTTTCATCATATACAACTCTTCTAGCCGAGTCCAAAGGTCTATAGCAGTTACCTTATCAAGTACCTCTCGCAAAACGTGAGGTGCCAGGCACAGTTGTATGGCTGAAACTGCTTTCAGCTCCAATTCCTCCCGTTCGTCTTCCGTCAGCGACCCACGCCGCTTCTTCTGTTTTTCAGCCCATTGCTCATCTGTTGTCTTTTCGGGTTTGACATGAGGTCCCTTCAGGACCTTCCATAATCGGTGCTGGATAAGAACCGCTCTCATCTGCACCTTCCAGAGATTAAATCTAATCTCTCCGTTGAACTTCTGAATGTCTACCTTCATGATTGAAGACATCCTATAATCAGGCTCTGATGCCACTTGTTAGGATTAATATCAGAGTAACAGTATAGCAGAAGCGATAGGATGCAATAGAAAATCAGAAATTCAATCAACAAAATAACAGAATAATAAGAAGAGAACAAGAACACAGGAATTTAACGTGGAAAACCCAATGTGGGAAAAACTACAGACGGTGACAGCACCAAAACAATCCACTATGAGTAGGAGAGTACATCACGATCACAATCATCTCAGTGATTCGATCTAAGAGCAGACTTACAATCTCTCTCTATTGTAATCTCTCGCAAACTACTTTTACCTCTCAATGTGTTTATAAGTACTGAAGTTATTTAAATCCTAGACTTGACCCTCTTTATATAGGGTCTAAACAGTAGGGTTTTCCCCCTTAGCATGCGACCCTAGCCGCTAGGTGGAATCCCCCTTCGACCAGAACCCTAACCGCCTTCCGAAAGAGGCGGCGTAACAACACGGGGCATGATCGTGCCACGTGGCACGGCCCCACCGTGCCACATGGCACGACCGTGCCACGTGGCACGGCACCCCCGTGCCACTTTGCTGTTTGCTTCGTCTTCGGCTCTTCGTCTTGGCACGCCCGTGTCTGTGCAGCATGGGCTCCCCGTGCCGATACACGAGATTTTGGGCGATAAAACCCAACAAGTTAATTTAAAAAAACTAATGCCATGAGCTTTTTAGAAAAATTTGTTGAAGAATTATTTTTTGCCTCATAACTTTATCAAAAACAACGAGATTTATCAAACAAATTTTCAACAAACAGCTAATTCAAATAATTAGTACAAATAGCTAATAACTAATAGGTAATACAAATAACTAATAGTTCTTTGCCAAACAGACCCTGTATTAGCTGTTTAACTTAGCTAATTACATTAACTTTTCTATAAAAAGTAAAATTAGTTATTTCTAATAATACTATTTAATAAAATTTCTCTTTTGCCCGTAACTTAGTTTCATTTTTTTTAATATAACAGTATTTATAAATTGCATATTTATTTTTCTTTTCAATATAAATTTAAGGATATGTGATATCTAATTTTTTTTATAACTTTACCTATGTTTGGTTGTGACTCATGACAATATTGTTCGTCATTCTAACTTACTTTTGGTTAAACAATACTTGAACTTTACATAAAAACAAATATGAAAAGAGACTCTACTATTCAAATACCAAATCTCCTATCTCAACCCAACCCACACTAAATAAAGGGAGAAGAGAAGAAGGACCATAAAAAAAAAAAAAAATCAAATAGTTGAAGATTTGAAGTAAATTGCCTAACCCATGACTTTTTTCAACCCAACTAATTATTGAAGATGGGAAAAAAAGCAGCCAAATGATACCTGAAGGTTATTCAATGTAAAATAATAGATTTTTTTGTTATCGGTGACATTTTAAGTAATTTTGTAAAAATAATTATGGTCAATATGATCATTTTCATTGTAAATAGCAATAAGCTAATGGAAAAAACTTTTCCAAAGAGTTTTTTGCAAAAGAGTTGTTTAGTCATAAAAAGTTAATCCAAAAAATTCACTAACCAAACACTCAAATTAGCTTATTGGTCAAAGTTATAGAACTAATGACCCCAAAAAACTCTTTACCGAACACCCTCTAAATTATTTCCATACTTTGGTTACGTTGTGCTATTGGACAAATTAAATACCTTATCGATTTGGTTCTCGAGCGGATTTATTTGAATAATGTAACCATGACTCTCCTTTGTTGGAGTACGACATTTGCCTAGTGATTCGAATTTTTCATTTGACAATTGCTTAAGCAGTTAAGGGTTAACTTGGGAAAATTGTATCATTAATTTGGTTACCTGTCCTTTATGTTTACCTTTGTTTCACTTTTAATGTCCTAAGTTAAGTTCCTAAAGTTAATTTAATTTTGACTAGTTGTTATAAACAAATACAATATATCTTGAGATTGAAGATATGATAGTACTATATAATTTTTAAACATCTATTTTCAAATGATATATCAAGCTATAAATTTTAGATTTGAAAATATTCATTAAAAGATTTGATTAAACTTTTACTTGATTGTTCAATTAAAGTCAATATAAGAAGACAAAAATGTATTGAGTAAGGGTCTGTTCTTTTCGTTAGTCCTTTTTAATTTACCGATTTCAACCAATTTCAACCCACTTCAATAAAAAATATCAACTTCAACCTACTTCAACCCACCTCTTTCAAAATTTATTCTTTCTATTTTAACCAAGATAAAAAATATACCAACTTCAATCCACTTAAATTCACCTCAACCTATTTCAACCCACTTCAACAAAAAATATCAATTTCAACCTACCTTAACCAACTTCACTATTTTACTATTTTTAATTTATCAACGAAAGGAAGAGGCCCTAGATATTTCTACTTGAAATGGTTGCTTAGCATGCATAAAAAAGATTAAAAAATTCACCATAAAAGGTAGGTAAGTAACCGTGAGTTTCGGGGCATGTTGACTGTTGAGAAAGCCAAACCGACAGCAAATCTGGAGGGCTTAAATGGATACACAAAGTCGGACCTGAGCTGGGTCCAGCTGCCGGGTTGCCCCACTTTGTCGGCCCATTTGGTCGTAATTTACTACCTCCATACTCCAATGAGCTTCTCTTTCCCTATCCTACTTCTTCTTCTTTTTTTTTTTTTTTTTGGGTTTTTTCTTGACCCATGTACATCTCCATATATCTAGCAATCCTAATTTTTTTTCTAAATTTTTATTTTAAAGTCAACGTGAATAAGCTCCATAATCTCTAAGTAATCTCTTCTTCACTCGTCAACTAATGCATTTATAAGTTCTTATATTTTTCCCTTCCACTTCTTTGAATTTTACCTAGCTGCTTCTATGCCAATTATTCCTTGCCATATATTCCATTATTTTCACAGTTCTCAATATATTATGGATTAGATATTTTCCCCTTCACCATGAATAATTTTGCCTTAATTATGGTAACAATGTAACATGTGATGTCCGAAAAATACATCGTAATTTGCCCTCAAGTTAGTAATAGCATTCCAACAATTTGTTCTAAAGCTTAATTACTAATCAAGAGAATTACTGCATTTTTCCAGTCGAGTAGACGCTTTAATCAATGTATTTATATATGCTCAACTAAAAAGTATTTATGTTGAACATATATAAAACTCAACAATAAAACTAAAAGTATTTATACAAATGCTCAACAATAAAGAGGGAAACTCCAATATACTAAATAAGCTGGTTTTCCATCATGCTTGCAATTTTATACAATTATTTCGATAAATTTTGGTCGAGCAAAAATTGTATGCAACGTATTATGCTAAGTCACATCATCTTAATTACATTGTTATGAAATGCGAGAGTTTTATTGAACATATATATACGTGTCATATATTGATGATAAAACACAGACTTCAAATTCTATATTTTAGTTCTTTGATATTCCTGGCTAATTTTATTTGCTCTAACAAAACAAGGAAGCACAGAAGAATCTTATTCGTTTGATTAAAGCGTCTACTCGACTGGAAAAATGCAGTAATTCTCTTGATTAGTAATTAAGCTTTAGAACAAATCGTTGGAATGCTATTACTAACTTGATGGCAAATTACGATGTATTTTTCACACATTACATGTTACATCTCATCTCCTTTTGATCTCCTTCTAGTGTGCTGTTAGAGCAGGGAACTGTTACTTCTTTGCTTAAGCAAAATGGAATAGTTAACGGGGTTCTGTATGAGACAAAAAGTGGTGAAGAGTTAAAAGCATATGCTCCTTTGACAATAGTCTGTGATGGTTGCTTCTCCAATCTGAGGCGATCACTTTGCTCTCCAAAGGTGAACTTGAGAACTCGATTACTGATATGTATTATCTTCCTTTCTTTTTTGTATATTGGACCTTACACTAATCATATGAGGTGTTTTTAGGTTCCTATTCACTTTTAAATCCCTGATCAAAGAATGTTGTTCCTCCTAACTGCTGTTGTTTACAAATTTAACAGGTAGAAGTGCCCCCACATTTCGTAGGATTGGTGCTAGAGAATTGTCAGTTGCCGTTTCCAAATCATGGGCATGTTATTTTGGCAGACCCATCACCTATTCTGTTTTATCCGATCAGTAGCACAGAAATCCGATGTTTGGTTGATGTACCAGCCGGCCAGAAGCTGCCTTCTGTTGCCAGTGGCGAAATGGCCAAGTATTTGAAGACAGTGGTGGCTCCTCAGGTATCCAGAATTGAAGATGTCCACTTGTTTTTTAAGCTTTAATTTGAACCCTTGTTAGATACTGCGATTTTAACTTACCAAGTTACTCCTGCAGGTTCCTGCTCAACTTTCATGATGCATTCGTAGCAGCAGTCGATAAGGGGAATGTAAGAACAATGCCTAACAGAAGCATGCCTGCAACTCCCCAGCCTGCTCCTGGAGCCTTACTAATGGGCGATGCATTCAATATGCGCCATCCTCTAACTGGGGGAAGCATGACGGTGATATTGTCAGATATTGTTGTGCTGCACGACCTTCTGAGGCCTTTGCACGACCTCAATGATGCAGCCTCATTGTGCAGATACCTTGAGTCCTTTTACACATTGCGCAAGGTTCTCTCTCATCATAAATATAATGATGTTAACTGAAAGTTTCTTACGAATTTCACCATGCATAATGATCAATTAATTATCAACCTCTGTGTTCACATATGTGCAGCCTGTGGCATCAACAATAAACACATTGGCAGGAGCCCTGTACAAGGTGTTTTGCGCTTCACCTGATGAAGCGCGGAAGGAACTGCGTCAGGCATGCTTTGACTATCTAGGCTTCGCAGGAGTATTCTCAAATGGACCAGTTGCTTTACTCTCTGGTCTGTTGGTGCCTTTCCCTTCACCTAGTCGCCTTTGGATTGGAGTGCGGTTGTTATTGGTATGTCATCTTTGAGTTTTGTGGTTCTCATGTTATGAGAAGTATTCCTTGTTATGAGAAGTATTCCTTCAGGCACACCGCGTTATCTATGCCCTACCTATTTGGTTGAATGCAAAATAAATTGATTGAAATTGTGACATTCTTAATTAATTGCAGGGTGCAGCGGGCATTATCTTACCAATAATAAAGGCAGAAGGCGTGAGGCAAATGTTTTTCCCAGCAACTGTTCCTGCATATTATAGGACTCTTCACGTAAGATGATCTTTTCCCCAACAGGGGGAAAAACAAGAAAGAAAATACTAGCGTGACAATAGCAAATTTCAAAAATTCAGAGTGGTGGAGCTTCTTATCTTTACCAAACCACTATATAACCAAGGAAGTAGTTCTATTTTTACTACAAAATAACATTCAAATGTTTGTAGGAAACACCGCGTATGATGCGCACAATCATAAGTCGTTATTCATCTTCGAAAGTCAATAATGAGTAAATCATTTCGACAGCAGACATATAATGATGCACAATAGTGAATTTGGGTTATGACCTTCACTCTTGAAAGAAATTGTCGCTATTAATACACTCACAAATTAAGAGAACATCCATATGATATGAAATGAGAGTTTTTCTCCTTAAATATTAGGGAGATCTAGAGAAAGCCTCCAACTTATTACTTTGAACGGTAATGAAAGCAATGAAGCATCAGACAAGTGTTATTTTTTGGTTACAGAGATGGTAACGTTGGTAAGTAGAATCCTTTGTCTGCTCATAAAATCTTCAATAACCCTGCTATACCTCTCGAAAATTTCATCAATGACTGCTGTCCCAAAATGACTAGCAAAGACGGATTCAACCACAGATCTCATCAGCCTGGAGGGTGGTTCACCTCTCTTGGCTATGGTACTCATTCCGTTTTCTTCACCATCAACGTTGACTTGTGAAACATTGACTGTATTGATAACAAATGATCCTTCTTTTCCGACCTCTTCTGCTACTTCTGTAGATGAAGGGTGGTAGATTGGAAGGTTGAAAGCTTCCACTTTCTCTTCTTCTATGATCTCCTGCATATTATATATGCACCAAGTCTTTATGTATCAGCCAATGAGACGAGTTGATTAAGGACAGTGTCGAACAAATTCTGAATGCAATAGCTATTATTCCTATGCGTAATTGTAGAGTTGTGGACATGAACCTCAGAGATCAGTTGATTGAGGACAGCGCTGAACATATCCCAAAAAAAAGTGCTCTCAGTAGATGTAGGATCCTCTGTGGCTCTTCCCCAGTAGGTTAAAACCATTTGGCCTCCCTTGACCAGTTCCTTAGAACGGCTTTTGAGAAACACAGTTGTGTCCTTTTGGAACTGATCTTTGTATGCCTTTACTACGCATGTTGGGCTTGTGCTAGTCAAGTAGATGTTCCGTTTATTAGCTTCTACTCCCTCAGGCACCTGTTGATCGCATTGAATGTACATAATATATATACATACCATGGGTCAATTTTTCGTTGAGAAAATACAAAGAGATATAGGATCGAGTGAGTAGTACACACCTGGGAGAGCCAATAAAGGCTATAGGAGGAGTGAACAAAGTGCAGACTTTGACGGGGGAAAAGCCTACCATAGAAGGAACCAGGCACACCAGCAACGAAGCATTGATCACTCTTAAGCCCGGCTTGTTCGTTCACCTCTTGAAAAAGCCTTGGCAATGAAATGAACACGCCACCGAAATCATTCCCAGGAAGATCGTTTAGGTACACCTGGTACTCCAACTCTGCAGTGGATCTCTCGTGTCGGATCTTTTCACTGGTGATGATCAACTCTGAAACCACAGTAAGCGTGTTCGGTCCAGAGGCACAGCCAAGGTCCGCCACACACAGGGTGGTTTTTATTACATGCTGATCTTCTTGGCTAAATAGTTTAGCCATTGCTTCCTCTCGTATAGGCTTTGTCATTGCTATTACTCTCTTCTGCTCATAATCAAACAGCGACATTACTAGTAGGTCTAAGCTAGCTTATATGCATGACTAATTATTTTCCTTTAAACTAAAATATTTCTATTTTCTAACAGGTTCTACACTTTTTTCCCCTTACTATTGTATTCTTTGTACCCTTTTTCTCTTGGTGTTTAATTTCGATTTGAATAAGCTCTTTTTGGTTTCAAATTAAGGATATAGGGGCTACTATAATACAATACGAGGAAGATAAGTAAAACCCAAAACCTTATATATATGGGTCTTAGCTTTAACTGTTAGAATAACATCACAAAACATACCCAAATACAAAAAATTGCATTATGCTGACCACATACCATCATCAGTTTAAGGGGAAAAGATACATTAATAAAACAGAGACAGAAGAGGGTAGAGAACAAACAGCAACGTAAGCAACTTGTGCATAACTAGTCTCGTCATTTCCTCCTCTCATGTGAAGGACCTTTTCCAACTCCATTCTCTTTTCTGCAGTTCTCACACTGTCTGAAACACAAACACAATTGGCTTATCGATCGTCTTATCCTTTGTGCAATTATGAACATGCATTTATAAATGTAATTATATATACGGATCTTGCACGTTTGGAAAAGATATTTATAAAAAGCATGTGAAATGATAAATGTTTTGTAACAAGACACTTCTTGTTATGATCTAAAAACCATATTGAAATGTTTTTAAATTGAAAAATATGGTATGACTGAATAGTAAAAATATATTACATTTTATAAATTGTGTAAAATCATCTTTTTATCTATAATTTACCACATTTTTAAAATGCGTGTATTATATGTCCTTATATATGGGGTTGATCCGATTATGGAATTATTTAATACGTACGCCAACGAATATTTACCCTTAGTGTAACGCCCTTCCCGAAGGGGCCGGACGCGTCACCGCCATGGATGCCCAATTAGGAACATCCACAAGGTTATGTAAACTTCTTAACCTTAATTAACCTGTTCATAGGCGATAGTAGCGAAAGCTCTTATAGAAATTTAACTAAAGTTCGAGAGGGCCAATCTAAAACATACATTACATATATACTTAAATCATATCTATAATGTTCTTACATATATGCAATCCCAAAAATACATGCATGCTTACATTTAATGAACATAACTCATAACATAAACAAATGACGGGGTTTGTATTTTTAACTAAGTTCTTCAAAATTATTTCACAGCTAGCTAGCTCTCTTAATACTTCTGTGATCCCTTTTTGCTTCCAAAACCTGAAAAATGGTGAGGTCATGAGCTCCCCGAGCCCAGTGAAAAACCCTTACCTTCCCCATTGTCACACTTTGCACATTAATCGATTAACACATAATCACATAGTATACGTATCTTATGACATATAGACAAAACATATCATGTAGCATATAGAAGGTGACATAAGAACATGCTTATACTTTATAAATCAAATAAACTCATATCTTTCATATCTAGTGCGTTCCCAAACTTCACAAATACACATGCATATTTGTTATGAGGTAGGCAATTAGACTAACTTAATCATACCTGTTTTATACCAGGTACATTTTAAGGACTCTCGTTTTCACTTAAATCGCTGAACAAACTCTGTTGTTAGTCTATTCACTAAACTAACCATGGTTGTCCCATACCAATAATGTCTTTTGGACTCCTAATCCTTATTGAAGTCCAAAAGAAAGCAAAGCCTGCTAAATCATGATAATGGCCCGCTCGTAACCATACTTAACGCATACATAATACATATTTCATTCAAAAGTCCGCATACGTATTTTAAACACATAATATATTCCTTTAAACATATTTATCGATCATACATATGGTTCAAATCGATCACAATTTCATAAATATCCTGAATTATTCTTCAAATCCAAAACTAAGTCCAAATTTAAGTCAAAACCAATTTCATATCATATCCAAAGTCCAAATCCAATGCCAAAGCCAATTTCGTAACATATCCAAAGTCCAAATCCAATGCTAAAACCAATTTCATAACCTATCACATATTCTTGACTGAATGCAAGTCTTTTTAGTTTAGAAGAAATCCGCTCATAACTCACACAAAGAATCATCACAGCAAAGAGGTGACAAACACATCCTGGTGGCCCAGTTACGGCTCATTCATATGGTATCAACCAATTGTGGACCAACCGCAACTCATTCATATAGTACCAACCAGGCACCAAACACTCTAAAGTACACAGAGGTCCTCAAATTATAAATTGATGAGTCACATTCACATCTTGGAGTACCAGGGACCCATACAGCTCCCAAATAACACAAACCGAAGAGTCAATTAGCGGACCGAACCTTACCCATTTAAGGTACCAACCAACAACTCACACAGCTCTAAACACAAAGACAATTACTTCTATGGCCGTAGCTCTAGAATGCTCTATAATAGCCTCAGTCAAGACATGAATCTTTTTTCCCAAACACATAACTTATTATCTTCAAAGAAACTTTTATTTGCATCATATACCAAAATATGCCCAAGACATAATACAACTTCAAAATAGTTTTCACAAACTTCCTATACTTCATCACACTATTGAAATATTTGGGAAGCTCAAGAATTGTCTTTCCATATCTAATTTACGGATTAAACATACAAATAATCCATAATTATACTAAACAGGATAGTTTAGTTCAAAAATTCATAACTCAAATAATACACATCCAATCTTCATAGAATGTTGCAGGAAACTGAAAAATAATATATATATTCTAGCATAAAAATTTCAAGATTTTTCTCAAGGTCAATAATTCACAGAAATTCAAACAGTAAACCAAAATTATCAAAAATCTGGGAATCAAGCTCAAAAATTCACAACTTATAGCATACATAACTAAAATTCACAAAAATTTACAAGAAATCACACAATATCATGAGGAATATACATTAATATTTTCATAATTTTTATTCAAGCAAATCAGAACAAATTAAAGCAGTAACCGAAACTACACACCGAAACAGGGCAGTTTCAATCAAAAATTCATAACTCATGAAATAAACATCCAAAATTCATAAAACTTTACCAGACATCTACAAATAATTTCTATATTCTACAGTAGAATGTTCACAATTTTTCTCCAACCCAATGATTCATAGTAATGCAAACATCATCTAAATTTTCACAAAACAAGGCAGCTTCAATCAAAAATTCATAACTTCCAAACCACAAATCAAAACTTCACAAACATTTACAGAAAATTTCCCAATATCATGGTCACCTACATTAAAAATTTCAAGAATTTTAGCCAACCCAATAATTCACAAAAAATTAAACAGTGGCAGACTATGTGTAAAATCCAAAAAGTCAACCTTTATTTTTCTATTCTCTTATTCATCCAATATAAGTAATCAATCCAAAAATCCTTAGTTTAACATGTATTTAGATGAATTCATAACATCACCATCAATTCACAATATTCACATAACCCTAAAATCACAAATCACCATGAAAATTTTGGTTGTGGGTTTCTAACAAATAAATTTAGGGTTCTAATCTACTAAATTTTAAAATATCAAATTTGAAGCTTCAATTCTTAATAATTGATCAAACTCAAGCATAAACAATCAAATTCATCTTCTAATCAATTTTAGGAGTAGAGAAGGTAAAAATTACTCACCTTAACTTGAACTCAAATTCAAAACCTAAACTTCTTCTCTTCTTCTTCTTCTTCTTCTTCTCCTTTTTTTCTTCTTCTTCTTGCCTCTCTTCCCTCTCTATGCGTGGTGTGAGTGTTTGGGGTTGAGAAAACAAGAGAACCCCTCCCCCTTTAATAAGCATCACGTGAAATTGAAAAAAAATTCCCCTTTCTTTTTCCTTTTTTTTTAATCAAGCTCCCTTTTTTGACTCTTCCTTTCTTTTTTTTTTTTTTGGGGGCACAATTACTAGATGAGTAATATTTTCTAATCAATCCCAAAAACATAATAATAATAATAATAATAATAATAATAATAATAATAATAATAATAATAATAATAATAACAACAACAACATAAAACACACACATGTGCATTAAATAAAATGCGTACAATATACACATAACTTACATATTGCATATAATTTAAACTAAGTAATAAAAATTTTAGAGCATTACACTTAGCAATTTATAACTAAGCATAATCATTAAAAATTTATTAATTTTAAATTATAAAACATGTAAATTTATAATGAGATAAAATATTTAAAGATGTCTTGCATATAATTTATAATGAATCTGGTCCATGTATCCTACTATGTCATAAACTCATAGCGGGGTTCGCAAAAGCCTAGCAATTTTTTTCTTTTTAGTTTTATGTCATAAAAAGTATTTATGTCATAAAAAGAATAAAACTAAAAAGTATCTATGTATGCTGAGATTTGATTATGCTTTTGATATTGTTCTATTAACAATATTTTAAATTTTTTATGCAAATGAGACCCAAATATCAGTGTAGGCGGCACAAAAATCCAAATATTTGGTAACTATTCACAAATTTTACTAGTTGAGTTAACTGATATCTACAATATTTTTAATTTGTCGATATAGTTAAACATTGGATTATGTTGGGATAATTCCATGTACAAATACTACCCCATTGACAAAGTTGGTACTAGTGGATTAGCACATATATGAAAAGGGAGCAAAGGGCAAAGCAAAAAGAGAGATCTTCTAATACCCTTAATTAGCTAGTTGATCTCTCCACAAATTCCTTCCACAAGAGAGGCGTATTATTTTGGCCCAGCAGATCCCCCCAAGTTCAAGGTTCAGTGAATGAATACTGAGAGATTGCCAAAATATGTCCCAGACAGCTTTTTCCTGATATCATTTTTGTCTGGCTTTTCAAGTGAGGATTGGTCGTATGCATGCATGCATGGAGGAAGAAACTACAGGGAAGTATCCCAGTATCCCTTACGATTGCTTCTGCTGAGAATTCCACTCTCAATTACTTTGCTTTCATTTGGTCAGCCTTCTAATCCATTCATGAGTGACTAGTCATCTAATAGACTATTCATTAGCTGGAATAATATTGCAAGTTTTCATATTAGATTTTTCAGCATTGGATACAGTTCAATAGCCTAAAGTTAGATCACTAGCTACCAGATACGTATCCTACTCATGTGATCCTTAGGTCCAAGTATTAAATGCTTTCACACCACCTTATATATTGAGTTACAGCTCACCATGAGGTGCCATTTAACTTTGACACAAATGTAAATTAACAAGAATATATATCTAATTTATGGGTGTAAATTTATCTAGTATGATTCATAAAACTGATTTAAATCAATTAGTGATTTGAATTTGAGCATCCAAGAAATTATTTAGAGTTAGGTTTAACCATGCCCCAAAAAGAGAGCCCTCCAAAAGTATAGATGTAATAATGGCACCCGGTTGATCTTAGCACGTACAGACTTTTGATAAGGACTTGCGTTTGGCGAATCATTTTATTTTAGTAAAATGGAAGCATCATATTCATAGGAAACTCGGACTATAATTATAGATCAAACTGTTTCGGTATAAGACTTGACCTTTAAAAACTATGAAGATTTAGCGAGCACTATGCGTGTTGAATTTCTCTGCTATATTTTTTTTCTATTTTGATTATAACATCTTCTCCTAGTCAAGGATGGAAGATGAGAATGCACCATTTGGAGTCATGCAACTAGGTAGAAGAAATAACAAAAGATTAAATAACACTTATTTAGACTAAGAGACGTGAAAGATAGCTAGGACCACACAAAGCATTAGCAAGCCTAAGGTGCCAATCCCTAATATTCCGATAGAAGGGGACATGACCTTGCCTCTTTGGGATCCCTTTCTTCATGAGAGTATCTCATTCTCCAATCTTATTTACTCACAAATCTCTCTCTCTCCGCAAATGGAATTTCCATCCCTCTCTCCCTTAACCAAACATGTGGGGGCGGCACGTCAAAATGGTAAGATCGCAGTTCACATGACCACACATGTGGGGGATGATTACTGAGAAGCGACCCATTAATTGGATACCATCTAAGCCAATATATATTCCGCAGGCAGCTCATCATGACCAGTATCATACGTCCCAGACACTATTCCGATAATAATCCCTACCCATATCATATGATCATATCCCTTGCAAGATTTCAGGGGAATCAAACTATTTATACGTTTGTTTCGTCTGACATTTATACTGTATATGTCATGTATCATCGATAAGGTTAGCAAAAATAACGACGGCTGTTTTTTTATTTCTATAATTATCTCACATCTCCGATCAAATCACAAAATTAGGGCAATGCTTTTTTTGTTCCGGCATAAGACATTTATATTTCCTCTGTTCCATATTCAATGTCAAAAACGATATGCTAGCTAGCCTCATAGTATTGTCAAAGTTTACTTTTTGTGGGGAAAAAAAATCAATGCTTTTATTGGTTGAAACATATTTTAACAATATCAATGTACGTACTTAACACTTATTTTTACATATTTCTGAAATTTGACGATAAATATGAGAGGGAAGTAGTAATTAAGTTTCCTCTTTCTAAGGTCAAAAGAGCTATGCTAAAAAATTTTATTATCAAATTCGGATAGTTTTTTGCCTTTTTTTTAAAGGAAAGGAATACCAGTGAGTTGGATAACCATTCACAATGTGTAAAAATAATTTTGACCCAGAATTTGTGCATTTCGTTCGGTCGCTTGATTATTTGTCATATAATTCTTGTCACTCAAATCTTGTTGGCAATGCCATGCTCGCTGAATCGACTTGTATATATGACATTGCCATTTGCCATTGTCTTACAGAGACAAGTCAATTATAGAATGTCAACAAAAAAAGGCGACCATTAACCAGTTAAAATTAGTAAAAATAAAATAGTACTCAAAGAATATTAATACAGATCACTTTGGTCCTTTAAATTCCAAATTGAATTAGTACGCCTTCGTTCTTTCATTTAATTAACAAAAAAGTCAAAAAGTTCATCTAACTTTTCTAAAACATGTATAGAGTAATTTTCTCCAATTAAGGCTTCCTTAGATCGTGATGGCCTCATCTATCATTTTCCATGTATTTCATATATGGATGAGGACATTTACAAATTTTATTTAATAAAGGTCAAGCTATATATGGAAAATCCTGGTGTTATTAACGTGTTGAAAACTACAGTACATACACTGTGAGATAGATGGTACATATAGAAGAGAAAGCAAAAATAAAAAGAGCTTAGCCTACTGCAATGAAATTTCCTTGTGTGGATGGTGGAATAATCGTCTTTTTAATCTATTGTAACGTGTTGGCCGGACACTCTGCATATTGGAAAGTTATTAGAGATATTCGAGAATACATGCTCTCACATTTCATATATTCTATTTTTTAATTTTTTTTTTGCTGATGTGTTTTCTAATAATATATATTCTCAGATGTATAATATAGATTTTTGTTGCGTACCCCAAAAGAATTGCAAATCAGGGGACTTGATATTCAACCTCCATTTTGGAAGGCGTCCACAACGCCAAACAAGCATACAATGTATGCATTTTAAAGGACGTGAGGAAGATGTACATTCTTTGAACTCTACATCTCTACTAATGGAAAATAAATTAAATGACTAATTTTGATGCGAAATAGGTTGTTGGAATTAGCCAATGTAATCTGAATACTACTAGCAGACGGGTACCGGAGTCGTCTTGAACGTCACGCCCTAAACCCGAATTTTTCACTAGATGATAGGGAGGGCGTAAGAGAGGAGCGGATGAGACTTCGAGCTCTCTCTGTGTTTTCTATGTCAATAATCAGTGGCCCAAACCTCTTTATATGGGTTGAGGTCAATCAGAGATATCAGCTCTTAGCAACTTAACTGGTTGTCGACCCTAATTGTTAGCTTTTTTAAAAGCTCACATTGAATTTTTTAATATATTTTGATGAAAGACAAAAATAAATTAATCAATTGACATATTCATCATGTTATATTTGAATTATCTTAAAAATTATTATTGTTTAAATGTACTATTTTTTGAAGTGAATGTTAGAATATCAATATTACTTAATTGATTTTATATAAGGTGTCACAGTATCTTTGAGATTGTTTAATATTCAAATTTGAATATATTATCTTTATGATATTATATTATGTGATTCAAATTTGAATATAAGATTGTGGAGCTATATTTATCAATATCAAAGATTTGCTCTTAATATGATAATATCTTGTTATAGAATATCTTGGAAGATTATGCTGCAAATTATGAATAGTTCTAGAAGATTCTTAGCCAAGATATTCAGTCCAAATCAAGAAAAGTAGCCGTTGGAAGTACTTGAGTAAGAGCAGAAAAAATCAAGGGCTTGTAATGTCAATTCAAGGCCTTGAAATGAGGCATGGAGATTGGATTTTCACAAGATGTGCAACGGTCACTTGCTATATTTTTCTGCACTTTTCTTTACACCTCTTATCTATAAAAAGGGAAGAGATTGGGAACAAAAGAACACAAGAGAGAGCAAGCACTCATTGACATATACATTACTCGAGAACTTATTGGCATACCTTGAGCTTGAATTTGCTTCTATATATATATGTTACATTTCATTGTATTGTTCAAGTTGTAATTTGGGTGGGATCATAGAGTTGAAGGGTCAACTCCACCAACGACTTGTTGAAGGATCAACTTGTAACTTGGAACTTAGAATAGGTGTACTCTAGAGTTGTAATAATCTCTTCTAATAAAATTGGGTTAATCCTAGGGTTAGGGAACTCTAGGCGGGAACGAAACTTGGTTGATGCTAACCTCGTAAAAAATTATTCTTGTCTTGTCCACGTTTATCTTTCCGCTCTTTAGTTGATTAATTTATTATATTGATCATCACTCTATTTAACCCCTCCTCTAAGGTGATTTAACTAGCCAAATCGGGCCAACACTAATAGTGTTAAGGTTGGCCAACATCTACGTATAAAAGTATATACAGATTCAAGAGACTACGTATTAATGTATTTCGTGAATTGTGGAGAGAAAATGGTGGTATATCATGTATGACATGCTGCATGGACATGTGAAGGAAACAGCATGCATGAACTCAGAATCGTCGATTTTGACTGGAGGAACAATGTGTGAACGAACTACCATTGACTGGTCTAGGGATCGATGGTCCACGCACAGGATTAATCACAGCGTTTAATTATGTGACCATTGTCCTTGAGGAAACAAAAAGGCTTATAATCTGGACATTTGGTCAAAAGTTGAGACCAAAAATGAAATTAAATAATTGAGAACATTATTTCGACGTTATATCGGCATCATCTAAAGTAGAACCATTAGTTAACTATGATGAATGTTAATGTAATTTAAATTAGTAAAATGATAGGTGTCTTGTTATAAGATACTTTCAAGTGTCTTGTTTTCACTTAAAATGTATATTATCACATATTAAATTGAAAAAGAATGGTATGATTGAACAGTGGAATGATATCAAAATTTATAAATTGTGTAAAATCATTATTTTATGCATAATTTCTCACATTTATAAAATCACACATACGATATGCCTTCGCGAATGGGATTAGTCTGATTAGGAAATTAGTTTATATTTATTAGTGTAACCGACGAATATTAAAGTTTTATAACTCATAATAATTCGTAATAATTAAAAATTTGGTGATTTTAAATCATGAAACATATTAATTTGAGTTAAGACAAGATATTTAAAAGTGTCTTGCAGTAAGACACGTATCATCACCTTTTAAGTTATTTTTAAATATTTATTATTCTTAGATAAGATTTCATATTCGAGTTTTATAAATAATTTTTTTTGGGGTACAGGAAATTTCTACTCTATTATGAACGGACAGTGTAATTTCAATAATGATATTTTCATTTTCTCTTATCTAAAAGCCTCGCCTGAATTCAACCGGGACAAACCCTCCTAACTTCAAGTACATGAAATATTCTGCGTTGTTTACTTGCTTTAGTATTATATTCTTCATGGCATTCGCACTTTCCTTGCATTTTTTGCTTCCCTAGTGGCTTCTCCTATGAAAGTTTTCTCCCTAGTTGGCTGCACGTGGGGACGGGTGTGCTTGGAATTACTTGAAACATACTTGACAAAATTGTCCACCTTCCTATGGACTACATGATTTGTTCGGGAGGGGCTACTTCTGTTCGCGACGATTATATGATTTGTATATTGCACAAAGTATTTCTCTTACTCGAGTAATGATTCTCCTATGCAGTACTTGGAAGAGTCATAGTGTTGTAGGTTTTAATCATGAGATACCAAAACCTACCTAATAAGGGCAAACGCGATTGGGCTAAATGGAAATTACGTACTTCTTTTTCCCATCCTTCTTCTTTGCATAATCCATCTACCCCACCATCTCACAAGCCCACCCTACTCATTTGGTGGAGATCTCTACCACGGGTACGTCAAACTCAATTTTGATGATACCCATTCTTTTTCTAGTGCAGCAGCAGGTTTTGTCGTTAGAGCGAGATTGGACATAATGTTTTATTCAAGCGGAGGTATAGTGCTTGGAAGGTGCTTCAATCTTGGTCGCAGAAGCGACAATCCTGCGTGACGGGATCCAAGCAACTCTAGCAGGGGGCTACCATTCTCTTACTGTTGAAGGCAAGAATAGAGTTGTTATCCAAATGGTCCAAGGTCATATTCACTTCCTTTGGCACATTCAAACTTTGTTACAAGACGTCTATAATATGCATTCGCCTAATGTGCACTGTTTATTCCAACATACCTATCGATAAGGTAACATGGCAGCTGATTGGATAGGAAAATATGATTGTATTATTCGTTCAACATTCATTTTTATTTTTCTTTCGCTTCGTGTAGGAAATTTCTTTATATTCTCATGGATGACCATTTAGGTAGAACTCTTGCGAGAAAGGTTGTCCAAAATCCTTGTACTTACCTTCCCCCCCAAAAAAAGTCCACATTCCCATTTAAATTTGTCTTCAAAATTCGTTTTTAAGACATTGATTCCAAGTCATACTCTTATATGTATGAATTTTGACTGAGCTTATTAGCTTACCAAGCGCTTAGTCAAAAGCTGCCATAGACTAGGATTATCGCAATCGCAGTCCAACTTGCTTAGTTCTACCTTCGTTTTTTCTACCGTTTTTTTCCAGTGATGACTCATAATCAACATTATTTGTTTTGATTATTTTAAATTGCTTGATTTTGAAGGACAATAACGTAAATAGCAAAACGCATTATGATTTTCATAACTGGGTATAATTGTCTCTTTTGGAAAGGAAAAAAAAAAAAAAAAGGTTTTGTGACCGTCTGAGGAGCTGCAATCCATTAAGATGTAGTAATTCATTATGGATTCGCCCACCGCCACTTGATGGCTGGACAGTTGGGCTTCTCAGCGTAATCCAGGATCCATCAAAAGTTGGGCTCAGAATCTTTCATGGTGGTTTTCCTGAAGGGACTAGGGAATTTAAACACATACGAAAAGGCTTCTCCGTAACCCAGGCCCAAAACAACTATAAATCTTGTTTGGGCCACCGCGTCCAATTGACAAAATTCACTATACTATTTTAATGGATGGCATATGCTGACATGCATCTTGAAGTTTTATGGCAATTTTTTATGTACTCTTGAGATATATGATTTCATTGTCTACGTTTATATATTTTTCATTTATGTATTTATCATATATTAATTTTTTTTACTATATATTTGAAGACGTGGTTCTTGGGAGTGTGTGCTCCAAGAGGTATGATATATATATTATAAGTTTGATGGTGTATGCGAGCAGTAAATATATTCACAAACTCTTATGTAGAAGACAGCTTCTAAATTTGGACCATTTTTCATATTTCACACTACATATAGATTAGATTGTATGTACACTTGTACAATGATGACGGATGAGTAATACTTTTTATTTTTGACCCAAAAAAAAGCTTTATATCTCTTTAATTTTGTACTCTAATAGAAGGGATGTGTCGGGAGTTGTCAAGAGCACCTACAATTTGCACCATCAAAAATCTGATAACCATGCCACGTTGAGAAATGCTTTTGTCTCACATTGCTTTTTAGAGGCAAAGAGAGTAACAACTTTACTTGATATAAGAATCTCTATGAAAGATGGATATACCACATTTCTGTTTCCTTACAAAGAGAGTATGTTTATGGATATAATGTAGGGATTGTTAAGCCTTAAATGGTCCCCGAACAAAAAAAATAAAAATTTTATTTAAAATTAGTGCTTTATCTACACTATTCTCTCCTCGCCCCATAAAAACACTATATAGGGCCTAAGTAGTAAACATCATCGTTTATTTTTTTTGGAGGGAGTAATCAATATATATGTCATGTAATCAAACTCCTAGGAACATATATTCTCAATAATTACATCAGTAAATATATATTAAAAAATTAATATATGATAAATATATGTATAAAATATATATATATGGATAATAAAAGTATATATTCATGAGAGCACATAAGAAATTATCGGGAGTAATTGAACTGCCCAGAGCTCCTATGTGTCTTAGTTGATTTAGGACACAAATAGACTAATACAATTAAACCGACGACACCCCCCCCCCCCCAAAAAAAAAACCCGGCCAACCCGATTAGTTAAATGCCGCTCGAATTCATTCGTTCGACCCAGAAAACTTGGGAAGCAAGAATCAAGAGTAAAGTGACTAGAGTCCAACACTTCCTCCATTCTTCTCTGGTTTATTTTTTCCTCTTTTTTTTTTTTTTTCCCCCTCGGCGGGGGTCTAAAGTAGAAGCAAAGGGGAACAACGCAGCCCAAAAAATGGTGAGCTTCTCCTCCTGATTGATGCAATTGCATAATTTGTATATTAACAAAAACTTTAGTCAAGATTCAGGGGGGGAAGATTCTGACTTTTTTTCTTCCGTGCTAGGATTGGGGCACTTCTGAATTAGGGTTTTCGTTTGTTGAGTTCAGTTTTGCAGTTTATGTGTTTGTCTAATTGTCTAGATGAAAAGAGTGGTGGGGATGTTAGAAGTAACGACATGCGTTCAGCCGTTCATTACTAGAATTAATTCTATAATGGAAGCGCCTGCTTTTATTGGGAAAGATGAAGTGAAGTTTTTCTTTGCGCCCCCCCCCCCCCAAAATGGAATTGTGGTGATTTGCAGTATTTTGTTTGCTGTGGCCCTGTGGGTGTATTTGTTACTGGTATTCAACCCTAGTGTAAATGTATAACGGGCAGAGGCTGGTCTGCTAATTCAAGTGCAAATTTGGCAAATTAGGGCTTGGCACTGACAGAGATAATCGTGACTTAAATGGGTTTTGGTGGTTCAGATATTCTTTGTAAATTCTATTGTAGATTCTTCAAAGTGCTATGAGATCAGGCTGATTTCTAGAATGGTGTAGGGAAAGCAATGGTGCTTCATGGGATTGACCAATGCGATCATAGCAGAGATAGGCTGTGCCATGTTATGGAAGAGGTGTGGGAGGCTCCCTTCTTATGGTTGGGTCGTTCGAAAGCACTGTTAAGGACTGAAGAGAACAATGGAAGATGCAGGGATCTGTTCGCTAAATCTAGGAAGGAAGCTCCTCCCCCCCCCCCCCCACAAAAACAAAAAAAACACACGAAATGTTTCAAAGGATGGTTTTGACATTGAAAGATAGTAGCCGATGCACAATCTGATCCTGGTCCATTGCATATATCTAAGAAGACTTTCTAATCTACTTACTAGGTTTTCTTTTGATTGTGTTCATGTTGGTTTATTTGCTTTTCGATTGCCTTTGCTGCATTGTTCATTTAATGGCTTCTTCGATGGTCTTGAAGCACTAATTGATGATGGAGAAACATTCAGCTGAGTCTGCCGAGTAGGCTAAGACTCCATTGCATGTGAAATTATTGAGTGCTACCATGGTGCTTCATACTTTGTAGCATCACCACCTAAATTTCTCATCTTATTTCACCTTCAACAGGTAGTCCCACTTGTAGCAGGAATTGTTGTAGCTGGTGCTGCCCTTGCTGGTAAATACAGTATTCAAGCTTGGCAAGCATTTAAGGTAAGACCCAGAATTCGCAGATTCTATGAAGGTGGATTTCAGCACACAATGACAAGGCGTGAAGCAGCTTTGATACTTGGAGTCAGGTACTTTTATATTTTGCATCAGTCGTCATTTTTGAGATTTAACTTTCCATATTCGGTCGTAGGACCTTTTTCTTTCAGTACTGTCAGTGCTTAGTTCATGAGATAGCTTCTTTCTTTATGTTGGAATGAAAGGCTTGATCAGCAGCAACTAGGAAAGGCCAAGAAATCTTGGGCTACGAATGAAATGTTCCTTGAGAAGATTTTAATATCCATTGTTGAACTGCTAGTAACAATGCAAGGCATAATAGCTGGCAGTATATGTGATGACCACTATTTTTGACATGCCCTAGCTGTTGTCATGTGCTCTGGGGGAGAAAAGCCTGTCATTTCGGCTCTGTTTTTGTTCTGACTTTCTTGCATGTCATTGCCTGGGGAATGATGTCATTGTCTAGGGCATGATGTTAAAGCGTTCGACATTGGCCTAATCTTGTTGGAATTGTTTCTCACACTCATTTGTTATGAATCTAAAAAATTAACCAAAACCAGAGACTCAAAAATCCCTGGATTTAGTTGGACTGAACTAAAGTTGGATGACCCGAAGCTTTAATCAGAATGATGCTTTACGTGCAATGTACGATGAAAAGAAGCGATCTCACCCACCATTCTCCCCCTGTTTATCTCCTTTTGCTGAGTAACTTATCTCCTGTATTGGTCTTGCCAATTTGATCAACATATCTCTCTGTTTCAAAGTTCTTGGTGTTGGCTGCATATGTCTGTCAGTGTACATCTTTCTTTCCAGGAGCTTTTGGTTATCTGCTGTAATTTGGTTATTTATTTGGATAGGGAAAGCACAGCTCTGGAGAAGGTAAAGGAAGCACATAGAAAGGTTATGATAGCAAATCACCCCGATGCAGGGGGTAGTCATTATCTGGCCTCAAAGATCAATGAAGCTAAAGATGTCATGCTGGGGAAGTCCAGGGAAAATGGATCTGCATTCTGATTTTATTTTATTTTCCAAACTGATTGACTCAAATCTGAAGGTTTGTTGGAGTACATTTTTAGTGCAAATGATGTTATTGCAGTATGCAATTATTTTGAGAACTTCATTCAATACAAGGTCCAGATCCTTGTGTCCCTCTGTCATGTGTGAAGTTACATTTCAGTTGGTTATGTTGAAGTTTGCATAAATCTTGACTTTCCTAGACTGGGCGAATTCACCACTCATGCCGATGAAATAAAAAGCTTCATTGGCAAGTGCCATGGCATCAATGTACATGGAGCTTCGAACTGCTACTCTGTATCTTGTGTTGACTGCGGCCGTAAATTTAATAGCTCTTTGCTTATATGGAAGCGGAAATGAACTTTCTTTTGCCACTACGAAAACTTTACAGTTCTTAGGATCAGAGTAAAAGGCTGGCAAGGGATGTCGAGTGAAATAATTTTACCAGGCGTTAAATTAATAAATATTGAATGTATGATTGTAAAATCGTGAGCAGAAAACAACAAAAAGTGATTTTGAATTGACGTATCCTACTCCAAACTAACACTACAAAATATAAGACGTATTTTCTGAAACATTGAAGCGGCCTTTCTTGCGTTGCGTCAAAGAACTTTGAGTAATTTAGGTGGTGTTGCGAGATATCAATGGAATGTCTTTAGATGGAAAACCTGGCAGCTTGGCTTATATGAGTTTTCAGTTGCGGCCTGTTCAATCTTCTTCGAAGCAGCTTCATTTACCTCCACGCCCATCTGATCGAAGAAACGTGTCCACCAGGACTGGCTACGCATTTTTGCCTACCAACAAGAATCAAACCAGAAAACGAAAGAATTGTTATGGGTATGCCCTGATCAGAAACTCATTTCATGCCACACTGAGCTAGGTAACAGGTCAGGTAGGGTCAGACCGAGTTTATGTTCGTGTTGAATTTAAACGAGTTAAGAATTCTTCGACCTGAACCTAACCCGTTTATTAAATAGGTTATAAAACCTTAATCTGTATTCATTTAATTTTTAAACAGGTTGATCCGCTTACCCATTTAAGATAAACAAGATGAATTCAATCGCCTAATTATCCATTTACACAGTCAACATTTTCAACTAATACGTAATCACCTAGCGTTAAAAATTTAACTTTATATATCACATTAAACAATAGCTCTCTAAAACTTCCCCAATTAATCATAATTTACATTTTTAAAATTTTTGTATTCTTAATTGTCTAATAAAAAGGTAAACGTTTATATGACAAATGAAAAAATGAGTTGACCTGTTTAACCCATTTAATTAAACGGGTTAGATAGGTACTTTTCATGTTGAGAATCTAGACCTAGCGTTAAAAATTAAGTTTGCATATCACATTAAACAATAGCTCTCTAAAACTTCCCCAATTCATCATAATTCACATTTTTAAAATTTTTGTATTCTTAATTGTCTGATAAAAAGGTAACCGTTTATATGACAAATGAAAAAAAGAATTGATCTGTTTAACTCATTCAATTAAATGGGTTGAACGTGTCAACCCATTTAATTAAACGGATTGAAAATTTATACCTAAATTCACTTAATTTCGTGTTGGTTTCGGATCGGCTTTGCCCAACTCTAGTCACCGAGCCTTATATATTTGGCCTCAATTGTGTAGACTATGGCAGGTAAGACAGGCTAATAGTTCACTAAAATTTCTATTAGTGCAACACTGAACTTTTTTCCATCAATACTTAACACATCAAGGTGGCCAGGGCCAAAGGAAATTCGACGACTTCTGAAAAGATTTACAGTACGTCTTTTGACAGAAAAGTAGAATATCCTGTAAGACCACAGCAATTCATGCTCACGATTAAGATGGTTCTTCTAATATGCTAAATGCAGTTCCAAATTCAAAAGCCCCATAGTACTGCCTAACAGGGTGTTGAAGTGCCGCACCCCCGGGGGGGGGGGGGGGGGGAACCAATTTATCTTGGATTGTGGAGAGATTGACTATGTTAGACCCTACGCTAAAATCTTGCACTTTCTACTGCACCATAGAGATAGGCCCTGTTCTTTTCGTAGGTCAATTTTAAAATACCAATCTCAACCTATTTCAACCAACTTTAACTTACTTCCACTATTTTAACCAAGTTCAATTTATCACATAAAAAAATTCAATCCACTTCAACCTCTACCTCAACCTACTTCACCATTTTACCCGCTCCGATTTAACCACGAAAAGAACAGGCCCATAAAGCTGATGGTAGTTCAGAGAGGTTTTTTTTTTTTTTTTTTGGGGGGGGGGGGTGGTGACTGGTGAGCCCATTACAATCCAAGTTGAACAAATTACCCAAAATTGGCTTCCCTAGCTGTTTAGAAAATGGATGTGGTTCTTCTAAGGTGCTACGCTCATATGATTGAGGAGACCTTACAACAGGCATACCATAATACTACCCCTAGCTTAAGCTAGAATTGGGGCAAGGATTTACGAAGGTTAAGAGGTCTTTGATAAAAGTTAAGACATCTTTAGACAAAATGTCATATATACAAACACAATGAGCAGTTGAATACTCACCGGTCGTCCAAATTTGGACAGCTCGGTAGCTCTTGCCCTCTGCTGACCAGGATAGCCTAATTTCAAATAAGAATACATTAGTTAAGCTGAATTACAGTTCTTATATAACAGTATGAGATCATATTTAGCTTTAGCCAAAAGGGATGCATCTCAGAGAAATAATCTACCTACACCGATCACGTTGAACATCAAAGAATGCATATGAACTAAAAAGGTGTGAGAAAGGACACCATAAAATACCAGTAAATATAACAAAGCCATCAGCAGACACTGTTGCCAACTCCAGAAGAGTCTTTGTTGGGTTTTGTGGCCCAAAATCTCGGGTTCAGGCACGGGGTGAACATGCTGCATGGGCACGGGCGTGCTGCGACACAGAAGACCGAAGAACAGAGCAGACAGAGAAGTGACACGGTGTGCCCGTGCCACATGGCACGGCACGACCGTCGTGCCAGGGGAAATTTTCTGCCGCCTTAAAGTGGCGGCTAGGGTTGCGCTTTGGTGACGGTTTTTGGAAGGCGGCAGCAAGGGTTTTTCAGGGGGAAACCCTACCTCACAGACCCTATATAAAGGGGGTCTAGGGCCTTGTTTCAAAACACTCCAGAATAGAAAACACATTGAGAGAGTGAGGTTATTTGTGAGAGAATACAATCGAGAGTATTGTAATTCTACTCTTAATCACTGAAGTGATTGTGGTGTACAACTCTGCTCATAGTGAAATTTGTCGGTGTGCTGTCGCCGTCCGTGGTTTTTTTCCCACATTGGGTTTCCACGTAAAATTCTCTGTGTCCTTTATTCTTATTTCTTTCATTGTTGCGTTGTGTTCTTGGTTGAATTCTGTTGCATTGTCACATCCTATTATCCCCTTTATTCCTAACAAGTGGTATCAGAGCTAGGTTATAGGATGTCTTCAATCATGAAGGTGGACATACAGAAATTCGACGGGGAGATTAGCTTTAATCTCTGGAAGGTGCAGATGAGGGCGGTCCTCATCCAGCACGGGCTGTGGAAGGTCCTGCAGGGGCCTCACGTCAAACCTGCAGGCACAACGGATGAAAAGTGGGCTGAGGATCAGCAGAAAAGGCGTGGGAAGTTGACAAATGAGGAATGGGAGGAATTGGAGCTGAAGGCAGTTTCAGCCATACAACTATGTCTGGCACCTCACGTGCTCCGCGAGGTTCTTGATAAGGTAACTGCTGTTGACCTTTGGGCTAGGCTAGAAGAACTATATATGACAAAGAGTCTAGCCAATAAGATCAGGCTAAAAGAAAGGTTGTACACCTGTCGTATGGCTGAAGGTACGCCTGTCCAGAAACATCTGAATGATTTCAATTCAATTCTAGTTGATTTGGAAAGTCTGGATGTAAAAATTGATGATGAGAATAAAGCCATCTTGCTTGTTGTCTCACTACCCCCTTCATATAAACACTTTAAAGAAATCATGCTGTATAGTAACACGGATACTATATCGTTTGAGGATGTCAAGGCTAACCTTCTTTCAAAAGAAAAGTTTGACCATGACATTCATGCTGACCAGGGTGAAGGGCTGGCTGTTAGGGGTAGGACAACTGAGAAAAAGGGAAACGGTAATAGAAAGAGCCGTTCTAAATCGAGAAATCCTCATGCTAATAAAACCTGCCACTTTTGCAAAAAATTGGGTCACATAAAGGCTAATTGTTGGAAGCTAAAGAACAAGAATGAGGAAACGGGTAAAACTGCTACTGCTGACTGTGTGGTAGAGTCTGAGTCAGATGGGGATGTTCTGCTTGCTACTTCTTTAGCTACCACCTCTGGGAAAGGGGTGGATGACAATTGGGTCTTGGATTCTGGTTGCACATTCCACATGTGTCCTCATAGGGACTGGTTCGTTACTTATGAGTCTGTGGATTCTGGGGTGGTACTTATGGGCAATGATAGTGAATGCAAGGTTGCAGGGATAGGTACAGTTCAGATCAGAACCCATGATGGCACTATTAGAACATTGTCTAAAGTGCGTCATATTCCTGATATGACTCGTTGCTTGATTTCCTTGGGAACTCTTGAGTCTAATGGTTGCAGAATCGTCATGGAGAATGGAGCTCTAAAGGTGGCTAAAGGAGCCATGGTGATGATGAAGGGACTGAGGCAGGGCAGTCTCTACATCCTGCAGGGAGCCACAGTTACAGGAGCAGCTGCTGTAGGTACAGCAGATGAGACGATGTTATGGCACATGAGGCTGGGCCATATGAGTGAGAAAGGGATGACCATTTTGGGTAAGAAAGGTTGTCTTGGTAACACTAGTACGGGTAAGTTGGATTTTTGTGATCACTGCGTATTTGGGAAACAGAAAAGGGTAAGTTTCTCAAAGGCTAGTCACCGTACTCAGGGGGTCCTAGACTACATCCATTCTGATTTGTGGGGTCCCTCTAAGGTACCTTTGCTGGGAGGTAAGCGTTACGTGTTAACATTTGTTGATGATTTCTCACGAAAAGTTGGGTGTATTTCTTGAGACAAAAAAACGAGACATTCTCAATGTTCAAGAAATTCAAGGCTCTGGTTGAGAACCAGACTGGCAAAAGGATCAAGAAACTCAGGACTGATAATGGCCTGGAGTTTGTTGAATCTGAGTTTGAAGAGTTCTGCACAGCAAACGGCATAGCCAGACATAAAACCTTGGTCGGGAAACCACAACAGAATGGGGTCGCAGAACGAATTAACAGGACATTGTTAGAGAAAGCACGGTGTTTGCTTTCAACTGCTGGGCTTTGGGATCGCAAAGCGTTTTGGGCTGAGGCCATCTCTACGGCCTGCTACCTGGTGAATCGATCACCACACTCCTCCATCGAGTTTTAGATTCCAGAAGAAGTATGGTCAGGTAATCCTGTTGACTACTCTAATCTCAGGGTATTTGGGTGTCCTGTGTATGCTCATGTAAATGAGGGAAAACTAGCACCTAGAGCAGTTAAATGTATGTTTTTGGGGTATGCTAGTGAATCTAAGGGGTATCGTATGTGGTGTCCTGATTCTAAGAAAGTAATACAAAGTAGGGATGTTACTTTCAATGAGTCTGATATATTATCTTCTGAAAAGAATGCTGCTGTTCCTTCTACTGGTGCAGGAACTCAGCAAGACACCAGCATGGAGGTGGAGCTGGAGACTGCTACAACTCAAGGTGGAGCTGTTGAGGAAACTATGAGGGAAGTCCAGGTCACTGAGCCTGGGGCTATCAGCACTAATCAACCTCAGGAGGAGGTTGAGCACTCTATAGCACGTGATCGTCCTCGCAGGGAGATCAGGAGATCGGCCCGGTACAACGATGATGAAGGGCTGATAGCATTTGCACTTTCAGTTGCAGAGGAAGTGTCTGAAGGAACTGAGCCTTCAAATTATACTGAAGCCATCACCTGCCCAAGTTCACCCAACTGGGTTCAGGCTATGCAAGAAGAAATGGAAAGTCTGCAGAAAAACGGGACTTGGGAGTTATGTAACCTGCCTAAAGGCCGACGGGCCTTAACTGCCAAATGGATATACAAGAAGAAGGAGGGCATTCCTGGGGTAGAGGATACAAGGTGGAAAGCAAGGTTGGTTGTTCGTGGTTGCAACCAACGGGAAGGTATAGACTACAATGAGGTTTTCTCTCCTGTAGTCAGACACACCTCTATTCGATTATTGTTATCTATTGTGACATTGTTTAACTTGGAGTTGGAGCAGCTTGATGTAAAAACAGCCTTCCTGCATGGTGAGCTGGAAGAGGAGATATATATGAAGCAACCTGAAGGGTTTGCTGTTCCTGATAAGGAACACATGGTATGTAAGTTGAAAAAGTCCTTGTATGGACTCAAGCAGGCTCCTGGGCAGTGGTATAAATGTTTTGACACGTTTATGATTGATAATGGTTACATACGCAGTAGATATGATAATTGTGTATACTTTAGACAATATGGTGATGGGTCCTTTATATATCTACTACTGTATGTTGATGACATGCTAATTGCATCTAAAGATAAAAACCTGATTAGCATGCTAAAATCTCAACTCAGTAAGGAATTCGAAATGAAAGACTTAGGTGCAGCTAAAAGGATACTGGGCATGGAGATTCACAGGGATCGAAAGGAGGGAAAATTATACTTGTCTCAAGAAAAATATCTTGAGAAGGTATTAAGCAAGTTCAATATAAGGGACTGCAAGGCAGTGACTACCCCTCTTGCTGCACATTTTAGACTGTCTGCGGAACGCTGTCCGCAAACAGAAGAGGACATCGGTAGAATGTCCAATGTACCATACTCTAGTGCTGTAGGGAGTTTGATGTATGCCATGGTCTGTACCAGACCAGACTTATCACATGTTGTGAGTGTGGTAAGTAGATATATGCATAATCCTGGAAAAGACCACTGGGAGGGTGTAAAATGGATCCTACGGTATGTAAAGGGAACTGTGGGGAAAGGGCTGGTATTTGATAGAAACAAGGCTGCTACATCTGATGTAGTAGGGTATGTTGATTCTGATTATGCTGGTGATTTGGATAGGAGGAGGTCCATATCTGGGTACATCTTTACCATGTGTGGGGGCGCTATCTCTTGGAAAGCGTCTTTACAATCTATTGCAGCTCTGTCCACAACAGAAGCTGAGTATATTGCTGCCACTGAAGGGGTGAAGGAAGCCACCTGGCTAAGGGGACTGGTAATGGAGCTTGGGATACCACAATCTGCTACTGTGGTATATTCTGATAGTCAGAGTGCCATACATCTGACAAAGAATGATGCCTACCACTCGAAAACCAAGCATATCAGCGTCAAATATCATTATGTACGAGACACAGTTGCTGCAGGAGAAATAATGATGAAGAAAGTTCACACCTCAGAGAATCCTGCTGACATGCTTACAAAACCACTACCTACAGCTAAGTTCGAGCATTGCTTGGACTTAGTGGGAGTTCACAGTCATTGAGAAGCCCTGCGGGGCATAGCCCCCTAGGGGGGCATCACCCCTTGGGGTGTGACGACGACGACGGTAATTGAAGACTGGAGATTTTGGTCCAAGGTGGAGATTGTTGGGTTTTGTGGCCCAAAATCTCGGGTTTAGGCACGGGGTGAACATGCTGCATGGGCACGGGCGTGCCGCGACACAGAAGACCGAAGAACAGAGCAGACAGAGAAGTGACACGGTGTGCGGCACGACCGTGCCAGGGGAAATTTTCTGCCGCCTTAAAGTGGCGGCTAGGGTTGCGCTTTGGTGACGGTTTTTGGAAGGCGGCAGCAAGGGTTTTTCAGGGGGAAACCCTACCTCACAGACCCTATATAAAGGGGGTCTAGGGCCTTGTTTCAAAACACTCCAGAATAGAAAACACATTGAGAGAGTGAGGTTATTTGTAAGAGAATACAATCGAGAGTATTGTAATTCTGCTCTTAATCACTGAAGTGATTGTGGTGTACAACTCTGCTCATAGTGAAATTTATCGATGTGCTGTCGCCGTCCGTGGTTTTTTTCCACATTGGGTTTCCACGTAAAATTCCCTGTGTCCTTTATTATTGTTTCTTTCATTGTTGCGTTGTGTTCTTGGTTGAATTCTGTTGCATTGTCATATCCTATTATCCCCTTTATTCCTAACAGTCTTGTTCAGGTATTTTGATGACAGGTAATCCAATGCATCAGACACAATGACTAACGAAAACGATTGTGATCTATATGGTAGTGGGAATTTGATATCAGCAACTCGTACTATTCCTTTCTGCACAAGACTTTTGCAGTTTGAATCAGCATTCTCAAGGTCATACGGTTCCACACCCCATGCTTCTAAATCATCTTCTTTCAGCAACTTTGACATGACTGAACAGCTCTCTGGGCCAATATGCAACATCTTGCGCAAGCCATCACCATATGCTTTCTTCGGAACAGGTATTGCCCTCTGAAGTTCTAGGGTGCCTGAAAACTCGCCTGCTGGTAAAGAAATAGTTAATTGTTCTAGGAAATCAGTTATCAATTCAAAAAGTGGAATAGAACATGTAGAGAAATTAGGAAACCAAGACCGAAAGTTATTAACATGAAGTCCAATTAAACTACATCCGAAGCTGTACTCTGTCATGATGATGCAAGGACGGCGGGAAAGTTTTCACGAGGAGTAGCCTTCGTTAAAATAGGCTGAAATTTTTAGTGAGGTACTTAATCTTGCAAATGAAGTAGATGTAAACAGGTACAACTTTTACGACATGAACTTTAATAGAGGAACTTGAATAAAACTTGTGTCAAAGGAACTGCTTCCACTAATGTCTGCAAGCATGCGCAGTTGCTTGATATCCAACACAGATAAGGAGATAAAAGTCATTCCCAACAAAATTTGACAAGGTATGGAGTTTACTGGAGAAAATCATGTGGAGCAAGAGCAACACAAATTGAACAATTTCTTTTCTTGAAGGCACATAGTAAAACATGTAAATGGATTCACCAATATATGACATATCCAATTGAACAATTCCTCCAAACTTAAAGGAAACTGGAAGCCAACTATATAGCGGGGGGGGGGGGGGATAAGAAACACAATGCAAGGGGATGTCTACCTTCAATCCTGCTTACAACGTTGTACTTCCGACCTGCAAGAGCAAATCAATAATCAATAATCGATCACATGTTGATTTTGGGGGGGTGTTTGAGGGGTGGAAGGTGTTGAAGATTTACTTCAATGGCATTAGTGGGTAGCAAGCCGAAATTTGCCCAGACAAATGAAATAAGACACAAAAATTATTAAATTGGTTTTCAAATAGCAAGTAATATTTGGTTTGAGGCATTAAGCAGAGATACCATTTGCAACATGATGTAGGTTCACAAGGATATGAATAAGAGAATAAATCTCTGAGATTTCATCTTCAAATCCCATATGGAATTTAGTGGACAAGATAATTGCAGTGGATGTTTCTTCAGTCAAATACAAGTATACTTGCCAAGATACATCCATTTCACCAAGAGATTGACAAAGAGCGAGCGGATTGGATATTCATATATGGCCATGCAGATCCCACAAACAATGCATGATAGATGTTCATGGAAATGAAGCTAAGTCGCTGAATTTACTGTAGGAGGTTTAAAACAAACCTGAACCACTATACAGATACCCAACAATAAGCAATACACCCTGCGAGCAGCAAATAAAAGAGAATGTTTAGATATTATAACACCTAGGAGCTCCATTCCATCTCGCAAGACAAATAGATGCATGGCACAAAATCTGTAAGCATAGTATGATAAAGATTTTACATTGCTGATACTAACAGTAAATGAATTCAAGCAACTGAATTGAGCTACATGTAAGAGAAGTACCAGAAGCACAAGGGTAATCGATAACAAGGGCGAGGAGTGTGTCTTTGAGGGGAAAGCTCCCGCAAGAGGAAAGCCTCCATTGCCCACTATGCGGCGAGTAGGATTTACCGGTCTTCTTGACATTACTTCTTATCCGTAGCACCACTGACACCGAAGAAAAAAAAGATGGAAAAGCATAGATTGAAGTACCATATCTCAAGGAGTTCTAAAGGAGATGAAGTCAGATGAACTTGGTGAGATCTTTACAGATGAAAGCTCTTGTATGCTAAATGTTTGCTTATGCAAATACAACATCAAAAATGTCACCTTTCCCTCGAAGGGTGAATTACAAAGGTATGCAAATGAATCAAAAGATAATCTTTATTTTTTTTTCCCCCATACGACATTTCATTCAAATCTCTCGGATTAATCATCTAAACGGTGATTGCAATGCTTGGAAGCCATCACTCAAACGGAGAACTAATACTGGAAACATCACATCCGACACATTTCCAATAGCTAAGAAGAATCACTATACATAACTAAAAAGCACTGCGAATCAAGATCGAATTGAATTGGATTTGATACCCTACGCCAAGAGCTAAACTCAAAGCTACAGATCCGGAACAAAAAGAACAAATGTGCAGGCGCCCCCCCCCCCCCCCCCCCAAAAAAAAAAAAAAGAGGCAGAAGAAGAGGAAGAAAAATGGCATCATCAATAAATGGGGCTGCAATTGAGGGTGAAACTCATAGGGATCCCAAAATGCTGACTCAAAACAGAAATTCAAAATGAAAGAAAGGAAGAGCTTGAGATTACCTGAAAATTAGTAGTGTAATTGTGCTAGGCTAGGCTTGCCTCGTTCATTTGATTTTTGAGCTGGAATTGTTTTTTTTTTTTGGGTGGTTTTTTTGTGGTTTGTGTGTCTCGAGTTTGCGCAACAACCAAGAGTGAGAACACCTGTATTGGTTGGAAAATGGTCTAAAAGGGAGATTTGGTCCAAAATATTATCTACATCAGTAATCTACACGATTCGACCTGCGGTTCGACTCCTTGCGATAGTCCGCTCACAACTTTTTTTCTTTTTTTTGGCAAGCACATTAATGAATACTTCAAAATAAAAGGTTAAAGCTAATTAAATATAGTTAAATATGGTTGCATGAATAATATTTTATTTGATGATTTATTTGATGCAAAAAGAAGAGAAAAAGTTGGATTATACGATGACATGAGAGATGTATGCCACTGCTAGCTTGTGATCCAAAAATCCTGTCGTGACTTGCAATTTGCAAAACGAGGAAAGGGGGGTGGGGGGAGGCCCTGTACAATAATTCATGTCCCGAACTTACTAACTTTTGGGGTTTTGTTACCCGAAAAAGAAAAAAACAAATTGAGTTTTAGATAGATCCTATACATTCCACCTCATCACGACCGGCATTTATTATGTTGGACTACATCTTAAATTTCACATTCAATCCAATTTGGCAATTTCATAGGTTCAACCCAATTTCTCAATAATTCAATTATTTGCCTTGCTCCCGTCCCTGTCATGCTAATTTTATTATTCTTAGTTGCTGATTGTCTGTGTTACTTGTTTGCAATAGTTGTTTGTAAAAAAGTTTAATAAAATAGTCAATTATTAAAAAAGATGTATGATAAAAACAACTAATCTCAAAATGCTTGTAATTTCAATGTTTTGAAATTAGCTTTTACATAGAAAAACTAATCAAGAGGTTAACTTACCAAATGCCCAAAAATTAGTTGTTTCACTAATACCATTTAAATTCATTTGACATCAAAAAGCTAATTTTTGGTAGGCCAAGCGAATTAATGTCAATGTAAGTGTATGAAAAGTTAACAAACTTAGTTGAGAGTATTCTCAATCTGAGTTTCAAAAATTGACTACATCAGTAAAAATTCTACTTTTATGGAACTTATATTTCATCATTTTTTCAATCGATGAAACTTATTTCTAAATAATTAAATTAAATATTTATCATGGAGCCCGTCTCATACACACAATCTCTTTTTTTAATCAGTTAAATAATATTTTTAAGGAAAAAACAAAAAATTTAAACAAGAAAAAAAAAAAAAAAGAACGAGGGTAGGAATGCTGTGTCATGTTGACCCGCATGCCACAAGGATGATTCTACCATAATTGAAATTTTATTTAACTCTGGTAATTGAAAATCATAATAGCCGTTGATTTTGTTAAGACAATCCTAACCCTTGCTTTGATTTTTTTATTATCCGGCTATTGTATGCGGTTGTTGTGAACCGCCCACTACCCTCGCCCATCACTCTCTTTCCCACTGGCCTGTGCTCATAATTCTCTCCTCTAAATTACCTCACTCTTTCTCATACCCACCATAGGCATGGCAAGAAAAAGCCTTTGTTGCTTGAAACTTGAAAACACCACTAATAATGACAGTCAAGGGAGCTCTGACCCCACCGACTCAATTCCATCATAAATCATCATTAGATAAAGACTTAACTCCTTCTCAATGTCCAGCAATAGAGAATGAAAGCACACCAGACAATCAAATCATTCTCAATTGAACTTAAATTAGCAGTAAGTTATTGGCTTTTAAGACATTATCCCTCTTTCTTTCTCCCTCTTTCTTCTATCATCATTTTTTTATTAGTTTCCGAAGGTCACTAAAGTAGTAAAAATTAAAATTAAAAAAACAGGGCATCCTCTTCCCAAAAAAAGGGAACGAAAACAGAGCATCCTATATCTCATCTCAATCGTGAATCAAGCATCACAACAAGATCTAAGAAACAGAAAGCAAGTGTAATAGTTGTCCCAACTGCTTCCTGATGTCTAATTGTCTATTATGACATTTTCTCATTGGTAATAACTTCCATCTCTTCCCCGACAGTTGTTATTTCAATGCTCCAATGGTAACCACTACCATTTTCAACAGCAATGACAAGGTGTTAGACTTCCAATTAGGGGATAACTAATTAATTGTGAAAGAAGAGGTGATACTGATTTGGGATTTCTTTATATGCAGAATGTAGATAGAGACAACTGGCAAGAGGACATGAATAACCACGAGTGAGAGAGGCGTCTAGAAAGACAGGCAACATTTTTTTTAAAAAAAATCCCTTCATGATAGCCGGGTAAGTGGGTATCCTGTAAAAGTAATCAACGACTCAGATTCATCGCTGTAAAATCAATTATGCATATAAATTAATTATGATAGTGCAAAAAAAGTTCGATTATGGTAGACTTTTGGATGTAACAATCAGAAAAAACAAGGGCTGCAAATTAAGCAAACACATGTTATTTTTTGGGCCCCACCACTGGATTCCAACAGTTGGAGATGGCCTAAAGCGCCACTTGTGTAGATATGCTCAAATCGAATTATTATTTGGTTGGCCAAGCGAATTAATGCTCATGAAAGTTTACAAATTTAGCTAATACTGTTTGACTTACAATATGTCTTTTACTGCAAGATATTTTTAAATATGTTATCTCATTATAAATTTACATATTTTATAATTTAAAATTAATAAATTTTTAATAATTATACTTAATTATAAATTGCTAAGGGCAAATATTCATTGGCTACACCGACAATGTATTAAATGATATCATAATTGGATCCACCCCATATATAAGGACATATGATACACGCATTTTAAAAATGTGGTGAATTATAGATGAAAAGATAATTTTATACAATTTATAAAATATAATATATTTTTACTATTCCATCATATCATATTTTTCAATTTAAAAACATTTTCATATAATTTTTAGATCACAACAAAAAGTGTCTTGTAACAGGACATTTACCATTTCATTTACTTTTTATAAATATCTTGTCTAGACGTGCAAGATCCGTATATATAATTATATTTATAAATGCATGTTCATGATTGCACAAAGGATAAGACGATCAGCCAATTGTGTTTGTGTTTCAGACAGTGTGAGAACTGCAGAAAAGAGAATGGAGTTGGAGAAGGTCCTTCACATGAGAGGAGGAAATGAAGAGACTAGTTATGCACAAGCTGCTTACGTTGCTGTATGTTCTCTACCCTCGTCTGTCTCTGTTTTATTAATGTATCTTTTCCCCTTAAACTTATGATGGTATGTGGTTAGCATAATGCAATTTTTTCAGGTGCATACATAATTTGTATTTGGGTATGTTTTGTGATGTCAATCTGACAGTGGAAATTTGAGACCCGCGTATATTAGGTTATAGGTTTCACTTATCTTCCTGTATTCATTGTATTGTATTATAGTAACCCCTATATTTTTAATTTGAACTCAAAAAGAGCTTATTGAAATCGAAATTAAATACCAAGTGAAAAAGAACACAAAGAAATCAAAAATCTTACCAAAGTTGAAATAGTAAGGGGAAAAACTATAGAAACCGATTAGAAATAGAAATATTTTAGAAAATAATTACTCATGTATGTAAGCTAGCTTAGACCTACTAGTAATGTAACTGTCTGATTATGAGCAGAAGAGAGTAATAGCAATGACAAAGCCTATAAGAGAGGAAGCAATGGCTAAACTATTTAGCCAAGAAGATCAGCATGTAATAAAAACCACCCTGTGTGTTGCGGACCTTGGCTGTGCCTCTGGACCAAACACGCTTACTGTGGTTTCAGAGTTGATCATCACCAGTGAAAAGATCCGACACGAGAGATCCATCGCAGAGTTGGAGTACCAGGTGTACCTAAACGATCTTCCTGGGAATGATTTTGGTAGCGTGTTCATTTCATTGCCAAGGCTTTATCAGGAGGTGAACGAACAAGTCGGGCTTAAGAGTGACAAATGCTTCGTTGCTGGTGTGCCTGGTTCCTTCTATGGTAGGCTTTTCCCCCGTCAAAGTCTGCACTTTGTTCACTCCTCCTATAGCCTTTATTGGCTCTCCCAGGTGTGTACTAACTCGATCCTACACCTCTTTGTATTTTCTCAACGAAAAATTGACCCATGGTATGTATAACATGTATATATGAGCTGAATAGCTATGAGTACATTCAATGCGATCAACAGGTGCCTGAGGGAGTAGAAGCTAATAAACGGAACATCTACTTGACTAGCACAAGCCCAACATGCGTAGTAAAGGCATACAAAGATCAGTTCCATGGGGACACAACATTGTTTCTCAAAAGCCGTTCTGAGGAATTGGTCAAGGGAGGCCAAATGGTTCTAACCTACTGGGGAAGAGCCACAGAGGATCCTACATCTACTGAGAGCACCTTTGTTTGGGATATGTTCAGCAGTGTCTTCAATCAACTCGTCTCTGAGGTTCATCTCCACAACTCTACAATTACGTGTAGGAATAGCTATTACATTCAGAATTTGTTCGACAGTACTGTCCTTAATAAACTTGTTTCATTGGCTGATACATAAAGACTTGCTACATAATATGTAGGGGATCATAGAAGAAGAGAAGGTGGAAGCTTTCAACATTCCAGTCTACCATCCTTCGTCTGCAGAAGTAGCAGAAGAGGTTGGAAAAGAAGGATCATTTGCTATCAACACAGTCATTGTTTCACAAGTCAACCTTGCAGGCGAAGAAAACGGAATGAGTACCGTAGCCAAGAGAGGTGAACCACCCTCCAGGCTGATGAGATCTGTGGTTGAATCCGTCTTTGCTAGTCATTTTGGGACAGCAGTCATTGATGAAATTTTCGAGAGGTGTAGCAGGGTGGTTGAAGATTTTATGAGCAGAGAAAGGGTTCTACTTACCAACGTTACCATCTCTGTAACCAAAAAATAACACTTGTCTGATGCTTCATTGCTTTCATTACCGTTCAAAGTAATAAGTTGGAGGCTTTCTCTAGATCTCCCTAATATTTAAGGAGGAAAACTCTCATTTCATATCATATGTATGTTCTCTTAATTTGTGAGTGTATTAATAGCGACAATTTCTTTCTAGAGTGAAGGTCATAACCCAAATTCACTATTGTGCATCATCATATGTCTGCTGTCAAAATGATTTACTCATTATTGACTTTGGAAGATGAATAACGATTTATGATTGTGCGCATCATACAAAGCGTTTCCTACAAACATTTGAATGTTATTTTGTAGTAAAAATAGAAGAACTACTTCCTTGGTTATATAGTGGTTTGGTACAGAGAAGAAGCTCTACCACTCTGAATTTATGAAATTTGCTGTTGTCATGCTAGTATTTTCTTTCTTGTTTTTCCCCCCTGTTGGGGAAAAGATCATCTTACGTCAAGAGTCCTATAATAAGCAGGAACAGTTGCAGGGAAAAACATTTGCCTCACGCCTTCTGCCTTTATTATTGGTAAGATAATACCCGCTGCACCCTGCAATTAATTAAGAATGTCACAATTTCAATCAATTTATTTTGCATTCAACGAAATAGGTAGGGCATAGATAACGCGGTGTGCCTTAACAAATACTTCTCATAACAAGGGCAAATTGATAGGTGATCGTGATTCATAAGCATGAGAACCACAAAACTCAAAGATGACATACCAATAACAACCGCACTCCAAGCCAAAGGCGACTCGGTGAAGGGAAAGGCACCAGCAGACGCCCAACGCCATATACTGCGACAGCAAAAAAGTGGGCCACTAAGCTCAGTGGCCGTGGGTTTAGACCAGAGAGTAAAGCAACTGGTCCATTTGAGAATACTCCTCCGAGGCCTAGATAGTCAAAGCATGCCTGACGCATTTCCTTCCGCGCTTCATCAGGTGAAGCGCAAAACACCTTGTACAGGGCTCCTGCTAATGTGTTTATTGTTGATGCCACCGGCTGCACAAATCAGAACACAGAGGTTGATACTTAATTGATCATTATGCATGGTGAAATTCATGAGAAATTTCAGTTAACGTCATTATATTTATGATGAGGGAGTACCTTGCGCAATGTGTAGAAGGACTCAAGGTATCTGCACAATGAGGCTGCATCATTGAGGTCGTGCAAAGGCCTCAGAAGGTCACGCAGCACAACAATATCTGACAATACCACCGTCATCCCTCCCCCAGTTAGAGGATGACGCATATTGAATGCATCGCCCATTAGTAAGGCTCCAGGAGTAGGCTGAGGAGTTGCAGGCATGCTTCTGTTTGGCATTGTTCTTATATTCCCCTTATCAACTGCTACTACGAAGGCATCATGAAGTTGAGGAGGAACCTGCAGGAGTAACTTGATAAGTAGGATTCAAATTAAAGCTTACAAAACAAGTGGACATCTTCAATTCTGGATACCTGAGGAGCCACCACTGTCTTCAAATACTTGGCCATTTCACCATTGGCAACAGAAGGCAGCTTCTGGCCGGCTGGTACATCAACCAAACATCGGATTTCTGTGCTACTGATCGGATAAAACAGGATAGGTGATGGATCTGCCAAAATAACATGCCCGTGATTTGGAAACGGCAACTGACAATTCTCTAGCACCAATCCTACGAAATGTGAAGGCACTTCTACCTATCAAATTTTTAAACAACAGCAGTTAGGAGGAACAATATTCTTTGATCAGGGATTTATCAGTGAATAGGAAACTAAAGACACCTCATATGATTAGTGTAAGGTCCAATTTACAAAAAAGAAAGGAAGATAATACATATCAGTAATTGAGTTCTGGAGTTCACCTTTGGAGAGCAAAGTGATCGCCTCAGGTTGGAGAAGCAACCATCACAGACTATTGTCAAAGGAGCACATGCTTTTAACTCTTCACCACTTTTTGTCTTATACAGAACCCCCTTAACTATTCCATTTTCCTCAAGCAAAGAAGTAACAGTTCCCTGCTCTAACAGCACACTAGAAGGAGATCAGGAGGAGATGAGATGAGATGAGGGTTTTAATAAGTAGCTAATACAAAACAACCAAGCTACAGATCTCAAGATGACTTCGTCTCTACGATGGACAACTTTCCACAGTGCAGACTTCCTAGGGTCATCAAAGATAAAAACACCAAGCAGCAGAGTGGGAAGAACAGATATACTTGGGAAGAGAAGCGGCCTTCTCCCTCATTCTCTGTATGAAACGGCCATTGTGAAAGCTCCGTCCAGCTACGTCGGAATTGAATTGCTCCAGGGGATAAGACAGTCTTATGTGCTTTCCATCTTTAAATAGGCCATAGCCAAGCACTCTCTGAGCGTCAATACTCCCAACACAGTCTGTAGTTCAGGTAAGTTTAGACCTTTCTGATATAAAAGAAATAGAAAACATACATTAAAAAGTTCGAGGACACATGCAGATAATACAACGACGAAAGTTTATGCGTACCTTGAAGGCCTAATTCGATCAATTTCAGATATCCTCCTGGTTGTAGGAGTTCACCAACAATCCTGTCAGGTTCACTTAAGTCTCTTTCGATCACATGAACACGTCGACCATCCTGCAATCACTGCAAAGTCCATCAGGAAAGGAATGCGAGGAGAAAATGTTAACAGCAATATGAACAAGTTATGAACTTTCTCCTATTTCAGGTTTTGAAATTTTCATATCAAAGGATGTGATGCAAGATCCCTTGAGCTTATTCAGTTAATTCATTAGTTCCTAAGCCGTGGAAGTTAACCACACAAAGTATCCTGGCTCGTTCACTGCCTGACATGCTAATAGAACATTCTTACTCAGAATTCTTTAGTTTTTGATACAGAAGTTAGTGCTATCAGCTCAAATAGATAGCGTAATACGCACTTTCATCTCCGTGTGAGTGAACAAAACCAGTTAGCAATGGTTCAACATTTAATAACGTTCCTAGTTTTTAGAGTACATAAACGTTTTTATTCTTCAAGAAATCCAGTCCAGCCATTGGATCTTGTTTTTACAAAAAATAAAAAATAGCATTCCGTGACCTCAATTAGGACCATCAAATTGAACACACCAAGCATCCAAATTTCTAGAATAATAAGGCACTACCTTTCCCTTTCATGGCCTATTTTTCGTAAGCCTTCTACAACCAATAGTTCCTAACCGTAAACATGTGGGTTGCTCGGGTGTACTTAACCATTATTATTGGAAGAACGACAACAACAATGACACCCAAAGTGCGTCTCGCCTTAGAAGGTCTTGGAAGATCCTAATGTAGGTTGCTAAACTTGTAGTAATTCTACTGGTCCATTATCCCAATAACTTTGTCCATTTCATTTTCGTAGAAATCTTCAAAGCGAGAAGCCAATTCCCCCACTCCCCCAAAAAAAAGGAATGTGAAGAATTTGCTTATATCGGAAAAAGATACCTCAGTAGCCAAAATAAACATCCCATATATAAGTAAAAGTATCCAATGAATGGGATGATAAACCCAAAAAAAGACACCCCAAGATTTTTGAAGCACAGAATTCAGTAATATGGGCGGATCTTGAAATGAATATACTCGTATCAGGCGCGTTGCACAAACTGTGCTTACGTGTAACCCAAAAGTATGCAAATATGCAATCTTTTCTTTTTTTTTTGGGGGGGGAAAAAGGGTAAGTATAACATCAAAACATTAGGCTACCCTTTTGTCGACGGATCTACCCATGTTGTCGTCTGCTAAGATACACTGTAATTGGAACAAAGAAAGAGATGAGTAGGTGACTGCACTGTACAGAGGTAAGAGAAAACCAGACTGCAATATGCAATCTTATTCTATACAGTTTCAGAGAAACAGAAAGAGTCTTTCTGAATCAAAACTATTTTCAATTAAGCAAAAGTACTCAAATAATAATCTAAGCCCAAAAAAAAAAAAGAAAGGAAACAAGACACGAGAAAAATGAAGTTAAAAGCGGAAGTGTCACCATGGCAAGGGTGTGAGCAAGCGCAGCACCAGCAACCCCAGCACCAACAATAATGACATCAGTACCACAGCAATCGGAGCTCCTATTGAATTCCGACCCGACGACCCCCGGATAACTTCTGGCGTTCCTTTTCATCTTAGCCCTCCCATGGCGGAACAGAGAGAAGATGAGAACAAAGCATAGGCCTAGGAGAGAGGCAAAGAAGACACCCACAATGTGGAGATCGACATCTGCCATTAACATCGTCATTGTGGCCTTCATTTCTCTCTCCTCGGGCACAGAGGGGATGTAATGGAGGGAAAGGAATGGACGTACGACAAATGACAATGGTGGGCACAGCAGGGATTCATAGAGCAAATTGCGCATAACATTGCTACTCTGTTTTCATGCACTTTCCCGTGTCCCACTTGATATTATTCTTTTTTCTTGTTTTTCTTTTCTATAATTCTATCCCAAAAAATTAGCTTTTCAGAATACAATGACGCCCTTTTTTGTTTTAATGAAGTAAGAGCATCCAAAAAAAATACCGCTTCACAAGCTGATTAAAAATATGTATAAATTAATATTCGTTACAGTATTTCTCTAAACTTATTGAAAATGATAGTTAATCTAAACTAAAAATAAAAATTTTAAAAATAATATTTCCAGTTATTCGAAATGAACCAAAATCAAAATGATAAATGTCCTCGGAGTACATTCACATTTATGGGATGGATGAGTGGAAAAGTCAGAGCAAAACAAGTGAAATAGGTGTTGTATTGAAAACTCAGTACTTATTAGTTTCGTTGATTAGTCAACCGGCCACTAGCAGCACTCAATAATAAGAAAGGCAAGCTGGTTTCCATTTGAAATTTCGAACTCCAATTTAATTTTATTCTTTGTCTAGCGTTTAGTTATTGGTTGCAACGACTAGCTACGTAGAAGTTAACATGCAACTAACATATATAATGGCATTAATTTTGCCCTATTTTCTTTGTATATTAATTCAACGCTTATCTATATAAGCGGTAGGTATACGATCTATATCGACGTTAATGCTAAGAGTAATGCAACATTCATAGCAGTACCGGATCAAGCAGTTACATCAAACTTGTGTCCGATGCGAGCATATTTAGATGATCTAGCTAGAAGTGAGTGAGCTGATTAACTACAAAGAAGCTTGGGGAGTTTGTTTAATTTAATAGAGAAAAATAAATATTGGCAGCATTGGCCATTTACGCAGCGTCGGCCTACGCAATGCCGTATTGCCATGCAGTTACTGTCACGAGTTCCACGAGGCTGCAAATGTACTCCGTCTCCGCCCATCCAACAACAAATATCCGTTTTATTCAATGCAAAATTACCCTTTTCCTTCTTCGGGAGGTTTAGAGCATTCTCAAGCATGTCATATCAATAAAAGTTTTATCTTTTTGAAACTTATATTTCATCACTTCTTTAATTTATAGAAGTTTAATTTTGATCACACTATAAAAATATTTGTCATTACCCACCTTATAAGATGCAATTTTCTTTTTTAATCACCTAAAAATTATATATTACCAAAAAAATATTTGTCATTACCTGCGTGTCATACTACCTAGCACCAAATAGCAAAGGGACAAGCGGCATGTGGGACTGCGTGTTGGAACGCAATTCTTACTCTGCGAATGCTCTCAAAAGATTATTTGAATTTGATAGGTAAAAGGTTAGGCATTAAGATTTCAGCATCTTTAAATATCTATGCTTATCAATGAAAAATAAGATCACAATTTAAAATAGAAAAATAAAAATCTTTGTTGAATAAAACTCTTTTAAGTCTAATTGTCCTACCTAACTTCATAAAGGTGAATTTAAATGGAAGTATAGAATCATCCAACTTTATCCTTTAAGATATCTCATATTATGTTAGGGTATGTAAGAAATTGTTGTTAAATGATAAATTTCATGGCATAATCTTACACAAGATTTACTATGTAAAAAGAAAAATTCAAGCATCGATCCTCTATGTTAGAGTGATTCAAACAAGATTCAAGAATTGTTCTACCAAGGGAGAAAAAAGAATGGAAGAGTCAATACTGCATTGAGAAGGAAGAATAGCAAAACTGGAGCATCTATTAAGGCCCTTGGCCTAGCAGTGTGTTAAGAGGATGTGAAACCAGGCCCACAAACCACATACCCAACCCAAATAATCAGAGCCTCTGCAACAGTCAGCGGGCCTCTTCAAGAGGGAGAGGAGGGTCGGGCGTGGGGTATAAGGGCAAAAAACATAGTCCGGTAATAAGGAGGCCTAACCACGATTTTCAGGCCCATGCACAATTAGTGCCTCGGCTTGTGTTTTAACTTTTGATTTTTCATTCGGCCTTTTGCAAAAAGAGAGATATTAGCGGCAAAATTGAGGGAATGTGAGCATATAATTGAAAACGCAGCTATCATAGCTTCCTACTCTTGTAGCAATGTGGATTGCAAACTAAACTTTAGGTGGGCCTTTACTTTTCTTCAAGTTTCAATCAGCACTCTCGGCTTGTTAAGTGTACTAGACAACATGCTTAGCCATAAGATTAAGAATTATGGATCGACTTGAAAACTAATGTGTTAAAGCATATAATGTTAAAACAATCTTTGTTAGTCTATAGCCGACAATCAAAATCTTAATCACGTTGAATTACGACGATATGACATTACAAGTGTTAATTAAATTCAGAGCGTTATCTTCTTCTTTTCATAATGGTAACTCTCCATAGATGTCATCATAGATAAGTGGGGGAGCTTTATCATCAGCCATCAGGTTTTGGACCGCCAAATACGCAAGTTAAAGGAACACGGGGGCATCATGATCATACCCAAACAAACAAACATGCATCATCACTTTGATAAAAATACCAAAACAATATTCAAACCCTTCTACGAATCCACCAATATTCCCACGAATAATTAGCCCTTCATGCTTGCATGTTCTTCGTCTTTTCTATATTCATAGTCATTTTTAGAGGATGCAAAATAAGCATTACATACACTTATGTTGTTAAAATGAGTATTCAACTAACAAAAACAATGATAAATCTTTAGAAAACAAATTTTGACAATAACACGAAACTATAGATATAAATATTTTTGACAATAAATATAAGATGAATGAATTATTAATTTTATATTTTAAAATTACGTCACATTAGACTAACTAACTAAAAATACGTACGAAGGATTACGTTTTTATTTGTTTCCGTCAAAGTCTCATATAATCGGCAAATTGTCCCATCAACATGTGGATCCTAGTTTTTAAGAACAAAAATAGACGCCATTATTCATTAAAAAAGTATTAAATTACTAATTAAATAATTTTATTAATAGAGTTAGGCACGGAATGGGGCATATCACCGGCAAACGATACCGACGTGTGCAGAGTATAATTTGCCTGCATATTCAGAATGTTTCTGGGCTGGGTTAGGGTTAGGGTTAGGGTTAGAGTTAGACCCTGTGGTTCCAGAATCTGTAGAAAGCTAAATAGACAAAAATGACCTCCCACTAGCCCACATCACCCATTGTTCAATATATAGGTATTTTTCAATTGGACTAGAAAAAAAACTCACTTCAAATCTCAATGTACCAAGTCAATATCAATATAATTGAAAAGAATATATACTTACGCATTAATTAACTGGTAAGCACAAATTATCCGACAAATTTTATCTTTGTTATTAAATTTTGGGAGAATAAAAAGAGACAAAAGAATTAATATATACATACCTTGAGTTGTTTTGAGCAGATTACACGTTTACAAAATTTAACTTGTGTATTACCATACAAGTGAATAAGAAATAAACTCAGTTAAAACTCGATCCATTCTAAACTAAAACTAAGCTAAATTTATTAAAAGACATTATATTAAGAGATACATATATAGAAAGAATTTTGTAACTTTGAACTACAATATAGACGGGACTAAAGCATTATATGACCCAACAGTTCCACCAATCTCAATTCCAACTCGAGCTTCTTAATTTCATACATCAAATACAAGTGACATAAGAATCTCACATATCCCATCTACTTCCATTTGTACAAAATGGGACTCGCAACCCCCCCCCCCCCCCCCCCAAAAAAATAACAAATCAGCATCCCCCTTTTTGAAAACGAAGACAAAAAAAATGGTCATCCACCAAGAACACACACTCTCACCATTATAAGATCACTAGAAGACAAACAAAACAAACAAAATTTAACCTACCCACCTATCTATCGTCGTCTTTCTCACTTTACTTTGCTGCAAAATTAAAACATTTAATTTACCCTAATTTCTCAAATTAGAAACTACTCATGGTAATCAGTAATCAGGCATGAGTTGGCTAATCTTGCCTTCTTCAATGGCGGCCATTTTCTGCTCGGAGACCTTCAACCATACACAAACCACCGTGAAGCTCACAATCAAGCTCAACAACCCACTGCCCAACCCAATCAACACAATCGCCATGACCGATAGCCCTCTGCTCTTATACGGCTCAAGTGGGTATCCGTACAACCCCTTGTTGCCCTGAAATGACGACGCATTGAACCTGGGTAGGTTGCCGGATCGGTTTCCGATGGACGGCGGGATCATTCCCGACAGCTTGTTGTATGAAACGTCGAATGTCGAGAGTCTCACTAGGAGGCCCAGTTGTTGTGGGATCGGCCCGGTGAGTTGGTTCGAGTGGAGATCGATGACGTTGAGGTAAGCGCAGAGGTAGAGAGACGCCGGGATCTGGCCGGAGAAGCGGTTTCCGGCGAGGTTGAGGACGGCGAGGTTGGCTAGGTCTTTGAGCTCCGGCGGGATTTCGCCGGTGAGGGAGTTGGAGGAGAGGTCGAGCGTTTGGAGGTTGGTGCACTTGGAGATGAAAGGGGTGAGGGTTCCCTTAAGAGACAGGTTAGAGAGAGAGAGACGGTAGATGCGGCCGTTGTTGCAGGTGGCACCCTGCGGAGGAGGGACGGCGCCGTCGCAGGCGGTGGCGAACGTGTTGGCACTCCAGTTTTTGAGGCTGCGAGTCGGGTCTTCCAAGGCGGAGTATAAATGGGTGAGGCATGCCTCGTCGTCCGGATCTGAGCTTGCTCCACCGGCGAGAAGGAGGAGAAGGATGAACAGAGCAGACCCCATTTTTTCAAATTTCAACAACTTTTAATTTCCCTTTTTTTTCCGAATTTCTTCTCCTGAAGCGTGGGGTGGGCCCAGATGGGTAGTGCAAGGTAAAGACTATAATGAAGGTAGAATTGGAATTGACAGATAAATTACTCGGAATCTGTTGAATTTCAATCCCTAAGAAGTTGGGTTGAGAAATGAGAGCGATGGGAAGGAGGAGGGAGAAGTGGGGGCTTTTTATGAAGCGGGCTGTTTGTGAGGCACAACAAGGGGATTTTAAATGTGTCGAGAATGACAGACAGTGCCATAATAAATGAATTGGGAGGGTAATTCTGTCAAACGCACTTTCTTCTTCTTCTTTTTTTTTTAAAAAATATAATTTGGCCTCTGTTAGGCGCCCTTTCACTGTATGTCTGTATTTATATTGCGTAGTGCGCCTCCTGTGAGCTCCACCACCTACACCTTTCGCCAAATCTTCAATTGAATATATACTTTATACTTTCAAACGGAAATAGTGATCATGTTATGGTATGATCTAGGGTGATAGTACATTATGTAAAATTTAATCCATAATAAATGATATTTTAGTCTCCAACTTTACGTTTGAAGATTTGCTCAAATTATCAAAAACATAGTTTTTCATTTTTTGGACGGTATTTTTTGAGAATCATACGTGGTCAAGCCACTCCTCCAGTAAGATTCTCAATAATAAATTAATAATAGACAAAAGAAGGGTTGGGAGACTTATCAAACCTTACAAGGAGAGTATCAATATCAACTTCTATAGTAGCTGACACATCAACCGCCCTATTGACTTCATGATGATTGTACATAAATAATTCATCGCTTCATCATACATTATCCGCACTTTTTTGGTTAACTTTTTTTATTAAATGACAACTGTATATAATTTCAATATGTTGATTTATACATTACATTCAAAATCGGTGTAATAACTGACAGTATGCACGCAAATATTCATATGAATTTGTAATGCGATTTCATATTTGTATTACCAATATTCGTACATTATCTATGCACAAAATGAGACCTCAAGCTGGCAAGGAGCTCCATGGGGATAATTTGAAATGCTTGCAGATAATAAGTTGTTATTGTATGGAAAATGAGAGGATGATGGTAAGACAAGTTGAAGAAGGCGTGAGTAAGATCGAATTAAAGAGGGAGGTACAAATGCACTGGGAATTGAATGTGGGGGTAGTCAGTGACTTTCATGACAAGGAATGATGCAATTCAATTCGGCCATGATTTAATTTTTAATTTAGAATCCGAAATTAAATTTAATATCCTGAGTTGAATTGCATGAAGATGAAAGTGACCTGTGCTTGGGGCAATCCCAATTTATTTATGATACTCACAAGCCATACCCCTTCCCTTTAACTTCTGTCCTGAAATCTCACTCCACCTTCTGCGACCATTTGGAATATTAATGACGCACTCCCTCTTCCCCATTTCGGATTCTCTGCTTTTTCTAAGTTTTTATTTCCATATTTTGGGGATAATTTAATACCGCATTGTTATTCTAATTTCAGTGGATATATTTTGAACAAATTAATTCCGTCTTAGGGCTTGTTCTTTTCATTCAAAAAAAAAGTATGGAATGAAAGGGATAGGGAAAAAATTGGTTTTTTTTTTTTTTTTTGGGAAGGATTTGGTGAAGAATGAGAAGAGTTGGAAAAAATACGTTTTCTGGAGAAAATAAAAAGAATATAAGCGAATAATAAAAATGCGAAGTATTGGGGGAAAAAAAGGGGGGAATGATTGCAGAAGAATGTAAGTTTTTCTCGAAAGAGTGAAAAAAATAAGGGAAATAATGGGAAGGAATGAAAGAAAATGGAAGAAAAGGAGAAATGCCAATTTCCCAACAAAAAAAAAACAAGTCATTAGATGAGATTGTCATATAAAAATTTATCACGAGATATCAATGCAGGTTTTATCAACCTAGATTATCTTTGTTGCATTGCAATTCCATTGTTTCAAGAATTTTTTGTAAAACAGTTTCATCTAAGGATTTCATGTTAGAAAGACCTTAGTGAGACCGTTTTATTAAAAACAAATCTATTTTGGAGTAAATGTCAATCAATTCAAGTGATAACATACATGAGAAGTAGTAATAAGTCCCGTTCATATCAAGTTTTATGCCTCAATTAAAAAAAGAAAGAAAAATCTACATTGAATAATTGACAGGTAATTATCAGCACTTAGAAGTTAGAACCAAAATTACGGTTTAATTTGCTGCCAGTAAAGGGGAATTGCTAGTTCAACGAGGGACCACCGGGAGACTTTTTGTCGTGAATAATTGGGAGCATATCAGATGATATCCAGCATTGAGATTTAGGCGTGCGAAGAATTTTCTTTCCAGCAAATATATGTATGGCCCAACCGAAGGTTGGGCAGCTTCATGTCAGGTCATCCTCGTTGGTTCATAAAACACAATTAAATCAATTAAATATACTAACTGTTTGATATTTGGTTTTGTTAGAAAAGGTCTCGGAGTTATAATCTTCTAAATGACAAATTAAGTTTGAGCGTCGCCTCTTATTAAATCCAACCGTGGATTTGATTTTGTGTCAATGAAAGACAAAACTTCTAAAAACAAAATTGCCTATTTGTCCCAAATAAAAACATGAACGAAAGCAACAATAAGACATAATAATTAGTTGGTGCGGTTTGTCCGAAATCCCAATCATAACTTTTTGCCTTCTCGTCGCTGTCAACACCTCATGATCTCCTTTGGCACTAGATCAAGGTCAATTGTGTAGCTTACCTTACGGAAGATGTCATATCAATGTTTAAAACAGATTGTAATATCAATGGGAATTAGGCCTATTTAATATATAGATTATAAAAGTGGGTATTTTATAATTTAAATTTGAACTCTGTCAATGATTTATATGCTTTTTCAAGATACGATGAAGTATAGCCAATGTAAACATTAAATTATATGACATGAGAACAGATTGACTATTCAATTGCTCATGACAACTGCATATTTCTTGCTAAAGTTATTGAGATGTGAACTAAGTAATGGGAGAAACTATCTGATCTAAATAAGAAATATGAACTCAAATCTCAAAAATGTGATGAAATTTTGCCCCTCACTTTAATGAATTACCCCATTTTCCCTTCCATATAGGGCTTCATTAATAATAAGTGATTTTTTTTTTAAAGTGATAAGTTGACTTATCCACTGAGACCCCTCTGCAGGATACAAGTTCAACAGACTTATGAACAGAAAAGTAGATCGCACAATTACCAGACAAGGCCCAATGAAAGCATAACCTTGTCACTAGGCCCACAAGGGGGCTCTAAGAACACCTTGCAGGCCTGTGTCCACTACAATTCGAACGCTAGTGGGGAGTTTGAAACTTCTACACTTACGTCATTGAGCTACACGACTCTTCGCATATTAGATGATTTGCAATTGATCAATGATAAACCATGCCCACAATTAAACTAATGAAGATAACAATGGCTAGATCGTAGAAATGAAGTTTTCGCAGACAATGTGAGAGCTAATAATTGATAAATGTAAGCTAATCTATGCGATGTTGGCCTCACTTCACCCACACACAGTAGTCATTTCCATAAGCAGCAACTTTGTAATTTGATCGAATAAGAGTGGCAGTATCATATCCTGATCCGTTCTTCACTATAACTTTATCATCAATCATAGCCATGTATAAATCTGCATCAGATGCCATTATGTTGACCCTGCTCGATTCACATATCCCGTTCATTGCTCTCACTGAACTTAATTTTATTATCTCTTCCTTCAATCCCCAATCGAAGAAGTGATCATAAAACTGCAAAGCAAAAGTAACAATATATATGAGAATGAGAATTAACCAACTAAAACACAAATCTATAGTTTAGCTTGCTATATGAGTTCATGTTCAAATCCATTAACTCAAAAATCCCGCCACCAGGCGGGCTGTGGGGGTTCTGATATAGCCATCTTACTCCTAAATTGTAAAATTATAGAAAAATTAGTTTTAATTGACCCTAAATTAAAAAAATCGTAAACTACTTACTAGTCCATAAAAACAGAGCAGAAGAAGCAACTTGATAAAAAAAGATGTATCTAAATAAATAGTGAAATGTGTAGCTCACTATTGATGGAATTCCAGGATGGGTGAGTATGTAAGCATATCCTTGCATGATTTTATCGGATGGGAAAGGCCAGAACTTTTGAGTAGATCCAGTGTCACGATTATCAATAAATGTAACTGCATTGCGCGGCATAATTCCAATCATTCCACTTGGCCTTCCATTTGGATCCTTCATTCTCTACCACTGTCCTTGTACTGCAACTTGAAGAACTCCCTTTGTAGTGAAATCAAATGCAGTGACACTTCCACCTGCCGCTCGTACCCAACTGGCCAACTCATTTCTATGTGCATCTTGGTTATAGTCTGGTGCACCATTACGATAGGTAATGGAATCCCATAGTTCACCAACTGCAAAATCTGGCCTCGTTCGATCCATATAAATCTTGGTTAAGCTACCAGAATATCCCTTAACAAAATCGAATCCCCAACCATCAAATCCTGCTTCAGTTTTCAACCAATTCATCCAGTCTGACAGCTCTTTTTGCACCCTCGGGTTAAGATGGTCAATATTATTGGGGAAATCCAAGGAAGGAGCCCACTTCAACCAAGGCCCATGGCAACAAGTCCAAGTGAGGTTCCATTCTAAAACCAATTGGCAATAGGAAAAGTAGCCCACTTGACTTATATACCATGACCCTTCTTCTCAAACTCCCGATGTGGGAGTTCTTTACTCATGTGTGACATTCCCAACAATCTCCCCCTCACACATAAGTCTCTTTCACACCATATCAATACGCAAGCTCCCCCTTGAACGGAAGCATTTACCAAGGTGTCAAGCCACCACCATCAAGAGCTTATTCGCACCACCGAGCCACGCTGCAGTACACGTATTACCGTTCGATCAACACCTGCGTGTCATTTCACCAAGCTCATTCATGGGGTCCACCATGCCACACCTTTGTCGCCTAGTCGAACGCACCATCGGCTCTGATACCACTGTCAACACTAATCGTGTATATCAGTAAAAGAAAGCAAGGAAAAGGGATGCTTTTTTGATTAATATCAAGGAGCTCTTATAAAGCTGTACACCAACTGAAATAGCTAAAAATAGGCTAACAAATATCACGTTAACAGACCACTAAAAAGGTGCAATTTCTAGCTAAAGACCAGGATACTAATTGACTCCATTTAAACTACTTTTGTTTGACTAAATCAAACAAATACTTTGAACAAATATCTAACAATCACTCCCTTAAACTGAATGCTTTCAGTTTAATTGAAATAATTACAAACACCAAGCAACTTCCTGAGTTTCTGGAATGTGCATAATTTCAAAGGCTTTGTCATTATATCAGCAATTTGATCCTCACTCTTACAGTAGAGAACTTCAATGACTTCAGCTTTTGTGAGATCCCTTAAGAAATGAAACCTGACATCTATGTGTTTGCTCCTACCATGAAACACGGGATTTTTGGAGAGTTTGATCGTTGATGTGTTGTCACAATAGATTGCACTTGGTCCTCTTTGCTTGAACTGCAGCTCCTCAAGTATCTTTCTGAACCATATAGCTTGACAGGCACAAGCTGTAGCAGCTACAAATTCTACCTCAGTGGTTGATAAAGTGACAATAGATTGCTTTTTAGAAGACCAAGCAACAGCTCCTGAACCCAACATGAACACATAGCCCGAAGTACTTTTTCTGTCATCTTTGTCTCGGGCATAATCACTATCAGTAAAACCACAAAAATCTAATTTGTCTCCTCTCTTGTAAAACACTCCGCAATCAATTGTTCCCTTTACGTAACGGAGAATTCGTTTGGCAGCTGCAAGATGAATCTCCTTTGGGCATTCCATATACCTACTGACAAGGCTGACATAATACACTATGTCAGGTCTAGTAGTAGTCAAATACATCAGACTTCCCACGATTTGTTTGAACACTCTGCTGTCCACTTTCCGCCCTTCTTCTGGATATTTCACAAGTTGAAGACCAACTTCAGTTGGAGCTACGGCAAGATTACAGTTCTTCATTCCGAACCTGTCAAGAGTTTCTCGAGCATACTTTCTTTGAGTAATAAAAATCCCAGCAGCAGATTGCACCACTTCAATGCCAAGAAAATAGTGCATCATTCCAAGATCAGACATATCAAATTCAAGCATCATGGATTGTTTGAATTTTTCAAACATAGCAGCATCATTTCCAGTATAAATCAAGTCATCTACGTATAAGGACACAACAAGCATCTTTCCTCCTTCAACTTTAACAAACAGAGTATGCTCATATGGGCATTTAGAAAAACCTTCCTTCACAAAATAGGCTTCAATGCGACTATACCAAGCCCGTGGGGCTTGTTTAAGTCCGTATAAAGCCTTTTTCAACTGGTACACTTTGAATTCATCTCCAGCTTTAACATAACCAGGAGGTTGTTTGACAAATACCTGTTCTTTCAAGTCTCCGTGCAAGAAAGCTGACTTGACATCCAACTGGAAAATGGGCCACGAATTTTGTGCTGCCAATGCAATTAATAATATGATTGTATCATGTCTTGCTACTGGAGCGAATACTTCTTCATAATCTACACCGAATTCTTGCTCGTAACCTTTTGCCACCAAGCGAGCTTTATACTTGTCCACCTCACCATTTTCTTTCAACTTGGTCTTGAAGATCCACTTCACATCGATTGTTTTCTGCCCTTTCGGAGGCTCAGTTAACTTCCATGTGTTATTTCTTTCAATAGCTGCAAGCTCTTCATCCATAGCTTTTCTCCATTTTGATTGCTTTACTGCTTCTTCAAAGGTTACAGGATCACAATCGGCAAAAAGAGCAAAATGAACAGCTGGATCCTCAGATTGACCAATTCCCGTTACTTCATAATCATCCATCCATATTGGTCTTTTTCTGCTTCTTGGTTCTCTTGCAACTGCCGGTGAGACTTGAGTCACCACTTGTTCATCTTGAGTAGTGATTGGTTGCTGCAGCACCACTATATTATGTTGATTTTCAGCTTCATCTTGCCCATCAAAGTCTGCTGGAATTTGTCGTTGAGAACCAGATTCACTCCATGTCCAGAAATTTTCTTCGTCGAATATTACGTCTCGACTAATGACAATTTTCTTGGTGATAGAATTATATAGTTTGTAAGCTTTGGAACAATCGCTAACACCAAGGAAAATGCATTTCTCACCTTTGTCATCAAGCTTCGTTCTTGTTTGATCTGGAATACGGGCATAACAAATGCACCCGAAAATTCTGAAATGGTCAACATTAGGCTTTCGACCGCTCCAAGCTTCCTCCGGTGTCATATTTTGAACAGAGAATGTAGGACTTCGATTCAAAATATGAATGCTCCAGTTAACAGCCATCTCCGGTATCTTTATTGCCTGAGCCATCGGAGAATTGCGTGTCATCTCTACAAATAGCCCATGGACCCCAATCTAAGCGATCATCTGGAGTTCCACCTTCAAATATGCAATATATTCCCCTTGCATCTTTCTTGTCAGCAGACCTATGATTTATGACTATGTCAGCCACGCTTTTGATCCCTTTTTGATGTACGCAACTAATCAACGTTTTCAATTCGATCTCGTTTCCGTATCTGGATGCATTGAGATCATAGAGTCTTCCTGGTAAGTATCCCGCAAATAAGGAAGAAGCTAAGCTTTTAAAGAAGGGGGGATAGTGATGTGACTGTATAAGTATTTGAATCACACCTTGTGGATAAACAGAGTGGCCTGGTGGAGGAAGCCATATGTGAGTGACACCTGCTCTAGCTAAGTCATCAATATTGTCCTTCAAGAAATTATAGAGTCCTCCTTTCTTATTCCACGATTCCCAGTTAAAACCCTGATTTTACAAAAATGAGTCAGAACGAGGAGTCGTCAAATTTAGCAATCAAGCAACAAATCAAACAAACCTCATGGGCTACGTGCAAGTATTTGCACAATTCAAAATGAATACAACAACTTTCAGTGTTTTGGATAGATTCAGATGTAAACAACCTTATCCATACATACATGATTGCACGTAGAGAAATCATTTCCAATAGACCCGTAGTCACAAAATGAAAGAATCAAGATAATTATTTTGCTACTAAAACAAAGTACGTATAACGGGTAACATGTCGCATTAAAGGAATGATCAAGTATTAGACGATGTGCAGTGAAAGTACATATGATGATGAAATGCACCTGAAACAACAAAGTAGGAGCAGCAAGAATAGGCAAGAGAGCCAAGGAGAGATAAAGGATGCCAAGAGTGAGAACGATATTACTCCAGCCATTCATCTTCATCGTAAACCAATAAACACTATACGAATGGTGGAGGACACATTATCTAGCGGAGTGTATTTATAGAGAACTAAAATTAAACCTTGTTATGGATAAACTAGGAAACCAACGCGAGTTGATGACCTCTAGCCAACCGCCGCACTTGCCCAACTTGCTAACCTGGATCGGCGCTTCCGACTCCACATTAATTGTTTTCCTGCTCCTACTTGCAAGCTAACTTCGGGGCAAATAAGATAAACATAATTTGTATTTTGTCCGTGTTGATTTTATCTTTTTAAAAATTTGTAATTTAGTATGAAAATTTTGCAACCTTTTCAATGTTAGAAACTATATTTGTAACATGTATACTATCAATAGTTTAAAAATCTATTAAGATTTTAGATTATCTAGAACAAAAAAATTAAATAACTCATACTGAATTAAATATTACCAAAGAAAATTTTTGACTATCCGGAACGACTAAGGTAATGTTTGGTTAGATATAGACAATTTTATGATGTAAATAGGTCTGTAATTGTCTTTACATTATCTTATTTGATTGTAAGATAATATTATAAATAACAACTACCTTATAATTATAATTAGCATACACTAAGTAATTGTGATTATATTATAAAATTAATTATATTATGTAACATGATCAAAACATCACATAAGGGGGCTTGGTCCATGGTTTGCACTTTGAGGAAGCATTGCCCACTACGAATAGCTGTGGAAGTTTATGGGCCAACAAGTCATGTCTCATTGGACTGATGAGCCCAGAATGGCCACTATGTTTTACTTTTTCCCTTTGGGAAACTGGATGGATGAAACTATGAAAGAAAAAGAGGTAATAGGGAAGGCCGGCCTTGCAACAAAGCAACAAAAAAGTATTTTACATTGACCTATATTGACATAATATATGATCCAGATCACCCAATTATAAAAAATTAGGATTAATTACTTCCTACATTTTAAAATGGTTGTTCCTTTTTTTCTTTTGTAGTAGTTTTAAAATAAAGTTTCTTCTTACTACTATTAGTATTAAAATATTTTCTGCATACTAAAAGAAATAAATGAAAACAGTAAACTACGGTGTCCCCTTAAGAAGTTTCATTGCCTATATACCATGTTTACTTTGGAATGGATAAGTACCGATTATTAAGGTTGAACATTCATTAATAACTTCGACGGATACAAATTATCCTAATAAGTATCAATTTTGTGACGAAGTACTATATACATAATTTTATAATTGCAAAAAATTGTAAAAAACTTAATGTTTTATACATTCTATGACTAATAACATCCTTCATTATTTAGATCAATAGTAAACTTGATAAATAAGTCATTTGGTTCAATTTCAAGTTGAGGGTTTACTTTATGGTGGGTTATATTCGGGTCAATTAAGAAGATTCGATTTGATTTTGGTTTTGGATTTAGATTGGGTCAATTTTTTATTCAGATTGATTTCGAGTCAGTTAATGCGTGGTCTGATAAACTTGTCCTCTAAAGATTGTGATCAGCTTGGCAAACTAATGGAGTAACGTTGGGTTGCGAACACTGCAGGGGAGTTGACACTTAACAGAACGATGAGAAGGTTCGTATTACTATTGCCTAACCGCTGGAACGACTGAATGGAGGCGGATTTGGATGTATTATCTGGAAACCCGAATGCCAAGAATTGGGTGCGTTTGATGTGATCTCTGCTGGCAATGCAATCTCATCCGATCGGATCCACCGGCCATGCGCCTCTTTCAGTTGCCGACTTGCCGTTATAGCCGTTTCCGGCTATCTATTCGAGTAAATTGTCTGCTCATTAATTTAGCATTTATTTGATGCTCATCCATTGGCTCAATATAATTTCCTCTATTCTTATTCCACCCTCTTCATCTTGCATGATGTAAGTTGGAAACTGATAATCTATAATCTATACTAACATATCAGATATGGATGTGATACGTTGTTATTGGATAATGCTTGTTTCCCTTCTTAGGTAGCAGTACTTGCTTTCATCTTGTTCAATTTTCACATTTTTATAAAATTTGTTGGATCCCATTGTGAATAGATAAGCTTCGTATTTGACAAATCGGTTGTTAGCTGTTAGATAGTTGTAGTAGATGTTAGTTATTTGTATTAATTGTTTCTAAGAAAAAGTAATTGATAAATTAGCACAAATGATGTTAGAGGAAAAACTGATATTAAAAAAATAGTAGAAAGAGCTCTTTGAGAATTAATTTTTTTTGACCAAATACCTAATTTTTTAGGAGCGAGAATGAGGGGGGTATCAACGTTATTAAAGTCTACATAGTGTCAGGTGGAAAATTCTTGAATGATAAGATATCAATGAATTTTTAGACATTAATAATTCAGTCTTCACTATATAATTCTATAAAAATTAAAATGGGTCTTTAATGTATAACACCATACAAAATGATAAGGCAAACATCTAGTATAATAAAATTAAGTTCATACAGATGTTATTTTAGTTCTAACGAAATCAATCTTTCTACAATTCTACAATATAGCTATATTCAATCCACTAGTGTTTATTAAATTTAATTAAAGTAGGGCTGTTGTAAAATGGATGTAGGTTTCGATGTGCATCAGTTTTAATACTTGTTCGTCCAAGTTCGCGCTCTAACATCAACACAACCGCTTCCAACGTGTATGTACATGTACATGCACCGGATATTATCCACATCGAATATGTGCATTTTTGAAACTGAATAATAATAACAATAATAATAATAATGATAATAATAATAGATTATCATTAAAAAAATATTAGTTAGTCAACCGAATGAAAGCCATGGGATATTGTTTGGTTGACGGCGTAGTTGAACCGTCAGCACTGATGTCGTGAATGGGCTAATGGGTCAGTTATGACGTGAGAAGGATGCCTCCGCGACAATCTTCAATTCTTCATCGTCCACGGGTTATTTTACTTTGCGCTCTGACTGTGTTACGTAGTTTACCGGGCCTTGATATGGGCCGAATTATCAATGCCCGCGTTAAGTTATCGAGCTCGGACAATCTCATACGCCTCACTAATTGTCAGGGCCATTACCATTGCCGGTCCAGGCGGATGATGACCCAGAGAAACAATCCCGACATGGTTGGCCGTCACCACTCCAAATCCTACTTTGTAAGACAGCTTGGGAGGAGGCTAATGTAGTGTTCTTATCCTTATTATGTTTTGTAGATGTATTAGGAGAATCGAATTGAGTCCTCCTTTTCAAAATCAGTCATGGTATCACCAAGTTATTTTCAAATGGGCAATGTTATCCTCATACTATTGGCCATTTACTACTTTACTTATACTAAGAAAATAGAGCAAAATTTATATAGTAATATTAATTTAGGTTTTAAAAAAAATACTTTTTATCTCTTGAAAAGTGAATTGTCCTCAGGACTTGCTAACCTTTAGTAATATATTTTTAACACAAAAATATGGCTGCTACAGTAGCTAGGGATAGGTTTGGGTTATGGTCGGCCCACTAATAATGTGGTTTGGGTCAGTTGGATCATCTGACTAATTGCTAAATAGGTCATTATTGGACCAACTCACCCTGACAAGCTAGCATGGTGTAAATGTTACGTACTCCATATTGGTTCAACTCGTCATTAATTCGATCCTTTAATGACCTTATTTAAACGAGTCGACCGGCTCTACCCTATATAGACCAACCTGCTGCCCCGTCCTAACTGCAATGTACACACTAATGACTCAAAAGCCTAAGAGAAACTCAATGCCGCTGTACATTCTCTAAAGTAACAAAGAGGATACAAATTATATTGCAACTTCGGCCTATACATTTATATGACTTGACACCACGATATCATCGGTGGAAAGGAAAAAGGGCTTTAGGAAGGAAGAAGGGGGGGAAAAAAGACCTGGCGACGTTATAATTGAAGGTGGTTTGCTTTTATTAAAGAGTTCTTTATTAGGTTCGCCAACTTTGTCCGGATGAAAGTTACATTTTTGGATTTGTATTAAGGGGGCTGATCCAATCGTCGTTTATCATGTTCTGATTGTCTCCTGAGACCATACAGACTTCATCCTGAGATGGCGCCAAACAAGGGTCCGGCCGGGTCCCCCTGCCCTTGAAATGTTTCCCACCGTTTTGACTCCCATTTCACATAATTTGTCATCCAAGTCTTCCTTATTTTCTACTATCTTAGCTGGTGCCACGCCAACAATTTTGTTTGCTTTTTTCCCCCCCTTGCAGGTATGAAAGGTTTTGATAGGCTTTGGATGATCGTATCATATATATGATCCAATATGTGCGGTCCAGTTGTTCATTCCTGCATTTTTCGGTCACTTTTCATCATTTGTATTTGACGGGCACACAAGATGCATTTTTGCGTGATTACTCAAGGAAAAGCGATTGAGATTCTCATAGAAATTCTTTGCGTGTAGAGGACAACATACACATTAACAGATCTTACTGTAAAAACACTAGAGATCATCTACATTGTATCGCAGCTGGATTAAAAGGACATATAAGTGCTTTTGCTTTAGTTGAATATTATCACTCATGGAAGACTTGAAATTTGATCTAAATTTAATCTGCCTCTTTTGGTAGAAAAGGTCAAAATGGGGGAATTTAAGAGTTACTTTTTTCAAGCCCATCTAAAATTATTCTCAAAGCTACTTTCTTTACATAGTTACTCAAACCTTTGATAAAAATATATTTACCGTAAGCCGTACAGTATTTTACGATAACAGATAAACCAAGAATAACAAAATCTGGGGGTGAATGTCATCAAACGACAAAATCTCGATTTTAAGAAATGTGCCAAAATTCCAAGCTACCACTCTCTTACCTGTACTTTGTTTGAGTCATAGGATCCCAATAGTAGGCAAAAAGTACATGAAATTGAAAACTCATCAGACTTATTGGCGCTTAATACATGGTAGATTTGCAAGCATTAATGTTCAAATGTTAGAACATGGGGGTTTTGATTTTAAGAAATCACACTGGATGGCATGAATGTTAGTTCCCCAGACAGCTAAGGAGAAAGACAATGACTGCCTCTGCCAAATGCACAACATCCAATCAGAAATTTGGTCAGATGGGAATCTTATTTTTGATCCCTTTTGAATCATAGGGAATGAGATATCTGTTAACTTTGAAGAAAGCAAAGGGTAAAGGCAAAGAGATTGGGGAAGGGTTGGGATGGCAATGATGTTGTCCCAGCAAGGGGGAGAAAAAGAAAGGCAACCTAAAATATTTGATGGGAATCAATCACTATTTTTGCTCTTTAGTTAGTCAAAAAGGCCAAAAATTTAAAAATCATGGGTCAAAAAAACAAAATTTACACATTTGTGACATACATGGGTCATGTACTTTGCAAAAATGAGAGAACTTATGTGCTATTGTAATGATGAGTTTTTGGGCCATTTGTCAAAAATCATTTCATGGAATTTCAATCATCACATGTAAAGGCTAAAAAGTTTCCTTCTTTAATTCCTCCCCTTACTTTCAAATAAAACCCAAAAGATCTCTGATAAGATGAACTTACATGCATATGATGAGATAAGTTGCTGAAACCTCATCTCATCTCATAAAATAACAATTGAACCAGATCCCCACTTAGCCTTAACAACTGTTTAATAGTAAATAATAGTACTAACCCCAATTCTAATGCCCCAAAAACCCCACAAAAATGGGGGAGAAGAAAAGGGGGGAATGGATATAATGCTGATCATCTGATCTGATGTGATCTGATCTAATCAATGCAGATCAGCCCAAGCAGCAAAAAGTGGCATTTGGGGGAGGGAAATTGACTGTGGCCGAAGCTCGACTGGTTGGTTAATCCAAGGGCTAATATTGGTGGCCGGATTAGCAAAGAGTTTGGTGGCTGAGGGTGGCATTGCGAAGGCCAAAGGCAAGCTGTTGGTGGTGGGAGTGTTATTGTTCTTGTCAGGGCTCCCCTCTCTTGAGCTGCTCAAGCTTGTCACCAAGGATGATGTGTTCGAGAAATGTGCCCCACCCATCTTGCTTGGATCCTCCATTTCTTGTTGGGCTGAGCCCGATAAGGCATCCGCCTTGACCAGGTCAAGGGCTTGAGCCATGGAGATTGATGGGTCTTTGCGGGTGTTAGTGTTACCCACTGATGATGCCAGGGTGCCCTGATCAGTATGCTGGACTTCAGTCATGCGTTGGACTTCTTGCTGCTGAGATGAGTGGTAAAGGTCAATTTTCCACTCGGATTTCTCTCTATGGGTCTCATCATGGGCGCTGATGATCGTTGGGACCTCTTTGGTTCGCCTGGCTAGCTCACCAGCTAGGAGGGTGCTACTAGCCATGATCCGGTCCACATCATACCTAGATATGTCGAAATTGGTCACAGCATTAGCCCCGCGGAACTTGATGGCAGCAATGTCATAGGCCTCAGCTGCTTCCTCTTGAGTGCCTAATTAAAAGCAAAATCGTTTCAATGAACTTATTCATATACCTAACTTAGGACCTTTCTTTACAACAAAAAGAGTAGAGGGGTGGTGTTAAAGTTAAAGACATTATTCTCTAATAAAGATCAGCCTTGCCAAAACATTAGTAGGTACTATTCCACTACCCAATGATGATGCAACGTCGGATGTTTCAAAGAAGGGCTTTTTCTCAGATCATAAAGAAGCCCTTTCATAATACTGATCAGATTAAGAATCTACTATACATACACACGATAAAATACACATATAATAAGTACATTGTGAAAGATTAAAGAAAAACTCACTGAAAGTGCCAAGATAGAGGTCCTTGTTGCCAGCAACTCGGCCGATTCGAGCTTGCCATCTCCCATGTTGATGGTGCCTGCTATGAGTTCGTAGTGGAATAATGCACTTAGCTAGTGAAAGAATCAGCAATATGAACAACACAAATTATGGCATTTTTCGTCATATTTTGATTCAATTAAACCCAAAAAAAGGGACCTTGTAACTCCTCTGTAGATAGATGCACCCCTTGAAAAACCACTGCTTTTCCTGCAACCATGCACATTAACCCATGAGATTCCAATGCAAAATTTACACTTCAAATCAAACAAAAAATAAACACAACAGAGATTTAAGAGGTCTACCTCCTCAAGTGAGCAACAAATTCTTGCCTAGTCATGTTCTTCATTTCTTCTAGTTGCTGCTGGTAGTCTTCCAACTATCATAAGCCATTTCACAGTTCAGAGAATCAGAAACAATCCAAGTTTCCTGATATGTAAAAACAAGGCAAATATGAAAGCTAGAATTATTACTGGAAAGTTGATGTGAGTAGAGGGTCCCCAGTACTTAAGTGCTGCCAAATCATATGCCCTTGCTGCCTTCTCCTCTGTGTCATATCCTCCTACACAAAGTCACACATTCACATCACTTATTAATTTAGTCATATTACACTCGGAATTATACTACCTGACTTTTCAAAATTCTTAAAAAATGTAGAAATTTCATAATGACATACCTAGGTAAACTGCAGTTTCAGAGGAACATTTGTTCATGCCAGCAAATACCCACATACATAAAACCAAATTAGTCAGGGTAGGTTTTTTTTTAAAAAAAAAAAGTGATTTTTGATACAATTATACATTTATACTATTATTTATGATGATAACCAACCTTGCCTTCCTTTCCTGCTTTGGCCTTCTTTCTTGCAACTGTTGTCCCACAAATGAGCTTCGTATCTACCTGTCCATCTATGCCTGTTCGTGCAACATTTTAGTCCCTTCTTTTAAATTAAAAAAAAAGTGGCAAACTTGAATTTAAATTTTATAGGCACCCCCAAAAGGGGGGGGAAAAAAAAAACTAAGACCTTGTGACGCCTCGATACTGAGAGGTGCGTTGGCCAAAAGTATCCAAAGATTTCCTGTGAACAATTTGTTTGCTTGTTCCATCCATTCTATTATCTGCTGTGACAGGCCTCTTCCTAGTCTCTATGCCTACACTACACTCTCCAGTTCCCATGGAAGGAGCTGTGATCTGGTGCGACGCGGTCACGCAGCTGGACTGGGACCCAGGGCTCATTGTCAAGCTTAGACACTGCAAATCCCCATACCCCATCAAACTCATGCCTATTGACTGATGATCTCCACCGTTGATCTGATTATGATGATCCATGTAGCTGCGCTGCTGCTGCTGCTGCACCCAATTCCTCACCCCTGCACAAATCTCCGCTTCTCCTATTGTTGGGAAATGATCTCCTACCACCTGCCCTTCCTTACCTTCCAGTGCACCTTGGAATTGTGTGGCATAGTATGGAGGGTAAAATGGATACTGAACAGTACTCTCTCTTTGTTGCTGCTGCTGCTGCTGTAGATGAATGGAGAGATCCTGATGATCATGATGATCATAGTGATGGGACGCACTCCCATCTCCAAAGAAATCCTCCAACTTTGGTGTTGTACTACTGCTAGTAGCGGTAGTTGTTGTTGTTGTACAGCTAGGTGCAGCTTGCACTATTCCTTCCATTTTTCACATTCAAAGTCAAATTGGTTTTAGTTTTTCTTTTTCTTTTCATATTTCAAAATCACTGACAAAGAAATTAAGAGAGAGAAAGAAAGTACCTTCAGGAATGCAGAGGGAGCCATCAGACTTGAGGGGCATAAGAGGAAAAGGGTGAGAGTATAGCAACCCACTACTACCACTACCACCACCGCCACCATGTTGCTGAATATCTTGAGCATCAGCTCCATTGTAGTAGTAAATGTGGCTGTTGTTTTGATTGTGGTTGTTGATGAGTTGATGAAAATGGTGAGCAGAGAGGAGGCTGTTTGTTGTTGGGAGAGAGGTGGGAGAACAAGCTGAAGTAGGGGTTTGATGTGGTTCTGAAGAAACCTGCCCCATATCGTTGTTGCTGCTGTTGTTGTTGAGTTGGGGTGAAAGAGAAAAACCTAACAACCATCCATTGTTGTTTGTGTTGTTGTTGCTGTTGCTGTTGCTGTTGCTGTTGTTGCAGCTTCCATCATCATTACTGCTGCCCATTGACTTCATATTTTCAAGGCTTGGCTTGGCTTTGCTTCTTTTCAAGCACTCTTCAACAATATTATCATATGTTTCAGTAGTTTTTCTTCTCCTAAATCCTTCACTTGTCAAAACTTCTCTAGGCAAACTCAATGATTGGACGTGCATACACTAATGATATGCCAACTCCTCTCTCTCGCTCTCGCTCTCTCTCTCTCTCTCTGGGTTTTTGTTTTTGTTTTTGTTTTGTAGTAAGAGATACGATATGATTCAGCTAAAATGAAAACCAAGAAAAATCCACTGGATAATCCCAAGGGAAAGAAAAGAAGTCGTCTTTAAACTAAGCAAAAAGAATGAGAGTAGCAGCAAGCATATATGTGCTTGGGGGAGCAACCTTGTTGCTGCTACTACCTCATCCTCATATAGGGATCTGTGTATGAGAAAGACCCCTCTCTCTCTCTCTGGATCTCTCTCAACTTTGGCTGTATCTCTCAAAGCCCTTTAATTTCTTTATGTGTAGCGTCAGATTTTTCTACTTTCATTTTTTTGAGGCCTGCGGGGGTGTGGCTGTAGCCGTTACTGGGAATGACCAAATGGGTTGAAGAGAGAATTAATTTAAGTGCTATAAACAGTAGTATGGCATTGGCATTGGCATTGGCATTGGCATTGGTATGTACCATCCATCTTAAACAAATCATTTCTCTCCATCACTTTGAGATAATTTTTTTTTCTAATTTATTTAATAAATGTAGGAGCAGAAAATGACCCGTCTGTCTCTTATATCCCTTTTTTGTTCCTTTTTCCTGTTGGCTAGTCATCAATAGGGGATGTGCTATGGACTTCTTTTTCAACTTGGAAGTTTGAATGATTTGGTTTTAGGGGCAACTACGATGTTGGATTACGGTAGACTAATAATGCTTCATTTTGGCATGCCAGATACCCAATGGCCTGGATTATTCTCATAAATGGCACCTTGTCGTCTTGATTTGCATAGTGAACTTTTGATGTAATTTTCTTTGTATATATGTACACATATATATATATATATATATATATGCACTATCATACAACTTTTAAATTGTGATAAATTTAAGCTATCTAACTAATAAAGTTCAAACGTGTTATTTTCCACCTTTATATTTTCTTGTGAATTATGAATGCCGTAAGTGGGAGACCTACCGGAATAATATTAGGATGTTTTTGTCTTCGTTTTATCTATAAATTTCACTTTTTATAATGATTGATGAAGTTATTTGATGATTTCAAACGATTAAGATATGCAATTGTAACTAACTATAATATTCATTTTATTCCTTAAAGAACTATAAAAAGGGCATATTCATTTTCAACTTAATAAAATTATTTATTATTAGTATTTAATACTGTTCATTACTCATTAGCATTTAAGGCATTTTTTTACTTATCATAAGCGTTTATCATCAACATTCAATATAATTCAGTATTATTAAGTACTTATTGAAAATATCTACTTATATTTTCCTCAACCATTCAGCATGATTCAACATAGTTCAGCAACAAGTACCAATATGTACTTCTCATAAGTCGAAAATAACATGGCCTTAGTCATATTTCCTCATTATAATTTCGTCACTCATCCGTATCATGCAGTGTCCCTTAGTTTGGATCAGCATTTATCAATAATAAGTTATATCTAATAAGTTGACAAAAAGACCCAAAATCAAAATATTGATAATAATTATATTATATAACAACCGCCTCTATCAATATTTTTTTGGTTCTGTCGATCCCTAGCCACCCAAATTCGGACTTGGTTCGTACCCTTGACAAGTGCCAAAGATACATATGCCTTTCTTAATTAACCGAAGAGATTTGTACAACATGTTGGATGCAAACAAAAGGTTTATCATCAATAAAAGGCCATCATCACGGTGATGAGGCGATCAAAATCAAATAATGTGGAAAGCTAATACTTCATCATATTTGTATCGTAGCAGCTCATGATGAGAGAGGGCGCGTAGTTTGGCGGTGTGTAAGGAATGCAGTATGCAGCTCATGCAGCTGTAAGAACAGTCAACGAATGAATGCTAAAGGGTGCAATGAAATTCCAAATTCCAAGCAAATATAAATATAAGAAAATATAAATGACTGACGAAGTTTGCAGCAGCTTTATTCGGCTCCTCTGGTTTTTAGCTCTCACTTTGGCTTTTATCCTTAAGATAAGACTTTTTACTGATTCTATAGTGTGAAGATATTTTTCACGGGCAACAGCAACTGGAAGGGGCGAAGCAGTAATAACTGTCCAATGTCTACCCTCTTCCTAGCAGGTCATTTCAAACCCTAGCCTTGTTCAACTCTGCATGAGCTACGATGCATTTTTGTTAAGCATAACTAGCTAGATGGCGGCAAGACGTTGAGATTCATTCAAAAAACATCCATTTCAATTACCATAGTCTATGAGAATACATATGATTGAGTTTGTTTGAATGTTTGATGTTGTAAGGCTATTTGTAACGGGAGCAACTCCCTTGATGTGCTGGATTTTGTCATATTTACCAGTTAGAGATACTCTATATTTTTTGTTGTAATTGTTGATGACGATTTACAAAAGTTGCTTGTTAATATTTTAAATTTACATAGGTCTACTTATAATATTTTATTATTATAAAAGTTAAAAAAATTCAAGTGATAGGTTGAACCTCTCAGTTCTTCCACTGCAAAGTATATCTAGTTGGAGGTCTATTGGTCAAATGTAGTAGACCTAACAAATTATGTCTCTTTGAACGTCATTTAAACTTCCCATAATTTCAAAATAATTGTGTTGTTACTTGCTACTTCTTGGCCATTGTTTCTACAAATTATCTTTGGCCAAATTTTATATTTCAGAGTTAAAATTATGCTACATACTAGTGCCCCTTCAAGAATAGAATCATGTACTTATATTGGACTTGGAGCCGAAGGGCAAACAATGATTTGTCAGCCTTCAAATTTAAATCTAAATTTAATACTTCAAAATTTTCACCATCAGGCTAGTCTGGAGTGGTCTGACCTGATATAGCAGTCTTATCTTTGAATTGTAAAATTACAAAGAAATTAGTTTCGATTGACTCAATGTTTAAAAATTGTAGACAGTCTACTACACTACTAAAACGAATCAAATGAAGTTTAAAAAGACATTTCCTTCAATCCGTATAATTTAGTAAAAAAAATGTCCAAAATTGCATTTTTCAATTACTCAGATTTTGAAAATTAGGGTTATACGAGAATCGAGTCATTTCAAATATAACTTCTTTTCTTTCTTCTTTCCCTTTGTTTTTTTTGGGGGGGGGGGATTATAGGCTTCTAGCACATAAGGGCGAGTACAAGGTACCCTATTCAAAAGAGGGTTTAACATTAACCCCGTCTATCTATTCTTTACAGGAGACATTGAATCCGCAGAATATCTGCTCAAGGATTATTCAATGGTTAAAACAGTATCAGAGATGGCTGATAAATACCAATGGCTCCCATTTAATGTCTCGTCGACTGGCTATCTGGACATGCAGCATAGTCTGATTAGGATTCACTCCTCACATGATCCCAAGGATCAAACAAAAAAAATTCATTCTTGCTATGGAGCATCTAGAAAGTAAGTAATGCAGTAGGGTTCAAAAACGAAATTTTCAATCATGTCGCTCAATAAGGGAAAAAAAAGCTAGTGCAAAATGAAGAATTTGAACTTGCACGTCGATTGGCATATTTTCCAAGGGAGTTTCTTCTCCCCCTTCTACCTTCATTCACTTTGTAAGGGCACTCTCCTCCTTCGGGGTTCGTCAGACTAAATTTAGTTGGAACACTCATCAACTCCTCAGCGGCTGAGGGCATATGCTTCAAGATTGGACTGTAAGGTTATTCCAAGTAGGCTCAGCTCACTATGCTACTGCCTCCATCTTAGTTGTAGAGGCAAGGCCCATGCGTGATGGACTTTGTGCAGCAGTCCAAGCAAGTTATTACAATATAATCGCTGAAGGCGACAATAAATTAGCCACTTAGGCGTTGTAAGCGAAAGCAAAGATTCCTTGGCAAATCCAAAGTATACGGGGATATTCTGACGTGGAAATACATGAGATGGGTATACAAGTTACTACGAATAAGGTGTTTAGAGAGGCAGGCATGACAACATATTGACCCTCCAAATTTGGACAGTCTGTTACTAATTTATTCTTGTTGAATTACGTTTCTCCCAAGCGATTCGATTAGTTATGATTGATAATATAGTTGGATGCACTTTTGCGAAGAAATGCGTCTAACCTTATTATTGTTTTCCATTTACCTCTGTGTGTGTGTATATATATATATGTATATATAAAATATCTGATTACATGTATACAGTAAATACTGTATAATAATATTTATTTTAGGAAGTTAAAAGTAGATCGGGTTCTTAACACTTCTTATTGTCATAAAATAGCATAAATCAGTATTTTGGTAGCACCTAATGTAATGTTTAGTTAGATGTAATGTAATGACAATGTAATGTAATCAACTTTGCCTTGTAATCATGATTACTTAATTTATGGTAATCATAAATGCAAGATAGTTCTTTTATTGCAATATTTTCATATAACCAAATACGGTAATGAAAATATAATTACAAACTTAATTGCATTATAAGATTAATTACATATAATCAAATATTACGTAAATGTTTTTACATATCATGGCAAAGATGAAAAAAGCTTTGTTTTACTTTACTAGCAATTCTTAATACTTCTTGTTGTACATGATCACCCATTTCAGATTAATTGCGTTGCTACTTCTACAACTTAGCCAATTTTTTTTTTTAGTGGTTCTCAATTCCCACAATACTTTTTGCTTCCCCATATAACGTTTCACTTGTGTTGCGATCAGGACTTAATCGTTTGAATTGAAAATCTTTATTTCGCTAGGAAACGGAAGAAAATTGGACATTTGTGAACTTTGAAAACTAGTCAGTTCAAGTATTTCAAGTAATTGTCACAATTAGGCTCTGTTCTTTTCGTGGGTAAAAGGGTGAAGTAGGTTGAAGTAGGTTGATGTGGGTTGAGGTAGGTTGAAGTTGGTATTTTTTTTGAGGTGGGTTGAAATAGGTTGAAGTAGGTTGAAGTGGGTTGATGTTGGTTGAAGTAGGCTGAAGTTGGAATATTTTCTATGGGGTGGATTGAAGTGGGTTAAAATAATGAGAATATAATTAATGTATGATAATTTATGAAGTTATCGTAATTTTATGAAATTTTTGTTTATTCTTTTTTATCTTTTATTTTTTTATTTTTTGGTTTTCATTTTTCATTTTTTATTTTTTATTTTCTATTTTCTATTTTCTATATTTTATTTTTATTTTTTATCTTTTATTTTTTTATTTTGTTGTTTCTTATTTTGTAATTTTGTAATTTTTATTTTTTGTTTTTATTTTTTGTTTTTATTTTTATTTTTAATTGTTCTACTTTTTATTTTTATTTTTTATTTTTCATTTTTATTTTTTCTTTTTCTTTTTTCTTTGTTATTTTATTATTTTTTATTTCATTATTTTTTGTTTTTTAATTTCTTATTTTTTATTTTTTACTTCTTAATTTTTATTTTGTATTTTTTTATGTTTTTATGTTTTTATGTTTTTATTTTTATTTTTTATTTTTATTTTTCATTTTTCATTTATTTTTTATTTTTTATGTTTTATGTTTTATGTTTTATTTTTTATTTTTTTGTTTTTATATTTTATTTTCTAATTTTTACTTTTTTATTTTTTTATTTTTTATTCTTTTGTTTATATTTTTTATTTTTTTATTTAATATTTTTTTAATATCTTATTTTTTTATTTTTAAATTTTATTTTTTATTTCTTATTTTTTATGTTGTATGTTTTATTTTTAATTTTTTGATTTTTGATTTTTGATTTTTGATTTTTAAATTTTAATTTTTAAATTTTATTTTTATTTCTTATTTTTTATTTTTTACTTTGTACTATTTATTTTTGTAGTTTTTTAGTTCTTTATTTTTTATTTTTTATTTATTAATTTCCTATGATTTTATGTTTTTTATGTTTTTATTTCTTATTTCTTATTGTTTATTTTTTTATGTTTTATTGCTTATTTTTTATTTTTTATTTGTATTTTTTATTTTTCATGTTTTTATTTTTACTTTTATTTTTTATTTTTCATTTTTTCTTTTTTTGTTTTTATGTTTTACGTTTTTATTTTTTATTTCAAATTTTTTATTTTTTCTTTTTTACTTTTTACATTTTAATTTTAATTTTTTAGTTTTTAATCTCTATTTCTTATTTCTTATTTTCTTCTTTTTTTATTTCTTTATTTCTTATTTCTTATTCTTTATTTGTTATTCTTAATTTTTTGTTTTTAATTTTTAATTTTTTACATTTCATTTTTATTTTTTTAGTTTTTTTATTTTTGTTTGTTTTGAATTTTTTATATTCATTTAGTAATTTTTTATCTTTTTATTTTTATTCCAAACAAAAGTTACAAAAAATTCAAAAAAATAAAAATAAAAAATAAAAAAGGAAATAAGAAATAAAAAAGAAAAACATAAAAACATAAAAAATAAGAAATAAGAAATACAAAATTAAAAATCAAAATTAAAATGTAAAAAAAATAAAAAATAAGAAGCAAAAATGAAAAAATAAAAACATAAACAACAACAAAAATTAAAAAATAAAACAAAAAACATAAAAAATTAAAAAAATGAAAAATAAAAAACAAATATTAAAAATGAAAAATTAAAAATGAAAACTTAAAAAAAAAACGAGAAATAAGAAATAAAAAAATAAAAACATAAAAAACATAAAATCATAGAAAAATAAAAAATTAAAAGTAAAAAATTAAAATTAAAAAATTAAAAACAAAAAATAAAAATAAATAAAAATAAAAAATAGAAAATAAAAAAGAAAAAATAATAAATTAAAAAATAAAAAATAAAAATAAAAAAATAAAAAAAGGGCAGCCCGGTGCACAAGCATCCCGCGTACACGCAGGGTCCAAAATAAAAAATAAGAAATTTAAAAAATAAAAAATAAAAAATAAAAAATAATAAAAAATATAAAATATAAAATAAAAAATAAAAAATATAAAAAATAAAAAATAAGAAAGAATAAACAAAACTTCCACAAAATTTTGATAAGTTCATAAATTGTCACACATTACTTTCATTCTCATTACTTTAACCCACCTAAACCCACCACATAATAAAGATACCAACTTCAGCATTTTCCAACATACATCAACCCACTTCAACCTAGTTCAACCTATTTCAACCCACCTCAAAAAAAATATCAACTTCAATCCACCTCAACCTACTTCAACCTACCTCACCCTTTTACGCACCCAATTTACCCACAAAAACAACAGGCAGTAAAATCTCACATGATACTTTACAAATTATTACAATTATGAAGGGGGTGGGTTGAAGTTGGTTGAATTGGGTTGAAGTAACTTGAAGTAGGTTGAAATTAGTTGAAGTTGGTATTTTTTTTTCAAGTGGGTTGAAGTAGGTTAAAATAGATTGAAGTAGGTTGAGGTTGGTAAATATGGATTGACATACGAAAAGAACAGAGCCTTAATTGGAAGAAACTAGCTAATCAATAGGGAGTGCTTTATTTTTTTTAATAATTATGCCCCTTAATAATGTCTAGGACTTTAGCCTTGTGAATGAAGAAGGGAGGAAAACTTTGTCGAAACAATTATCTATCATAAACCATCATAACTCGGCTTGAATTTGACTAATAACATAAAAAAAAAAAAAAAATGAAAGTGACTTACTAGCTAACTCATGGGTCATGACCTAGGACAATTATTTTTCCGTCATTTATTTGCAACATTACGAGAAAGGAAAGAATTAAGTTTTTTTCCTTTTTTGTTTTTCCCTCTTTTATCGCTCCCGTTCTATCCTTCTGGCAGTTACCTGTTACCCTGCTTTTTGTCGTTAATTGTTGATCACAACTACTTGTAGACAAAAAGGCAAAAAGCGGGACACGAAATTGAAACACCAAAGAATGAGGAAGACAGCATGTCTTCCTTCTATTTCACAACCACACATATGCCCAACTCGTCAAAACATATACAATATTTACATGTTAATTAACTGTCACAAAGACTAATCAATGAGCGTAATTTATGACGCATTTCTATGATCTCTCCCTGACTACATTTGTTCAAAAATAAACTATTTCTCGCAATGTAAACCCTCATACGTGGTATAAGATTAAATTTTATTTGTATTAGCACTTACAGAAAAACAACGAATGAATGTTTCTACAGAACAGACAAAATAAAGCGCGAGAAAATTGTATCATTTTGCATGCAAAGATCGCACGAGGGAAAGATTAATAATTAAGTGCATACATGGAGACAGATTTTCTCACGACAATCATTTTATTAGTTTGAAAAAGGAGACAGAAAAAAGAGTTGGAGAAATAATAAGAATGAGGAAAAACCTCTGTTATTGATGAAACGGGGCCACTCCCAAAGGTGAGATTGAGGGGAGACCACTTTTGATTGTGGTAATCATAAGCTACCACCCAGACCAAGCCACTACAACAAAGCCAACGCCCATACTATTTAGTCCTTTTATTATCAGTACTCGTTATTTTTTTCCTAATTTTATTTTGGGGGCGAAGGGGAAAAAGGCCAAAAATGGATCCAATTTTGTTTTAATTTCCCGTATGAAATAACAAGGAAAGAGACCTAGAAATCTAGAATTGGTGATTTTTTTTTCTTTTTTCCCCTTTCACCCCAGCCCCAAATGCATGGATTGTCTCTTTCTGCATTGAATTGGTGATCTGAGAAGCATAAATATAGGGATTGCAAATTTAGAATTTCCTTCCTTCTTCGCCCCCTTTTTTTCCTCTACGCATAGCGTGTCTCTGTCTGCTTTGAATGGCCAATCCGTACTAGGTGCTTCATGTTTGGTAATAAGATTACTACATGCATGCAAGAATTACCTTATCATTTATTCACAAATTAAGAATCAAATATTCGACAACTACGAAGTGATTAAGAAAATAAACATTTACTAAGAAAAGTCAATATCCCCTTTTTAACCAGAATTTTGCATAATTATAAAATTCTTTTGTTAAAAAGGCCCAATTTGTATGAAATGTAACGTTCACAATTGTTAATGGATCATAACCATTGAAAATTTAGATACTTTAAATTATACAATATACTAATTTAGATTAAAATAAGATACTTGTTAATCGTTTTAATAAACCGCAAGTGCACGGTGCCGGTTGTAGCCAGCAAAGGCAAGTACGGGTCGTATCCGCAGGGAACTTGGTTTCAATCACCGAGGCAATCTGTGACACTTAATCTAGGCTAGGTCTGATGAATTGGGTGAACTGATTCTAATTCTATTAGGTTTATATCAAATTATGAGGAGAATCCTGAATTGGGGTTCACCACACTATGACGTTCATTGGGAAGAAAACTTAGGTAATGTGAATCTACCTGCGGAACAATTGAAATGGAATAATTACCAATTAAGAGCATCTGCGCCTTCTCTCGAAGGTCATCAGATTGATTGAATTATCCTAATTATCTATTCTCATGAAACTAGAATAACAAAACCACAAGATCATGTAATCTCAATTCCCAATTGAAATCCTAACTATTCTCATGTTAAGATTTACAATCGCTCGCAAAGCCGCTCTAGGTAAAGGACCCAACTCTCATTAGTCTCCTAAACCCTAATTAAGAACATGAATAAGCCTTCTCAGGCAATTCATCGAACACCTGGCGTGCTAAGTGAGAATCCAATAATACTTTAGGCAGAATTCACAAAAACCTAGAATCGATATCCAATTCACATTATAGGGGCTACACCCAATCCAAGATTAAGGAACTTAGCCGCTAAACATGATTCTAATCTCAACTTCAATCAATAATGATAACATGCGAAGAAATAAGAAACTTGAATTACAACGAATAAAAGAAGGGTTCAAGAGTGTACCAATTTGTAGCAACAATCTACCGAAAGCAATAATTAAATCCAAACCAAAATCTTGAATTGAACAACAAAATGAAGTCAAACCTAACCCTAGAGTCGCACCCTTCGAGAGAGAGAAAAGAAAGCCGGGGAGGAAAAAAAGAATAATGCCCCCCCTTTAATAACCGCCTCGCGAAAATAATCAAATCGCGCAAAAACTAATGACGCACGGTCGTGCGTACCACGCACGGGGGCCCGTGCGTCTCAGGATAATGCACGGTTGACACGCACGGTCAGGACGCACGGTGGTGCGCATCTTCTGCCTTCGAGGCACGGGCGTGCGTGACCTGCAACAGACCGTGCGTGACCTGCAGCCAGCTGTGCGTCTCTAAATGGTCCTCTCGGGCTTCATCGACGCTTCATTCATGTCAGAATTTGATCCCAGAGCGTCATTTTTGGTAAAATTCGTGCAAAACTCCCACTTTCTAGACCTTAGACCTGCAGATCAAGAATTAGGGCAAATGAGTCCATAACAGGTCAAGAACGCATATTCAACTCCCTTTTTGCTAAGATTAATCGAAAGATTATCGGGAAAAAAAGGAAGAATCAGGGTCGAAAGTGGGTCAAATTTGAGGTTTATCAATACTTAACAAGTATGTTGTGCCACAATAAGTACCATCACCTAATTTAAAAATGTGCATTAGTTAATTCATGAAGAAACATATGGCTAGACCCGACGTCATGCAATTATAATCATCGTGCATTTCTACGTTCTAACTTACGAATATTGACAAGTTTTGTAATGCAATAAATATTTTGAGTATCTTTTGTCGAAAGTGGAATGGATTTTGATAAGTAGAAGTAAAGTGTCAATTAGGTTTTGTTTTATGGGGGTCTAATGGATGAAAGTATATTAATTGATTCGGTGAAGTTAAAAACTTAAAATGGAGAGGAGGAAAACAGCTTTAGATTCCCTCAAGAAAGGAGCTGTGCGGTAAACTGAAGGGATGAGGTGAGAGGGAAAGAGACAGAAAAAGAGAAAGAGAGCAGAAGATCCAAGACAAAATCTAATTGAAGATCCTGGATAAGAGAGACTCAGGTCAACACTTCAAACACAAAAAATCACCAGAAAAATTCAGATTCAGATGAGCGAGAAAGAGGGAAACATCTGACTTTCTGATTAGCATTAATTAATAATAATAAAGCAGGAAAAAACAAAGAAAGAAATTAAACAGAGTACATGAGAGCGACGAGAGAGACAAGATAATGTAGCAACGTCTGCATGCATTTGGGCGTAAAAGTCGTCAGTTTTATTTTCCTCTTCATACTCATACATACATGACATGCATCCTCTGATCTGATCTCCCTCATCAAATTAAAGCTGCCCCCCTTCAACTTGATTAGAATTCTCTCTCTCTCTCTCTCTCTCTGTGCAGGTCTCTTATTGATACGTCATGATCAGAGGGCTAAGGGCAAAACGCGGGTCATGTCATAATCAGCCTTAGATTCTCTCTCTCTCTCTCTCTGTCTGTTCTCAAGACAGCTCTGGTCTGTTACTCTGTGTAATATTATCAATCGAAAGCAGCTAGGCTGGCTAGGTTAAAGCTAGTCGTCTTTCCTATTCTTGTATTTATTTACTTATTTCCCGCCCTGGCATCCCTTGCTTGATTAATCGTAGCCTCTGCACTGCACCCATAGAGAGAGAAAAAGAGACAGAGATGGGAGGCCAAAAGGTCAGACTCGTTATGTTTTCCAAGCCGTGCTAGGTCTGCTAACAGCTGTGTACAGTACACAAGTGTAGGAGTACGATTTGCATTCCTAGATTTTCTTTTCATACTTTCAGTAACTGCATGCCTACCTTCAACTTCAGCACCGTTCAAAGCTTCGCCTTTCCTATCTTTTTACTTTAGGGCTACTATATTAGCATTTTCTTTTAACAATGGCTCCAATGACCTATGCTAGCATGTTCACACAGTAGTTTGATTAGAATAAAGTGCAAGTCTAGATAGTTTGTTAAATCTATGTGTGGGAATTATTTTATGTTTCATAATGCAATTATATATCATAACTTTAAAATGTAAAATTAGTTAGAAAAAGACCAGTTCAATTTGGACAAGTTCATATAAGTTTATATAAGATATCTATAGGGTTGAAATAAGCCTCGTTGCAATCTCAAAGGTTACATTAGGCATTCCAAACAAACAGCCTCTTCCAATTGAGCATGTAATTTTTAATTCTCGTAAACATTTATCATTAATATTTGTTCACGATCACTTAATTCTCTTCAATATTTTTTTAACACTAATTGAAAATAACTGATTATATTTTCTTAACTCATTATTCAACGCCATTAAATATGTATAGCAAGTTAGAAAGAACAATTGCTCAAAAACTTAACCATGGTTGATCCATTAAAAAAAAAAAAAATCCTAGAATAATATAGGTAAACTCAAATACGTACTAATCAGCTTGAAACATCGGTTCTGTCCTGGATCAAAACCCCGCATTTAAATTTGAAATAACACAGATCGAGCAAAACAAAGAAGAGAATTGAATATCCATATTTTCTTTCTGTCCCTGACCCGAATTCTCTCTTACTTGAGGATAATTTATTAAAGCCTGACTTGCAGAATAAACAATATTGTACAATAATTGATTTGAGTTTGAGGAAAGGCAATTGGAGGTGTGAGGTTTTTCCAGAAAGAGAGACAAATGGAAAGAAAGGGAAAATCAAGCAGAAGAAGAATAAGAAAGAAATTATGGATTATAATTGAACACATCTGCCAAAGTGGTTGGTTGGAGTTGGGGTTGCTTTCAGAACAATTGAACCAACTCCAATTACCAGCAGTAGCAACTGTAGGAATACATCTGCCCCGCCCTTTCATTTCATTTCCTGTCTCCTACTATTTTCTCAGCTCTTTTTCTTTTCCCTTATTTTTTTTTTTAATAGTTTACAAAGGAGATGCAAATGTTAAGTTAATTGGCTTTTGAACTCAAATATCTTGTGACAAATTACAGTTAACTTCTCCGAGACTGCGCTGAGTATAACGCCACGTGTACCAGATACGTCGGATTTTATCGAGTTATTTGTCGCAAGCCTGCTCCATATTACTCTTTTAATTCTCTTTCATAAATTATAATCGGATAAGGAATACAACTAATAGAATATGTTTATTTATGGCATTTTCTACTCGCAAGGGCAAATTTGACATCAGAAAGCATGTCTTGAAAACGACCCCCGCCCAAATGGGATTAAAATAGATCGTTAAGCCTCTGGTTTTGGTGAACACTTAACAGCAAGGCTCAAAATTAATGGTCTCTGTTTCACCTAAAAGCACCTTCTAATCACCTCTTCCAGTCATTACAGCGACCGAGTATTTAGGCAAGATGTTCCCTTTTCTGTTAAAAGGTTGTTTTCTTACAAAAAATGTTGTTAATTAATTAATCAATCAATTAATTAGTGGTAATATATAATCAGAAAGGGAGAGGACCTTGTTTGACTGCTAAATCAAATTTACCATGACATGTGATGGAAGTGGGATTAGTTAAGACTAATTGAGACTAATTAAAGACAGCCCTCTTATTCATGGGAAGTAAATGGCTTTTCAGGGTTTGCTGTCAGCGATTTTGCCTGCTTAACCAATTGAACCCATCCAACTTACTGATTCATGTGACCCCATCAATGACAGATGCTTGTAGATCATTGCAATAGGTTATCATTAGATCAATGATTTTGATCATCAAAGTCTATTTGGTGTAAATCTCTCAAATAATAAAAAGTTAAGTGATAACATTTCAAATTTCTTAGAATTTTAATTTTCTTTTTCGGGAAATGACAATGAAAGCCCCCCTAATATCATACAAGGATGATTTACCCCTGATGGAGATTCATATATTGCCATGTTATGTCGTATTGATTCCATAAAGCCTCTTAAATCCTCATCTAGGTTAAGAAGAAGAATGATCAATTATGTAATTTGAGTTAAATTGAAAACATTATTAGTTAACGGATTATTATTATTATTATTATTATTTCTACTATTATTATTATTATTATTTATAACAAGTGTACAATAGTTCTCTGGTTTTACTTATTTATCATGAATATCCTAAAAATCAGGGTTCTTGAATAAATAAATAAATAAAGTAACAGAAGCAACTATCCACGAAACACCCATCTAAATTTTATTGTTAGTTTTGGTACGAAAGGCCCAATAAAAAAAAAGGGTGACCATTGCTAAACCTGCCTTACTTCCCTTAACCTAGTTGGGCCATTTATGTGCCTAAATCACAGAAACATGTCTGACGGGCCGAAATTATAATTACACATGCTACTGAGGACCAAAATCAAGCTGTGAAGTGGACTGGTTGACCAGTATCACTGCACAGGTCCATTAGCCCAATTCTGCTCCAATTGCTCTATGGATTGGTTCCAGACATTTAGTACCAGGCCCAATACTTCTTGCCTATCGATTTTGATGGGCAATTAGTAAAAAGCACACTCCAGACATCAGCAATTTGTAGTAGGCCCAACACTTCCTGAAGTTTCTCCTCAGTCGCCTCTAGAGTTCCGTAACAGGTCAGTTCAAGTTGACTTATTTAATAAACATGTCAATTTCGTATCAGTATTGAAAGTAGTTTAGATCTACTCAAAATTGAAAATTAACATGTTTTCAAGCTAAATGGTCAAATCATGTCGACTGCTGATAAAAATCGATTCGGTTCGTCTTAGGTTTGGGTTTCTTTCAATAATTTCGGATCAGATTGAGATCGTGTTATCATATTGGGTCAGACTGTTCCAACTCTAATTGCATCGCATGTCTGCCACTCGGCCTTTTATGCCATAATACTTCTAGTTTTATGGGTCTTTTCAATTGTCTTCACAAATCACACTCATAAGTCATAAATCACAATAAACCCAAAAAAGACAAAAGATTCCCTTTGCATTTTTATTTTTTTTATCCATTCACATCGGCATCAAACTTTGATCTTAATTTCACAAAGATGGGACCTATGCATCAAACTTTAGACCTCCAAACATATGTAATGTTCTTCATCTTTTTAAATTTAAATTTGTAAAAGTGAACTAAATAACAATAATTTTAAAAATCAACAAAGGGAAAACATAGAAACAAGTATTTGAAGTTTTTTTTTTAAGAAACTAAATATGAAAGAAAAATATAGCAAAACTCATAAAAATGCCAAGGAAAAAGTGAAAAACTGTTTATAATTTTAATTGTTCAAGATAAAAGCTTTTTTGAAAAATTTGAAATAAAATTATACAATGGACAAATCAATGAAGTAAAAATCATTTCAAAGATCTATATTGAATTATTCACCCATTCCTCCAAACCCTAAGCAGGATGATTGTAGATCTCATATTTGGTAGTAAACATCCCCTTGGGCAAGCAGGCCTACCCTGGATCCCTAAGATGCGCCTCCTATTCTCTCTCCCCTCCCGTCTCTCTGCTCATTTCTCATGTGCTCAACTTGTGTGTTATTAAGCTCCCCTTCTTCGGTTCTTCATTTTTCTGGGCAATGGATTTGAGATTAGTTGGCAATGGAGGTTTCGTGGTGGATCTCGGTCAAAATACTGCTACTACCCGGCTTCTCTCTCTACCTTCAGAGAATCGAAAATGCAGCGACTCTGGATCGTTCAAGCAAGAGAGATCCGACCCGGTTGATGATGAGCGCTACCGGCCTTCAAAAATGCCCAAGAGGGCTGGTGATTTCGGGTTCAAATCTAACGAGCAAATGCTGAGTTTTTCTTCCTCAGCCACACCAGAATTCGGCTTTCTCACCGGCAAAGATGTGGGATTGATTCAAGGAAAAGATGCTCAAAATATTGCCTTGTCTTATTATCGGCAGTCTGCTCATCCCAGCTGCTCAGCTGGTATGCTTCTTCTTCTGGTGTTTTTTTTTTTTTTTTTTTTTTTTTGCGTTTTGTTTGTGGGGTTAGGGGATGTACTAATCTGAAAATTTATCTTCGACCTGGATTAAATGTCTATTTCGATTCTGAGGTCAAACTTTGCATTTGATTTTGTGCTGATTTGATTTTGTGTGAGCTGGGTTTTTCTCAGGAAATGTTGGTATCAAGAAAAGATCCTTCCTTTTTTTCTATTTTCTTATAATTTGCTGTGGCGAGGTGTACTGCGGTTCAGTTTTTCTCCCTCTTTTTTGGTGGGGTTTTGGTGACGGATATCCAATCAAAGTTGAGCTGAGCTGAGTTGAGTTGAGTTGAGTTTTTTGTCTTATCAATAGACGATTAATTGAATCATTCTGATTTCCCTAATAATCAGAAATTTGTGGGTTTATTTTTGGTAAAAGGTGTATTATCATACACTCTGTGACAAAGTGGGGGAAAAGGGAGATTATCTGGGAATGCTGGAGAGTTTAAAGTGTAATAATTTGCTCCCCCCCCCCCCCCCGGCTTGCTCACTGTCTCATGTTCTGCTTCATCCTTTGCGGAAAATTTTGCAAATTTTGATGACATATTCAGCAAAATCTTAGCTATCTCTGCCAAATATTCCCTTTATTATTCTTATTTTCTTTGACTTACCTTTTTCTTTTTCTTTTTCTTTTTCTTTTTCTTTTTTTGCTATGGCATCATAGATTTTTGTTAGACTGATTGTGCATTTCTCTAGACTAGATTCTGGTCCCCAATTAATTTCTGCCCAGAAATACAGAGCTATTCTTTCCTTTATTTTTGAAAGTTTTTTTGTTTGGCCTAACTTCAGCAGTTAACATGATTAATTTTGATGTCTCAGGCTTTGAGTCTGGAAACTTGAATGGGGGAATCCATGGGTCTTTAACAGGAGTCAAAGGAACATTCACTCCAGCTCAGTGGATTGAGTTAGAACATCAGGCCATGATCTACAAATACATTTCTGCAAATGTTCCTGTTCCTGCCCATTTGCTTATTCCTATCCGAAAAGCCCTCAGCTCTGCTGGGTTTCCTGGCTTTTCTGTTGGATCATATCCCGCTCATTCATGTATGTGTATGCTTAATCCTTTTCATTCTGTACGCATTTGTATACTTGTAATGTATTTAGAGGATAAGGCCTTTGATGAGACCTATATAGTTAGGATCGCTCTTTTGAAATGGTGCATTTGATTGAGATTGATATTGGTAAGTAGCATTTTAATATCACTGTCTTGCCGTATGATCACAGTCAGCGTTCATTAGTAGGAATGGAATTTTCTCTATTAATCTAGTGTTCATGTTGAAGGTGAGGGATGGCATTCCCAAAATGAAATGTGTAAAGAACAATGTTTATGTGAATTTATGCAGGTCTCCATGACTTGTTCTCTAACTTTGTGTTGATGGGAGTGATGTAGATGGGTGGGGCTCTTTCCATCTAGGGTTTGGATTGTCCGGCAGCACTGATCCTGAGCCTGGGAGGTGTCGCCGTACGGATGGAAAGAAGTGGCGGTGCTCAAGAGATGCTGTTCCTGATCAGAAGTACTGTGAGAAACACATCAACCGGGGCCGTCACCGTTCAAGAAAGCCTGTGGAAGGCCAAACTGGCCAAGTTGGCTCAGGATCCACCTCCTCCTCAAAGGTGGCGCCAGCGATATCGAATCTTACGCCACCATCTATGACATCCAGTGGCAGCGTCTTCAACAGCATTGGTATTGGAGAACACCAGATCAAGGGCTTGCAGCCTGCTGGTGCCACCAACTCTACCATGGACACAATCATTAACCGGTGAGCAATTCATGAATCGTGATGACATGGTTGATAATATATATACAGATAGCTTTATAACGGATCATGCTATTTCTCCTGGTGGACTTTTCTTCGAGATATGGCTGTTTTTAGAGGGTTTGACATTCGGTAATTGCTTGTTTATGGACAGGCGTAATGATCCGCAGGGCCTCTCTGTGTTGCATCCAACCATCAATCCGAAATCTGAGGACTCTCCGTTTTCCATCCGAGGACAGCATGGTGACTCCTTACAATCAGAATTTGGACTTGTCTCAAATGATTCGCTCCTCAACTTTTCAGAGAAGCGTTCTTATTTGAGCCGCAAAAGCCACAATTCTTTGTTGGACTTTGAGTCTCAGCAAGTTCAACACCAGGGTACACCAACACCTTTGATGGTTGAGCGGCCAAAGGACCCGTCCAACTGTGCAGGCATTCCCTGGCCTCAAGAACTGAAATCTGATTGGACCCTCCTTTCCATGTCAAACCCCATGCTATCCGACTTCTGATCCTCACCCAACTACGGCACGGTTGGTCTCACCATTGAGGTTGTGTCATAATGGGTGTACATGCGTGGACAAAAGCAATGTTTGGATGCCAATTGCCTGTGGAAATTCAACAGGAAGCTGAGGTCCTTAATAACCCAAACAACTCAATGGGAGGTTGCAAGAGCAATCAGGATTGATCTTCTCCAACAGGCACCTCACAGAAGGCTAGCTTTGTTTAGCTCTCAAACAGTGGCTCGGGTGGCTCCATCTCTGGGAGGCATAACCAGAAGGCCCATAAGGGCACTAGTCTGTGTAATGATCTGCTCTGTTCCACTGAGGGGCTCATAGTTAGTTCTTCATCCACCCCTTCCATGTAAGTGTCAACTTGCCCAGTTGGAAGATCAGGACAATAAAGGGGGAAGAAAAAGGTCTGTGTTTGCTCTCGTTTTAATCTTTTGAGATTGTCAACGATGTTAAAGATTCATAAGAGTTTTGTATTTTTCTTTGTAGGGACTGTTTGACTTGTTACATATTATGTTTAAGATATGTAAAACAGTTGAAAGAAGTCGTGGAAGGTTCAAAAAAAGGGAAAATGCTGGTTGCAATCTCTATAATCCCTTTTTGTATGGTCGTGAGAACTGAGAAATTAGTTTAGCAAATGATGAACTAAAACTAAAAGCATTTGTAATGTTTCATTTTATCTTTTCATGATGAATTTTTCTAAGGGAAAATTTGAAGGTGATGCAGTGTAAAGATGAAACACAGTTACAGACTCAGAGGACGTTTGATTAGTGAGGTTGGTGAGATGAGTAAGCATGTTCAAGGTTTGGAATTAACTTTTAAGTGACTGACTCAGTCTTCATTTGTCTGTTCTGGTGATTTGGAGCAAGAAATTGACTAGTCACTCTTTTTGTTTTTGAATATTTGGAGGTATATGATACAGGAAAAAGGGGAAGGGGGGGGTGTGATGGTCCCTTGTAAATATGTAAAAGACAAAGGAAGGCAGGGCATAGATAGCGGAGTTGCAGAGTGAAATGGGGTGCGTGTCGTAACTAGAGTATGAGTGAGCAGCTGGTGCTGTCGGTGGAGATGGTTGCAGGGGTGCTCCTTGTCTGGGATCAGGGGGCTGCCCTGCCCTGCCCTGCCCATCACTATTGCCAAACTACTACCGCTCTGATGAATGTATTGCTGCTCTTTTCAAACTTCACTCCTCTCACTCTTTCCATGCTCCTACCCTATCCTTTTCCCCATTCTCTGCTTAGAGCATTCCCAGCCAAATTTTTTTTTGAAATTATGACCTACCAAATCAGCAAAAGTTTCATAATTTTGGAACTTGTATTTCATCACTTCTTCAACCTATGGGACTCCAATTTTAATCATCCAATAAAAATATTAGTTATGGACCCACCTCATAACACACGATCTATTTTTTAAATCATTTAAAAATTATTTACTTACTTTAAAAAAAAAAACACAAAAAAAAATAAAAAATAAAAAGTTGGCCTCGCAGGGGAGAACGCTGGGCCGGTCTCCCACGCGTTTCCCTCCCCTATTTCGCTGGCTAGCAGAGGCCCTGTGCCATGCGTGTCAGACGCGGGCCCCACCCTCTACCCCGCGAGTCGTACACTGCGAGTGGCCTTATGGAAGACACGTCCTTTTTCTAGGTACAGGTTAACTCTTGTACAAGTTTTTTGGAGGAAAAAACAAAAACAAGAAGAAATTTTTAGCATCAATAATCTGAACTATTGAAAATTTGAACACTAATAATTTGACTAGGCGAAATAGCTCCGAATAGTTTGACCTTTTGAGATGTCTATTTTCAATTATGCATAGGTGATTTTAGATTGTATTTTTGAGGTAATTTGAACTTGATCGTGTACAACTTAAATTTTTGGATATTTGTACACACGCAAATCATGATGTAATGAGAAGAGGAGGGTAAACGTGCATAGAGGCCCTGGCCATAAATAGCAATATTATTGGGCCCAATCCAGCCCAAACAGCAGTGGATTTGACTCTAACCCATGAGCTCTTATTAAGCCCATCCACGCCTGGCCTTACTCGCGAGACTCCCATAGGTTCTAGGATTCTCCGATTCTGACGGAAACAACCAGTTTTCTGGGAAAATTGAATACAGAATTCCAATTTAAGAGGAAACGATTCCAATTCGAGGTCACAAATGGGTGGACCACCATTGCAGCTCAAATGGTCGTCTAACTTGGGACTTGGAACTTGCGCCCATATTTAATAGATAACTACTCCTGGTTGTTACTCGAATTTCACCGTCTTGATTCACAACCATCGAAGATTGGTTTTTTTTTTAAAAAAAAATTATTCTGTTTCTCTGCAAGCCTTAATTATGACATAATTTCCAATCTATAGATGCCAAAAAGGAATTTTGGAGAGTAATTTTACAAATAAACATGATAAGAGAAGAGCGTTAGTACTCAACTCCAAATATGCCTGTATTAACTTATATATAACTTGCCTCTATCCAAATTTAAAACTTAAAAAAAAAAGAGTTGATAATGTATTTATCGTCCTCAATCAATAAGATCACCCTTAATTACTATTAGAAATAACTAACATTAGGTTGTTGGAAAAGTTTAGTCATAAATTATCCCATGTTGATAAAAGATCAAAAGAAGGGATGCTAACTCGATCGCAATTAGTCCAAAGAACTCGCTTAGTAATTTACACTCATCTCCTTGTGTTTTGGCAATTCAGACTGGTTTAAAGCACTCTGATCGAATAGAATTTGAGTTCTGCGGTAGGCAGTCAAGCACGGCAACCCCTGGCCTGGGTAGACCCCTTTGGTTATATTATAAACTTCTACATAAGAATTGAAGACTAGTTTGACTTAAAAGAGACAAAGGGGCCGTAACTACTCAATGTTGATCATAAGGCTACGATGATAGTCATTGATAGGGTTTGGCATTGTATTAATGCATGTATGGCTAACCCTTGAATACTGTGGGCGAGCGGGCATTTAATGGTCAACCGGAAACTACCCAAACTAAGGTAGACATACCCATTAAAGTCGGGGGGGGGGGGGGTTACTTTAATTTACGCTATATATCTTCCTTTTATTTTCATATATATATGTCTTGGGACATCAATGATGATCATGTGGCGCGCAGCATCATTAATTACTCTCATATTAAAGATTTGATGCACATACACAACCATTAAAACACAAAAAGGCTTCATCCCAATATCACCATCAATGTTATCATATCTATGTCTTCCATACCTACCGCCTTTGCCCTAAAAGTTCTTCCAACTGGTCCCATGTGTCCATCCTAGACATTATATAGATAATCATCCCTTCATCAAATTTAAATTTTTTGGGCATTGTTTCTCCTGAAAGTATAATTAAAATCATTCCTAACTCTTTAACCCTCAATTTAAACTTCGAATTTGATTAGATGATTCTTTAATGTGGCATCAAAACTAATTAAGAAAGAAAGAGGTCACAAGTTTTAATGTCGGCAACCCCCATTCTTTTATTATGCAAGATTAGGAGGAGCCTTGATTACAGCATCTAGGAGGAGCACATTAGTATGAAGCATTTTCATGACGTTCAACTATTAGCCTAATTAAGTGAGCTTTTGGTTTATTAATTAGCTACTCTTAAGCATGACCCAAAGCTGTTAGAGAATAAAACCAATTTCTCAACCTTAATTAATCTTTTGGTTAAGTTGAGTCTTAAAAAAACAACAACGTCATTATGAAACGCTATACACAATGCATGTCGAATAACGAAAATGGATGAAGCATTAGCATGATCTATATAATAGATCAACTGATACGCTATTTATATTCATATATGACCACATTAGTCGGCATATATTTTCACATACAGTAGTAAGTAATACATGTTTGAGACTTTCTCTTGTATGGTCTACAGTAGATCGACCAGAAATATCCAAGACAAACTCATTATTGTGTGTGTACGTAATTCTACTAGTTAAGTAATAATTAACAGTAATAGTGTGTTTGAGGTTGAGTATATCGATATTATCTCAAGGGTTGCGGTGTTGAGTGTAGATGTAATCCGTATGAGCCACGAGACTCCTCCTGATCAAGCAGTCTTCTTCGCTTAGGCCCTGACAATTTACGTCGTCATCCACCTCTACTTGCTCATCAGTTTCCCTTCCCTGTAATCACATCAAATTAAAGTACGTATTAACAAGCCATATGTTGATATCAAGTTTGGAACAAATTAAGCCCAACCAAGCTAATTCTCAAAAGTACCTCAAAAATAACTCGCTCGTAGCCAGAATTAAGTTTCATATGACAGATCTTATACACTAGACCTGCCCTAGGCAAAAATCAAACTCCGATCCTAGAAAGGTTGCATGATGAATGATAATTACCTGAGGATGAAAAGCTGGGCTGGGGCGTGCTGCATGAATTAGAGTAATAGAAGAGCAAACGACGAGTATTATCAGCAAGGTGGTGACTACTTTGGCCATTCCTTCTTTTATTCCTTGTTTTCTAGCTGGCTATTCAGATAAGAAGTTAAGTTGTGGGAGAGAGACAGAGAGAGAGGTGTATGTGGTGATGAACTGAGAAGTTGCGAACAGATGGGGGTTTATATAGAGGGAATGGGAGGGAGAAAGTTGGTGTGTGAACTTTGGGAAGGCAAAAGATTAGACTTTCCGCATTAATTGATTTTAACAAAGAAAGCAACAATACAGAAGCGCTAGTGTAATCGGGGTTTATGATATATGTATCTTGCATCGTGATAACATATTTATTAAATGTCTTGTTTTAATATAAATCAATGCATTGGATAACTTAGAATTACTAAATTTTGATTAATAGTTACAATTAGTTATCAATTGGGAGACTTTAAGATTCATTAACTATGTTACCAGTACAAATAATGTCCTAATCGATTCCACTCTGTCTGAGAAGATGTATCATGCATGTAATTTTATAATTGTAAAATATTATGAATAAAAAATTGATTTTACACAATTTATAACTAACAATACCATCATACTATTCGATCATCTTTTTTTTTGTCCCACAAAGGTAATATATGATAACATAATTATTGGGTTATGATTTTCCTTTTAGACTAGGTAGCAGAAGTTATCATAGAATGTGAGGTTTCTAAGATCGACAGAGATATGTTTGAAAATCATACTTGATTTAACACTGTCAGAAAAAAGGATGAAGAGAGGGGCCATTAGAATGGAGCATAATGATGAAAAAAAGTAGATGTTGGTGGAATAATATCGTTTGATGGAGCTGGTTAGGCTCTGCTAGCAATTGAATTCCATGGAGTGACTAGTGATTTAGCTGTTTGTTTCTGAGTTTTCCAAGCCGATAATGATCGATATAACGTTGAGGGTCAACAATGTGTGGGGCTGTTGATTACACATATCCCTGCCACAGCGATTAAGTCTATATTTACATTCACTACTTTTGGATTTCACTCATAGGATGGAAATTAAAGAGGACCTGCTTTGATTTTTGAGGGTGTTACGGATGAAACACATCAATATATTTAGCTTCTAACCGTGGTACATAGATCATGTAGAACCACTTCTAAAGGAAAATTTAAGCAAATTATCACATAGTATAATATAAAAGTGAATATGTTTATCGTAGCTTGATATGTGTTCATGGGTATGTTCTTTTTTCGTTTGTTTTTCCTTTCATCCAAGGGTCATAATAATGAGAATTTAATGCATGTGCCTTTTTATTCCTCCAATTTAAAAGTCAAAAGCAATTTTACAAAATTTGGTTGATAATAAATAGCTTTAAGAAGTCAAATATATGTTACTATAAAAAGAAGTATTAATATTAGAGCAAAAACAACGGTGAGCCAGTTTTTGGCTCACTAGTTGGGCCCTACCACTGTCACATCAGCCATTTCTTCAATTTTTTGCCTCACAATCCTCATTCTCTGCGATGGTTGGCTCACCACTTTCCCTCACCAAATAAAATAATACCTATGGACCCCACACATAATCAAATTTAATTGTTTGAGTTTTATTTATTTTATTTGATTGGTTATTAGGTGTAATTATTTTTGGGGAAAATAAGTTGGATATGATAATTTGGTAACCAAAAAAATTGGAGGGTCATAAATTTTTTGAAAAGAACAGTGTAAGAGTTTGAGTTAAGAAATTGACAGATGCCTAAATATAGAAACTACAAGAGTTCAATAAATAAATTAAAAAAGATGCGTTGGTTGACATTAAACGAAATAAAAATTACAGTGCGTGAATAATTTAAAATAAATTACAATATGATGATGAATGAAGACAGCTAATACTGACCTTGCTATCAATTTTTTTTGGGGTTGGTTATTTGGGTTTAACTTGGATTGGGGAAAAAATAATGTGCACATAATAATTATCATACACAACTAATTACAGGGTCATAAATATTATTAAAAAAACACTACATTTTGGAAAAAATAAAGCCCACATGCATGAACTCACAAATTACAAGAGTCCGATAGTAAAATACAAATAAGTTACATTGGTCGACATGGGACGGGCAAAAAATTACAATAGTTGAACAATTTTTAAAAAAATTGACAATATGAAGATTAATAAACTATCTTCTCTGGCGCGGAGCCGAATTTCGCTTCCATATTTCCTCAATCAAGTCTGCTTGAAGAGCTAAATGCGTATTGGAGTTGCGAACTTGACATGATCGTTGAAAGTACGTCTCATAGTACGGATGATGATCATGGTTAACAATCAGTTCCGGGACAGATCCCTCGACAACGTCGTAGTCAAATGCAAGCTCGTAGTTGTCCCGCTTGTCCTCCATAATCATGTCGTGGAGTATGACACATGCTCTCATAACAATACCAATTTCTCTTTGATCCATCAGACGAGCAGGGCCACGTACAATGGCAAATTGAGCTTGTAAAACACCGAAGGCTTACTCAACATCATTCCTTACTGATTCTTGTCGTTCTGCGAAAAGTTTTTTCTTCGGCCCTTGGGGAAGTCGGATAGTTTCAACAAATGTCGCCCATTATGGATAAATTCCATCTGAAAGATAGTATCCTATGTTGTACTAATGCTCATTGACGACATACTCACATTTAAGAGTACGATCCTCGTCTATATCTTGGAAAACCGATGAGCGATCAAGGACGTTGATGTCGTTGAAATTCCAGGAACGCATGCCATATCCAAAGGTCGCATGATGCAACGGTTTCAAGAATGATTGTTGGCACCTTGTAAACTTGTTTTTGAAATGATGCTCTCCAAGCTGTTGGATAATTCTTCCACTCCCAGTGCATGCAGTCTATGCTTCCCAACATACCGGAAAAGTCACGGGTTTCAGCAACTTGCAGTAAGCGATCAACATCAGCTTGATTTGGTTTTCTCAAGTACTGCTCGCTGAATATCTCAACGAAGCATGAGGTGAACTTTTTGAGGCATTCCAATGCGGTGCTCGCACCAATCTTTAAGTACTCGTCAACACAATGAGCTGCTATACCATAGGCAAGCATTCGCATGGCTGCGGTGCGTTTGGTTAATGGCGACAACCCATGCTTTCCGGCCACATCGTACCTCACTTGAAAGTACTCTGAATGATTGTCGAGTGCTTCAATAATGCGGAGAAATAAGTGTCTCCGCATTCTGAATCTACTTCGAAAATGGTGTTCGTTGTACACTGAATCTTCCGCGAAGTAGTCTTGGTATAAGCGGTTGTGGCCAGCTTCTCTATCTCTCCTAATACATCTCCTTTGTACTCGAGGCGTAGATGCCGATGGCGTCATCTCCATTGCTGCTTGCCTCAGTTGCACAAGGAACATCATTTGTTGTTGCACCCATTGTTGATATTGGACGTATGCCCCTGTGACAGGGATTATGACATTATCATCTAACGAGGAAGAGGTTGATGAAGAAGAGGACGATGATTCCTCCTCAGTAGGCAGCGTGTCCACATTAAAATTTTCCATTACAAATGGCCTGCGCAACATAATAATGATTACACGTTAATGTACATAAGAGTAACCATTTTTATTAAACAATAATAGGCACACCCATTTTGCATAACTTCATAACATACGATGAGATACATAAGAGTAACCAAACTCATGTCTACTACAACACATGGAAAACAAAAGCCATATAGTAACATGTTACAATATATGATGAGACACATAGTTCTCGTAATCTACAACATTACGGGGGAGGAGAGACATATTACTAATGTGATGAAGAGCTTCCATATCTCTTTTGCGTTATTTCCGCTTTCCTTTGCTCGTAGTAAGACGCTTGTTGAGGAGGCATTGTGGAGGTGTCGATCATCATTATTCTATCCTCCTCTCTCTTCAGTTTTGCTTCCCTCATCACTATTTTCTGAGACATCTCTTGTTTTGCTGTGATGAAGAACTCTTTGAACATTTCATTCATATCAGTGTTGGTAGTCTTTATGTCATTCAGCGCAGATGATATTAGATCAACTACAGCGTTGTTCGCCTTTTGTCTCATCCTTCTCTTTGCGACTTTGCGGCCCTCGGGTCTTTCACCCCCGTCGACACCTTCATCTCCAGCCTCTTTGGTGTCAGGTTTGAACCTTTTTGACGATCCTGACCCTGACTTAGGTGGGTCACATATAGCTCGCCACTTTGGCTGGTCCTTGAGCATCTCATACCAATACTCCAACTCAAATTTTTTGGATGTACGCTCAATGTACAATCTGTGAACCTCTTGTACAATCTTCGCATCATTCCACCCACTGTGATTACTATGTTCTACTTCGAGCATTATACCTGTCCATTTGACACCGAAACCATCGACTGTTACATGTCTTTGAAGTTCGTGCTAAAACCTCTTGTGGACGGTAATCATTAAAAGCCGAGGCCACCCTACTCCAAAAACTAGCTTTCCTTTGGTCAGCCCCAACAATAGGATCCGTGCCTACATTTATCCATGCCCGAATAAGTTGTTGATCTTCGTGAATTGTCCACTTCTTCGCACCACCCATCGTATCCCTATTACTTCCTCCACGTCCCCCTCATCAGTACTTGCCTCAATATTTATCTCAGACTGCCCCAACCCGACTACTGATCCTGTCGGTGTGGATGAGAGGGTGGAGTTGCTCCCCGCAGAAAGGTAATTTGGATGAGGAGGTGGCGGTGGATAGTGAGGAGGGTAGTACGGGTATTCACTCTCATGCACATTGAAAGGTTCATTATGTATTGATGTGTAATATGGTGGAGGAGATGGTCGAGGATTCTGACTTCAACCACTCGGATTCCTCGAGGTAAGCTGGGGTGGGTAATATGGATGATGCGGATAATGTTGATAGTTTTGTGGCACATAAGAGGGATAAAAGACATGATGATTGTGTGTGGGGATTGGGGTAGTACTATTACCCTCCACTTGGGGTGAATCGTCACCCTCAAGCAAGCTCATAAAGGACAGGGAATGTTAGGATCCATATTTCAGATGAAATTACCACCTATAAATTTATAACTAATCATATTAATAGATGCATCAAGTAACATTTTAATTTTAAATGTCATATACATTTAACATGTTCATTTTAATTTGTTAGTAGCATATACAAAAAAATAATAATAATTAAACCGTTCACTTTATGAAGTAATATGTTAATTTTAATTATCACATGCATTAACATGTTCATATTACTAACATATAAGATAAAAAAAAATTAAACCATTCATTTTATCAAATGACATGTTCATTTTAATTTTCATATACATTAACATGTTCATTTTTATTTTTAATAACATATAATAAGAAGAAGATAACCATTCACTTCACCAAGTAACATGTTGATTTTAATTTTTACTAACGTCTTCATTTTAATTATCATACACATTACCATATTCATTTTAATAACATTAACGAAAAATAAAGCACACCATTCATCTTATAAAATAAAATGTTACTTTTAGTTATCAAATATATTAACATGTTCATATTACTCACATATATGAAAAACAAATTAAACCATTTATTTTATCAATTAATATGTTCATTATAATTAGAATACACATTACCATTTTCATTTCTAATTTTTATTAACTTGTTCATTTTAATTATCATACACATTACCATGTTAATTTTAATAACTTATATGGAAAATAAAGAAAACCATTGATTTTATCAACTAACTTGTTCATTTTAATTATCATATACATTAACATGTTCAAATTAATCTCTCTACTATTATTAACAAGTTAATTTTAGTTATCATATACATGTTCATATTAATAACATAAAGGAAAACCAAATTAAACCAATCATTTTTTTCAAATAACATGTTCATTTTAATTATCATATACATGAACATGTTCATTTTCAATTTTTCATAATCTATAATAAACAAAACATAACCATTCACTTCACCAAGTAACATGTTGATTTTAATTTTTACTAACGTCTTCATTTTAATTATCATACACATTACAATATTCATTTTAATAACATTAACGAAAAATAAAGCACACCATTCATCTTATAAAATAAAATGTTACTTTTAGTTATCAAATATATTAACATGTTCATATTACTCACATATATGAAAAACAAATTAAACCATTCATTTTATCAATTAATATGTTCATTATAATTAGAATATACATTACCATGTTCATTTCTAATTTTTATTAACTTGTTCATTTTAATTATCATGCACATTACCATGTTAATTTTAATAACTTATATGAAAAATAAAGGAAACCATTGATTTTATCAATTAACTTGTTCATTTTAATTATCATATACATTAACATGTTCAAATTAATCTCTCTACTATATTAACATGTTAATTTTAGTTATCATATACATGTTCATATTAATAACATAAAGGAAAACCAAATTAAACCAATCATTTTTTTCAAATAACATGTTCATTTTAATTATCATATACATGAACATGTTCATTTTCAATTTTTCATAATCTATAATAAACAAGACATAACCATTCACTTCACCAAGTAACATGTTGATCTTAATTTTTACTAACTTCTTCATTTTAATTATCATACACATTACCATATTCATTTTAATAACATTTACGAAAAATAAAGCACACCATTCATTTTATAAAATAAAATGTTAATTTAGTTATCAAATATATTAACATGTTCATATTACTCACATATATGAAAAACAAATTAAACCATTCATTTTATCAATTAATATGTTCATTATAATTATCATATACATTACCATGTTCATTCTAATTTTTATTAACTTGTTCATTTTAATTATCATACACATTACCATGTTAATTTTAATAACATATATGGAAAATAAAGGAAACCATTGATTTTATCAACTAACTTGTTCATTTTAATTATCATGTACATTAACATATTCAAATTAATCTCTCTACTATATTTCCCATCTCATTGCTACTATATTAATAAAATATAATGTTTTTAACATTTAACATATCAACCACCACATAATATTTTTTTCTAACACATTAAAAATTACATAGCGACTTACAATTTTTCTTCACTTGTTTCTTGATTGGAAGAGCAACTCCAACTTCTCTACAAATACAAATAACAACAACGTTACAAACTAAAATTACCAATTTCTAAAATACAAAATAAACAATTTAACACAATGAATTTATAAATTCTTATTAATTTCTTCACTTTGTTGTTGCTAAAATGTCTCACTAGAGAGAACAAAATTACACAAATTTCTTCACTTCATTAACATATAATTCTTGTAATAACACCAAAGAGGGAATCCCACTTTTATGCCCATAATTCTTTTAATAACATCACTAAAATTATTCTACCAAAACATTTCAAAAATAAAATCATAGCTACTATATTAAAAACATATAATCATTATAAAATTTAATATATGAACAAAAGATCAATACCAACAAGTTTCTCTACAAATACAAAAATAACAACATTAGTCAAATAAAATATCAACTTGAACATACAACATTAAGCATTTAAGGAAACTAAAAATATAAATTTTTACTCTTTCTTGCACTTCTTCCTTGATATAAAAACTGAATACAAATGCAAGAAAAAATGGCAAATTTTCTCAAGAGGATGATAGGTTGAGTGAATTTGTGAGTGAGAAAACTCAAATAATCTGACGTAAGATTGTAGGGGACCGGCTCCGTAGGTAGCAGCAGCTTCGGTGGGGTGGGGCGGGTGGGTTTTTTTTTTGGTGTGCTTGTCTACAGGTCGTGCTTTTCTAGGATGTGACGGCATCTAGCGCCCCTTGTGTGTTGAGGTATGTCCCCGCTCCTTGTTTATTTGCTCCCTGTACCCTTTTCTCCTCGTTGGTAATTGGTTTGCAATCGTTTTCTCTATAAACCTTTTTCTCAAAAGCTGTTTTGTGGGTCTTTAGGAATCAACCTCTCCATGGGTAGGAATACCGGTAGGGATAAGGTTGCCTACAGCTGAATCTCCCCAGACCCCGGAAAAGCAGAACCCACACTGAGAGTAGTAGTTGTTGTTGTTGTTGTATATATACACAATTACACACACAAAATTTAAAAAAAAAAAAATCACATGTAAAAGGGAGCAACGGCTCCCTGCCAGCAGCGCAACGGTCCAATTTGCCTGCTCTCAGCCCAGATTTGTCGGTCGACCCAAAAAAAAAAGCTGTCAACCCGGTCCCCCAAAAAAAAGAAGCTATCAACCCCTCAAAACGACGTCGTTTTGAGGGGGGAATCAGCCAAAAAAAAATAAGGCGAGGCGCCTCACGCCTCGCGCCGCCTCGTCGAGCCAGCGAGCCAAGCCGACCACTGCACCCCCCGAGCCGCCACCTCTTTCACGCGCCACTCTCTCTCCTCGGGCGAGGCAGCCGCTGCAGCTGCTCTTATAGTAATGATCTAGCGAGCTCTTTTACTAATGCAATTTAAAAAGTTAGAAATGGATTTACATAAATTTTGCTTGTGAATTGTATTAACTGTAAATTAATGTACTCCATTACTTATAGTGTTTGATAAATCAAACATGGATTTATTATATAACAAAATGAAGTAAACAATAAAAGTATTAATGTCTTATGCATTTATTTGACGGTTACAAACGTTGGTTAACAAACAAGCCAACGCAAAATTAATAAGGGTTTAATGCCTTATTTTAAAAGTTGTATACATGAGGCCATTATATTCAGTTTAACGTTAGTCATCTCAATTTGATTATGTAAACGTATACTATAAGCAATGAAATTATTATTTAGGAAAATGATCGACTCTTGAGAAGCAGGGAATTCAAATAACTCCTAAGAACCAAATGTTTATGTTTGATTATTTCATAATTGTCTCAATAAAGAGATTAGTTCAAATAATTTGGAAAACAATGTTCATTAAAAAAAATTAAAAATAGTAATAAGATAATATATTAATTAATTTAATGTGCAAGTTTTACTTTTTAACTATAAATTATCATTTTATAAATTATTTATGCATATTTTTAAAAAATGCACATGCTGACATGAGTGATATGACCAAACTGAAAGTTACAAATTCATTTTTCTATTTAAGACGACTACATTAGACTATAGGTTCATTTTTCTATTAGTGTTTTCTTAGAATTCATGCAAATTCTAATATTTGAATCATGAACCAAGAACAGTAATAATATTATGTGAAAGTTTAACATTTAAAATTAATTAATTTTTATATTATTGCAATTTCATCTATATTTATTTTCAAATCTTAATTATTTTTATAATTGTTGTGTATAATAATACATTTTTAGTTATAACCAATGATAATTTTTTGTTCACTTTATTATAATATTATTAAACAAACATTAAAAAAGTTATGTGTGAAGCACAGCGTTCACCTTAATGTACTTTTAAAAGCTGATTACATGAAATGCACCATAGTAGGCACAACTCCCAACTCACAAGCAACCGTTGGTAGTTCGCTTCATCAAGAAATGCTATCCATAATTTTGGTGGCAATGTTATTTGTTGTTTTCCTTAAATAATCAGCTTCAGCTAAGTATCAAAAGCATGTTCATCTCAGTCTCTCAGCATTAGGATGCAAGTGTCACTTATCGCCTACAATTAACGTTTACCGCTTCTTATTGCTCCTAATCACTCTTTGATATCGCTTCCTTGTTTTCACATATATTCATAATTGGTAGTAAGCATGCCGGAGAGGTTAGAGTAATTACGAATGAGGTGTCGAAGCTAGATAGGCATACCTCTAAGGATCGGTCCTTTGGCTTCCGCTCCACTTGACCTCAACCTAGCTATATGCTTAAGACAAGTACGTCAATAAACTTGAAGCCTGCCTACTCCTCCATTAAACTTTGGAATGTTTGTCCACATAGAATGAGTCAGGACCTATTTAAGATCAGTCTCCTTAGAGTGCGGTCCGTTCGCTACAACCTACAACACCCGGTGCATTTCCCTACACTTGTTTAATTAATTAAAGTGCACTGAATAACTAACTAGTCACGCATTTACATGGAGTGGTAGAACATTAGAGGCCCATAGAGCACACTGCATACGTCAAGCTCAAATGAGCATGAGTTGAAAATAAAGAGGTCATCCGATCAGCTTATCTAGAGGACGTTGCAGTACAAATGAGGGCTCAAAAAGAAGAGTAGAAAATAATGGATGTCGACCATTTTTGAAACTTCCAAGGCCGGCCATTGCCACTTGATTTTGATGTGCGATTTAAAGCAAAGGTGACAAAAATCAAGTCAACAAAAACTACTTATCAACTGATAAGGCATTTGGGGGCCCCCAGTCCAATTAGAAGAATGACACGTATGCTTCCCCACCCAATTATACTTTTTTCCATGAATGAAAGGCCAGCAGTTTCAACTTTCAAGTGTTACACATTGCACACTTAATTTAGTCAAAATTATTAAAAAAAAAAAAAGCATGAAACAATTTAGCGGCAGCGTGCTTCAGCTTTCTTTTACTTGATGAACCCTGCAATTTATAGCTTTCATATTACTCGGTTTTTATCTTCAATTAAATTTGTCAATTTCCCCCCCTCAATAGCCTGAAATAATGTGTAGCTTGAGATTTTCATTTTTAAAGTCATGACAATAAAAAAGGGAATAAATTTTTTTTTTTGGGTGCAGAGGACAAAATGTTATAAAAATGTTTTTTGTTTTATTTTTTTTGGGTGCAGAACTCATGTTTTTGACAATAATGTCCAAATATTTTATCAAATAGGCTAGTTAACACCCGTTATAAACATATATATGAATAGAGCTGAGTTTTCCCCTCTTTTGTTTTTATAAGGTAATGTTTTGTCTAGTTGAAAGATTTGCAATTTGAACTTTTTATGTATTACAATTATATTAAAACTCATGAGAGAGCTTGTGTACACAACTAACCTTATGCAAGGATAACGGCAGAAAAATCATATATATATATATATATTAAAAGTTGGATACAAACAATGTGTAAATGACATGTGGTATTTCACATGGCACAAGTTGATGACTTGACAACTTGCAATTGGTGAATATTAGTGAAGACATATTAATCAACATTAATGCTATTAATTAGATTTTATTACATGATATTAACTTAATTATTTATTGCATGGTTTTACACCCCCAACTCTTTTTATTTTTTGAGTAAGTCCTCATGCGATTGATTTGGTGTGTAATAATTGATTTTTTTGTATTTCAAACTGATTCATTTTATTTTTCAATATTAAAAGAATAGAGTTAGATAAAAGAATCAAATTTTACCTTAATTTTAATTGTTACTACTTTTTTTTTTAAAGTATAGATCTTGAGGTCATTGTAAATGAGTAATATCATATTGCCATATAACAATTTAATCACATAAGATAATTTATGAATGATATATAAGACAACATGTACAAAGATTGTGTTAGATTCTATATGAATATTCATCTAGGGTTGATTTTTATATATCTTGTGTAGAGTAATCTATAATATTGTAATATAGTTTTTGTGAAATTAAGTTAAATTAAAATATGGTCCATTTAACTCCTAAAAAATATTCATCACAAATTAATTACACTGTGACGTGTTCAATAATTATGAAAAAAAAGGGTAAACAGTATATCATTACCATATGAAAACAAAAGAAATTTAGAGTAATTTTAAAGAAAAATATAAAGGAAACAATAATTATGCTATTATAAAATTGTTAATTTATTTTTAAAATAATATATTTTTATTAATTAGTTATACTAATATTACATTGTTAAGATAAAAATTGACTAACATCCTTACATCGCAAGGGTATAACCCTATATATATTGAAAGTTGGATAGAATCAATATATAAGTGATACATAGGATAACATGTATAATACCACATAGGATTACTTGACTTCATAATGGTCTATGTAGGGTAAGTTAATGCAATGCTACATTAAATTAAGATTTTAATTTTCTGCATAATTTATATAGTAATTGGTAAAACTCCAACTTTAATATAATCTTTATTAAAGTAGTTAAATGAAAAGATAATCTATCTAATTACCAAATTTGCCCACCAAAAAATGTCTCACATATTAAAGATTTTTGGGAACATAGTATATGAATAATTATGGAACAAATACAAAAGGAATTTCAAGTGATAATTTACATGAAAAAAGAAAAGAAATTATTATAACTAAAAAATAATAATTATGTTGTAATAGGATTATTACTACTTTTAAAATTGACATGTTTTCTATGCTATTTATACTAATAAAATTAAAATAAAAATTGACTAAAATTCTTGTATTGGATGCCACATAGGATACCTAATTTGAGTTAAGATGGGTATAGATTTATTGCAATATCAATTCTACATATTAAAGTGAATACCACTTATAATTAGTAATAAAATTTAACATTTATATAAAATATATATTTAATAAATACATTGTTTAAATGAATAAAAACAATGTGAGTTGAACATTAAGAATGAAAAGTACATATTATCACAATGGAAAAGAAATTAAAAAAAATGATCAATTATTCATAAATTGAGTAATCTAACATATCTTTTTTTACTATTTGGATTAATAATTGTTTTTTTCATTATCAATACAATTTTAAATATGTTTGAACTACATCCTTGTATTGCAAGGGGTATGACCCTAGTAAAAATAAAAAATGAATACCCTAGTTTATTACCATGTTAGCAATAGTTAGGCAGATTAACGTACTAGCTCATACAAATGTTCAAGATCTTATATTTTTATCAATGCGAATAATTGAAGCATATTCCTGTATTCCAACACCATTTAAAAAAAACTTTGATGAGTTGTGTATTTTCTTTGTTTAATCTTTAATCCTATGATCAATTAAAAATTTAAAATTGAGCTACTATTAACTCATAAGGGGTAAAAAGTGTGAAGCTTACTTTCACAAATTTTCCCCATCCATTTGCAACACTTAGGCTCTTTTGTTTTTTGTTTTGTGATGGGAGTGATAATTTTATCACTTATATCTTCTTACATCTTTATAAAATTTCTTATATGTCTAACAAATTCTTTAAATCTTATAACTTTATGTATCTTCTCACAATTTTTTAATATTTTTAACAGCTATTTACAACTACCTTTACAGCTTCCTATCATTGCTTACAGTTTCTTACAACTTCTTACTGTTAGTTATAGTTCTTGTAGCTCCTTATAACTCATTACATTTTCTTATAACTTCTTACATTTTCTTACAGCTTTCAACTGCTTTATGTCGTCCAAAAAAAAATTTAAAGTCTTTAAAGTAAATAAATGTCAGACTACTTGAATTAACCTATGCTAATAATTTTTATGAGTTTGCTTTAAGGTTTAAACTCGAAGCTTATTTATCCAAGTTCAATTTCTGACATTTCGGGTTGCAAACTGTTGGTGGTGCGAGAGTTGATACCTGGGAATTTCAGGTCGCGCAAAAAAGAGATATCAACCATCCATCAGAATCCATATGTGCGGTACATGTGATCTTATCCCAGCAGCCAGCTACAAGTAGTCAGCATATCAAAGTTTAAACGCCATTAAATAATTTCAAATTACATGCAAATTAAATCCCATTCATTCGTCATCGTTTCAATTTTTTAGGAATTTCCTTCAACTAGTTGACGAGTATGAACCACAAACCATTGATCACGTACTGTTATTTAATTGATTTTTCTTTCTTCTCCATTTAACTTTGACCAAAAACTTTAGAATGCAGAATTCTTTTGAATCAAAGTACAAAAAAATTCTTTTGTCAAATTTGATAATAATTATTTTTGAAGTTATTAGATTTGCTGATGTAAAGGGAATAATCTGGTACTAATTAAGCCCTTTACCAACCAAAAGCCCTCCAAATTCTGTCTGCTTGGTTTCAGTTAATATACAATTAACCACGCTTTGCCCAACATTCTCCCTTTTTCTTCTCTAAGTTTAGTAATAAAGCAAATTCCTCCCCCATATATCCCTTCTCTATGAATCAACACCCTATACTTTCAAATCTATGATGACTTGGTGGATTATATTCCAAATTTTGCTAGTGCTTTTCATGATTATATTAACCGGAATGTCAAAAGTAAAAGGTCAATTTAAGAATCTTTGAAGTTGAGGATGTAATGGTATAAGGTCCTGTTCTCTTCAACTTGTTTTTTGAAAAATAAGTTCAGATAAGTTCATTTCAGATAAGTTCAGTTTAGAATAAATTCAGAATAAGTTTAGTAAGTTCAACAAATAAGTTTAGAATAAGTTTAGCAACTAAGTTTAGAAATTTGCTCTCAGTAAGTTTAGAATAAGTTCAATTAGAATTTCAGCAAATAACTTCACAACAAGTTCAGTAAATAGTTCAAAATAAGTTCATGATTGTAACAAATTACATTATTAGATATACCATAACTTCAGTTATTACCCTTTTTCTAGGGTTATAGACATAGTTGTATAATAGCATCATCTAGTGTGTATCCTCTATATCATTAACTTACAGAGTTTGACCATATTGATTATGCATCAACTTAAACAAATTTGGATTCATGTATTATATTGTAATTGTAGAATATTATAACCCATCAATTTCAGACGTATTAATCAAATTGAAACATGTATATTGCATAATTAATGTTGTCATCCGTTTATTACGTTAACGCCTACTTAGATGTTTGTTTTATGAACCACTAATGAAGAGGACTTGAACCAAACTCCACCACCATGAAACTGAGACATCAACCTATACCAAGTACTGGAGATTGCCTACTTAAATTGGACACATGGTTTGGTGTATTCTTGTGTTTGAGTGATAGAGAAGAGAGGAGGGGGTGGGGAGAAAATGAAAGATAGTTGAAAGTTGAAACCATAAGGAACTGAATGAAATGAAGATGGGGGCCATAAGCAAAAGCAATGTGAGGGAGCAGACAAAAACAAGTTAAAATCAACAATATACAAACACCGAAGAAACCCAAATACAAAGAAAAGAGGAGGGGTGATGGAACATACTCCCAACCTTTCTTTCCATTGATTTAGTCAAAAAGGAGTGATATGTCCACTCTTTGCTGCACACACACTCTCTGATCTCTAGCTCGTATGAACACAATGCCATATGGCCTGACACCGAGGCTAGCTGCTATACATCTCAATCAAATGAGAGAGACAGCGAGATTATTGATGAAATGGGACATCCTTATGAAAAAAGAACAAGCTTCTCTAATTAACATATAGTACAAGTTAAGTTTTAGGGGTTGTTTTGGTTATGGATTTTTGTGGGGTTTCTTATTTTGTTCTTGTGGTTGTTATTTGATCAATTGAGTATTGGCCTGACCTTTCAACACAGTATGTAGGTATGTAACTTCCACATCGATGAATCGATTTGGCCAGCTGTGTTGTCCATTTCAAAAGGAGCGTGTCCGCTCACATATGATCCTTAAGGATAAGTTTATGTGTAGTTGCCCTTCTTCCCAGGAAAACTCTATCTACCATAACTCTTCTATCATTTATATTTATGTTCTTCATTTGTTGTTTCATGTTATTTAACTCTTCTTGTCATCTGTTAGAACTCATATACTTGTACATATAAAGACAGTCTCATGAGCATTATTTTGGTTTCATGAGATTATTCAGATTGAATGCATGTTCTAATCCTTTTTGACTCCTATCTTATAGTAAGAGTCCGTATGAACATGTTATATTATTGCAAATACAAGAGAGAGATTCTGTAGTTATATAAATTTATTCAACGCCAAAATTTTACAGCCAAGCTTACATATCAACACTTGTTACATAAGTATCATCCTACAGTTAATGCAAGACTAATCAACTATGTGGGCGGATTTATCATCAAACTATTTGGATTCAAATTTCGCTTATATAAATCTTTATGAATTACTGTAGGTAATGTGTGTATATGTACATACGCATATAACAATAAGTAAGATTGCCGATCCTTTTTCAAAATATAAATTCAATGCTTCCCTCCCCGCCCCCTTTTTTGCAGTTAAGGCAAGACAATGCGACTAGGGGTTCATATCTCATAGGAAGCACCTTAGTGACGGAATGCAAGGAACATACATAAGGGATAAAGTGAAATTCGATACGGCTCTCTTAATATATAGATACTGATCAACTTCCTCCTAAGAGACCATCCCTATGACAGTTACAAATCTGATTGATCCGTCTTGAAAAAAGTCATGTCTACCTCCCTCTCTCTTACTTTGACAGTTGGACTTATATTGAATTGCCCTCAATGGTCTGCTAGCTACTACAAATTACGATAAGTCTATTTATCTCCAGCGATCTGACAAGGTTGTCCCTTTGATAAGCATAAGCAGGGAACTAGCCTTGTCGAGAAAGTCCAACGACAGCTACTTCATGCTTCACGCTATAACAATAACAACTTTCAATATAGATTCCGTTTTTGTGGGGTCTGAAAAGACCAAAATGTAAGTAGTCAGACATCTCTACCTTTAGAGTGGACGATCCCAATATTTCCACACAAATTAATGGTTCATGCTCATTCCAAGAAAAACTGTATAGACTAAGAAGGTGGGCCAACCCCCTCTTCAAGGCCTAACCCAACTGCACACTAGAATAAAAAATCCAAGTATTATAGGCCTCAACTATTAAGTAAACAAAGCCCAACCCACATTCATGAAAAAGTGGAGGATTTCATTTATGGTCTTCATAAAGTTGATAAATGACAAGAGCAATAAAATGTTCACCAAAAAACAAAGCAACTCAACTATAGTCTGCGTGCAAATATTTATGAAAATGTGTTAAGTATTATAAGAAAACCTTCCCAAAAAAAGTGTTATAAAAAACTAAAATTTTGCTAGTTCTTTAATTTATGACGTAAGTGAATTATATGTAACTATCATGTTAACATTATTTATAATGCTCAGTAGCATCATATCAACAAATTTTTAATTAATTCATAATTTTCAATCATGTTTTACAAGAAAAGCCAATTTTCAGGACATGTTTTTTTCGACTTATTAAAAGTACTTATTGATGTTTATTGTTGCAATGTGGTGAATCATTGAATAAAATATAATAGGACATTTTCAATAAGTATTTAACAATGATAAATTTGTTTGAATCATGTTAAATTATGCTAAAATATGTTGAAAGCTTATAATAAGTACTTACTATAAATTAAAAGGAACATGACCTCAATTAAGAATATATATTATTACTGCAATATGAAATTTGAACGAAATCTCAACTTCTATTTTCATTAATAGACCAACTTCTATTTCTCTTAGGATTATTTTACATTATAACCACTTTGGTACCTTTTTTTTAATTTTAATTTTATTTTTTTTTTACAAGGGTAAACGGACCCAGTCCACTGGGCTCCTATCTCAGGGGTACCCAGTGGACCTGAACGGGCCAGGGGAAGGGGAATGTCAAAGCGCAGACCCATAAACCTCCCACACACAATTGCACAAAGGCAGAATGATGCCCTCCCAGGTTTGAACCCGGGAGGGGGGGGGGAGCTTGTGGAGTGTTGGCCACCCAGCCAACTCCTCTTCGACAACCACTTTGGTACCTTGTGTCTCACAATAAAGGTTCTGTTTTTCCAAAGTTGAAAGTTTTTAAAAAAATGCAAACTTCTTTAAGATGATCTCTTAAAGTTATTGAGCAATCTCTCATCTCTCTAGAAAATCATACCCTCCTTCCTCTCTCTAGAAAATCCTAGTTTTTTTTTTCTTCTTTTCTTAGCGACTACCATTAGCTTCTTCGCAATGTAAGTCCCAATCTTTCCTTTATTCATTGTTATTCGAGTTTTGCTAATAATTATTCTCTCTCCATTTGTGAAAGTCTCTCTGCACCTCTTCTAATGGATGGTATTGTCTCTCCTACTTGGAGCGAACCTATGAACTTATTGTCTTCTCGTTCTATTTATATAGAATCGGATTGTTAATTAATTGCAGGATCGATTTCCAACATGCGTCAATTCTTCGAATTCGGATAGCTATAATATATAGATGAATCTTTTCGACGAGAACACTGTACAAGATTTACGGATCTTCTTGTTAGATGTTGCATTAGGAAGCAACAACTGATAAGAAGATGAGTGCTTAGAAAAGTTTCAATTAGCTTTATCTACGGAAGAACTTAATTATTTTATTATTTCAGTTATGAATTTATTTGAATGTGATGCTGATTTTAGATGTTATATAATCTTGAATTAATGAATTCGTCCTTCACGTGTAAAAAAATATCTTAAAAGTTACTCTAACTTTGTTTTTGATAGAAAATACCGTTAACGCTTGCTGAACTGTGATTCGTTCTTGGAAAATTCTAACAGCGCTATCAATCTGATTCAATAATACGGGCCAAGTGACATGAAAGAAGGAAGGAACGGCCGAAGGATAAAAAAGGGAAGCCAAGTAAAGGCTGCTACGTCCAAGGAGGAAAAAAAAAAAGAGAGAAAAAAAGAAAAGAAAGAAAAGAAAGGAAAAAGAAAAGGAAATAGAGAGCATACAATAGGAGACTGCTTAGTGCAATTTTCTCAAAACAAAGTAAGATCTGGAAGGAACCAAAAATTTGGGAAGTATTGCCCATTTTTTAGTGGTTATGTGTTCTCTTCACTTTGCAGTTTATAATTTAAAAAAAGGGGGGTTTATGCAAACCTGTGAGGAATGAACAGTACTCCAAAGTTAATAAATTGCCTCAAATTTGTGTTTTTGGTTTTTTTTTTTTAAAAAAAAATCAAACATTAAACACAAAGATAGCAATTGCTTCTTCTTCTGCTCTAGGCAGTACGTTATAGCGGCCAGGAATAATTATTTTATGATCGTTCCCATCGTTTCTTCTCCTCTTTTAATTGCTTTATCTATTTAGTAGTTACTTTCTTTTTATTTCGTCATATTTGTTTCTCTAATTATGAGATATATCAATTATGCTATTTGATTCATCACTTCAATTGTGTAGGAGTTTTTCTTTTTTATTTTTATGTTGGCTTTGTGCTATTTTATGCTGTCTTATTAGTTGTTTCCAAGATGAATTACTTAGCTCTCTAATGGTTTTCGACTTTCAAGTACAATCTTGCCGGTCAAAATAATATTTAATTGCCGATGAATTCTACGAAGAAAAATTTGTGGAGACTCCCCATGCTGTACTACACAAAAACAACAAAGAGTCGGAGTTGGAAAGACAGATGTTCAGTATATAGTAAGTTAAAATTTTATTTTGATAATAAAGATTATATTTATTTCAGTCAAATTTAATATTCATACATGTGACACATTAAAGTTTAACGAATTGTCCCTTTTAGTTTTACAACAATTAACCAATAAAAATTGTGGTGACCGGCGCGCGCCACATGTATGAATATTATTTTTGTAGTTAAATCACTTTCAGCTTTTACGTATCTTTATCGACAAAGTTAAAGTACCTTTTTTAAGGGAAAAATTAAAGTACTTTAAAGCCAAGTTGATGTGCCTATGTTTTTCCATCCCGGCCCTTTGATATAGGCTTTAGGCCAGTATAAATAGAGATAGAGATTCAAGCGAGACGTTTTGTTGAGTTCTCCTTTGGATTTTACTTTTTAATTTTCTGATTTTAAAAATTTATTAATCTTGATTCCAATTTAGGGTTTTAGAATATTCTGAAATAGTTTTCACCTATATTTATATTTTCGTTCAATCTTTCACAATTAGCTTCACTTTCTTTTCACTTTATTTTCAACTTTTATTTGCCAATGTCGTCTTTATTGCATTGATTTTGAGAATTAAATAATTTAATTATTATTTAGGACAAGTTAGGCCATATCACAATAAAAATTCAAATTTCACAAGTATGTTATTTGTACATTAGGGTGACACTTGGTGTCCTCATGGAAGAAGCCCTTGCAAACGACGATTGAGAGCGGGAAAAAAGGTATGGATTAGCTACAAGTAAATCCTACTCGTACTTGCTAGATTAACGAACAATATTCGTATATTCTCAAACACCTTAGAAGACTATTAATAACGATTACATTATGGAGCAATAGGCAATTCAAAGGCTATTCATAACCATTTAATAATGGACACTCTCGTCCTTTCTCCAGCCAAATTAATATAATTGGTAAAATTTTTAAAACTTGTTGCTGCAAACTTAAATTTAAATTCCGTTTATATTGATTCTGACCCACATATGCACCAAGATAATCGTCCCTTAAGTTGTATATCAAAGGGGGGGGGGTTAAAGAGTACTACACACGGCTTCACCAAGAGATTGTCCAACTTCATTTAGTCTAATTCAGATTTGGAGGGAAGACATGAATGATAATCAATATGTAAAATGATAAGTGTCTTGTTACAAAATACTTTTTAAATGTCTTCTTTTCACTTAAAATGTATGTTATCCCATATTAAATTGGAAAAAATGGTATGATTGAATAATAGAAAGATGTCAAAACTTATAAATTATTTAAAATCATCATTTTATACATAATCTTTCACATTTATGAAATCACTCATATAATATGCCTTTGCGGATGAGGTTGATTCTGTTAGGGTATTAGTTTGTATGTATTAGCATAACCGACGAATATTAAAATTTTATAACTCATAATAAGTTGTAATTATTAAAATTTGATGATTTTAAATCATAAAATATATTAATTTAAGTTAAGACAAGACATCTCAAAGTGTCTTACAGTAAGACACGTATCATCACCCAATTAATATATATAATAGGCATTAGTCGTGCTTGTTCTACTAAATTGTGAGGTTTTTTTTTTTTTTTTTGTTTTTGGCTTCCTTAATTATTTCTAAATCCAAATGAAATGCCGCTGTGGTTTTTAGTTTTCCAAAATATTTGGAACACAGAATCACGTCTAACGACTCAACACATGCATGGCAATTGGCATTGTATTTCTTCATTGTATATTGGGTGTTGCACTGTTGACTTTGAGAATAATTAAATAGGGCACTATATCTGTAGGAACCTTTTTTTTAAAAAAAAATTATCATTTTATATTTATGAATTTGTTTATTGAAAAAAATATCATATAACAAACCCTTTATAATAAATGAGATTTTTCACATCCCCTAGAAATATAAAATAATGTGTCAAGTGGGATTACTCTGTATAGTGATTAAAGTCCTGATTTTTGTATGAACTTTTTACTTTTCCTTGCGCGTGTTTGACGACAGACAAAAACTATATGGATTAGGTTTAAACGGCCTTTAGTGCCTTACATAAATTAAACTACACATTCCCAAACACTGGACTTATATTAAGCAAACAATGTACGCACATTATCCAATAATATCCGATCCTACATTAAACATTTAACGTTGCGTGATCAATGACACCTATATATATACACGCATGTTGATGTAAATATTAACTATAATTATAAAAATGGAAAAAAAAGCAGAAGCCAATATACATAGAAAAGAGAAGAATCCATAAATAAGGGCACCCAAGTTATGGAATTAAACTAGTTCACTTGAGCCAAATGATTAGTTAATTGATAAGGCTAAGGACCTTGATGTAAGATACAGTTCAAAGTATTAAAAAATATTTTGTATAGTTGCATTAAATTAAATTACTATGTACTAACTAAATTAAGAAAAAGTAGTATTTAACAGTAGAAGGACGTTCCTAATAAATTGTGTAAAATAAATAGTGTTTATAGTTTTTCACATACAATTATAAATTTACATGTATATATAGTACATTTTCATTAAGAAGGTTGGATCCTATTACAATATCGACTTCCAACTTTCAAGCCTTTGAGGAGGTTTGGGTTTTGTTTTTTTGGGGGGGGGGGGGGGAAGATGAAAGTTAAGTGAGGAGTCCTAGACTTTAATTAGGTGATCCAAGCGGAGCTCCTTCCATATAACAATCAAACTTAACAATTACACAGAGACGAAGCCACCAAGTTTGATACAATGAGATCCACGTAAGCAACGTTCCAAACAATTGGCTTCTCACATGAATATCCTATTCTTGATGGGCACGTATCCCCCTGTCCACTTAACCTGGCCATAGTTTCTTCATGAGTAAGCTAATTTCTCAATTAAACCAACCCCCCTTTATTTTTTTAAAGTGATAAATGACTCAAAAGCCATCCTTTTTACCCTCCTTTTACTTTCTTGACATTAACACATAGTGGAACTCCACAACTTACTGTTTTAGCCTTTTTGCGTGCTTGGGTTTTGCCCATAAATATTGCACCCTTCCACTTCCTTTCTCCCCTTTTCCTCTTCCTCCCCCCGACCCCCTACCTATAGGCTCCCCCCCCCCCCCCAATGCTCTCCACCTTGTGCTCGGTTCCGGCTGCCGACACCCTGCTCGGCAACCCATTCTCTGCCTTGCATGGCGATTTTACCCCTTGGGAAAATCTCGAGTCCTACTTCATCACCCCTAGTAATTCTTCCGAGGGGGGTGATGGTGAACCTAATTTTGGTCCGGAGATAACCTGTTACCAAGCTGGTTCGGATTCAGGTTCCTATGACCCGAACCAAAAGTCACCCCTTAGCAACTCTGACTCGAACCAAAACTCTCCCATATCAAATTTGTTCTCCAGCTCTGGTTCGGAAGATCCAAACCAAAACTCCGTCAATTTGAAATTTGGTTCGTGTTATAGTGATCATAATGAATCGAACCAAAAAGCGGTTGTGATGGATGAGCAGAAGCAGAAGCGGATGAGATCGAACCGGGAATCGGCCAGAAGGTCGCGCATGAGGAAACAAAGACACATAGAAAACCTAAGGAACCAGCTGAACCGGCTAAAAATGGAAAACCAAGAGTTGTTGAACTGCTTACGGTTAGTAAACCACCGTAACCACCTCCTTAGGGGAGATAATGACCGGTTCAGAACTGAGTCCATCATCCTGCAAGGGAGATTATTGGAAATTTGCCGAATTTTGCGACTCCAGCAACTTCAACGTCAAAACTACTCTTCATCATGCATGCCCATGCAATGACAGAAATTATGAACTCTCTTAAATTATCATTATTAATAGTTACTCAATCTTCAACGTAACTGAAGTAGTAAGTAGTACTCCATAATACGTTTTTAGAATACGACGTGCGTAAATGAAATGTAAGTAAGCAACTCGAAGAGTCTCATGCTCGAGATCAAGGGATATTCTGGAAAATATAGAATATTCCTTACTACTCCGAGCCAAAATATCAAAATGTGCTGAATCTATATATATGTTATGAGCTACCTGGGTGTTTCCTGGCCTATGTAAATGGTAAGAAAGTTTTAAGGAGTTTTTTTTTCTTTCATTTTGCCCTTTTTTTTTAGTGTAATTATGTACTTTTGTATGTTTTAAGTCAAATCTCTGACGACTTTTATTTTGTAAAGAATCAAACTTTAATGCTTATATAATGGTTAATTGGCGCAAACTTTTGGTCTTGAACGTGGTCATGATAATTGACGTTACGTTTCAGTGTATTTGTTCTTTTTTCCTTCCCTGTTTTTTCAAGATTTTATTTTATTTATTATTGTTAAGCTTACTTTTGAACTCATCATGATTTTATGATTAAAGAGATCGACAAGATGCAGCAACATAACGTGCAAATTTTACCAACTTCTCAATATTTGGAGGATTTATTTTCAAAACAAGGAAATTATCAATCATAATGAACATTATGTACGTTCAAATTGCTTCCTTTTGGGATGTGGGAAAGGACAACTTGCCCTTCGATGGCATGAGGAGCTCACAGTTCCATAAATGGGCCAAACGATAATGAAAATAATATGGTAATTGTATAAATAAATTAATTTCTAGAAATAAAAATAACTGAATATATGAAAGGAATTGAAACGGGGAGACCACCATGCGAGAAGGAACTGCATGCAGCCTGAAAAGCAGAAAAGGGTGGTAGAATCAAAAGCAGCCCCAACCATGACTATTGATGTAGCCAGCTAGAAAGCAAAGTGTTCTGTTTAATACAAGATCCAGTCATCGGTTGACTACTGTCCCAGTTAAAGGCTTATTCTTGCTTACTTATTTTTGATTTATGACATGCTTTTACACATGTGGACGTCCCGTATAGATGGTATTCACACTAGATTTATGTTGTTGTTTATCAACTAGAGTTGTATCAATTAGTAATATCTTTAAGAGTTGTTAACAGATATCGAGGTTAATTTCAATTCTGCTTACATTAATATTTGTGCTTCATTCATACCAACAAGCTGAAAGCAGGATGATTAGTTTGTATTGCTTTTAATTATTAAAATATTCTAATTTTAAGTTCTCAATTATTATGGGAAGAGATATATGATTTAAGAAAATTGTTATCAAACCTTTGAATATGTTTAACACTATAAATGTGATTACTTCTAGTGCTAGTAACATTTTTTTATGCGTATGAAGCGAAAACATCCCGATGTAGATGGAATTCGAATTTAGGTCGTTGATAACAACTTTCAAAAGTTTTATCAACTAGGTAAGTTGCATTACGCATGCCACACACTCAATGCTAATAACATAATAAATTAATAACGTATTTACTTTTTTTTTAAAAAAAAAATTTAACTGAAGATACTAACGTACGTGAGACTTCTCTGCGGTACTAAAGAGGAAGTATTATCTACGGTACTTATTATTGAAGAAAAATGCGACCTCAATCTTTGAAGGATGAATTTAAGAAATTAAAGAGAAAGGCATTTGAAAAGTCTTTCACAAGTAAAGGCAGTGGAAAATTGTTATTTGAAAAATTGTTATTTCTAAATCCCAATTTACGAACTTAGATAAAGTATTATCTACGGTTACTTTGTCTGTAGTACTTTACTGTGAGTGTGAAGAGGTAATCTTTGTCACGGAATTGAAGATGCTCAGTTGCTTTCCGTCGTGAAAGCTAAACACCAATTTTCCAGGCGGCTTAACTTTCCTGTAATCTGCGTGGTCCAAAAGATACTAATATATAATGCAATCTTATCAAATACAACTACTGCCAGTCCAAAGAAAAAGCTATACTTCAAGAATCACTTTTTGGAAAATTGTTATTTCTAAATCTTAGGTGATCTAATCATGTTTCGTCCAAGGATTTATTAATTCAAATTTCAATTTACGGTGTTGTGTTATAATATTTTGGAGTGAATATAAATCATTCAAAGACATTTTTCAATCTAGATAGGCAGGACTTATTTCAGATAACTTGGATTTTTGTGTTAAATAGAATTTCTATCATTGATAGAAGAGACTGACATAAGTGAGTTCAAATAGTTAATGATTAATAGATAACAAAGTATGAGTATAGTCCTATATCAATATGGAAACAATTTTTCGGATTCAAGTGAGTTCAAGTACCACTTCAAACATAAATGTGTTATAATATTTTGAAGTGAATATACATTCAAACAATTCCACCCTTCATTTTGCTTGAAGTGTCATCCATTTTATGTATATTTAATTATTTATACATGAAAACCCTGTTACAGAAAACAGCTAACAAAGACCTAGCTCTACTCCAAAACAAAAAAACAGAAAAAAAGAAAAAAAAAAAAAAAAAAGGGAAACCAAAGGCCCAGCTGAATGCTTTACACCAAAATATCTCGATTCGCTACCAAACAATTGCCTTGTGCGTGTGCGGCCATCCTCTAACTACTCCGGTCTAGAAATGGTCGGCCCAATCTGATCTTGTGGGAAAGCCCAGCCCAGTGACATAGTTGACATGGGGTGTGGAACCACGGAATTCGGCCCAGATGAGGTACTCAATGCCTTCGACAATGCAGGAATGGATATTATCATTGTCTAGTTTCTTTTTGAAGCTCAATGTTGATCATCAAGTATAGATACTGTTGATGGTAATATGTAAATACAAACATATGCTATCTCACTCCTGAAAAACAAGTATGTTAATTCCTTTCACCACATATGCACAGCACAAATCAACAGAGATGCTAACGAATCACAATGTCATTAGCTTGATCTGAAGGACGAGCATTCATAAGGGGAAAAATCTACATTCATGAGCTTGGTCTAAACAATCCAATCGCATGCCCTACTCACAAAAACTAAAGGCGTTCTAAATTGACATTTACAGACCAAACACAGTACACCTGAGCAGAGGCATCCCCCTCTATCCGTAAACATAAAGAAGCTCCAAATATCTAACGAAGACGACACTGAGAAAACTCAAGCAGGCATCAATGCCCAAGTGCTGCCACCAAATATGTGCAGGCACAGCGACAGACATATCGTTGCAACGACTGAAGACTTTGCTGTCACATGTCTTACAACTCGGAGACCTCTCTCAACTATGGCTTCGTTCACAAACTGCACACTTCTTTTCACAGTGGCGAACACTTTATCGAGTAAGAACTCGAGGAATGATCTAACTGTCATGAATGTCACCCTCCCTGTCACATCGAGCACGAGCTTCCTGTTGCTTGGAACAGCCAAGGTAGATGACATTGTTGATACCCAACCACTTTGTTTGCTTTCACCACATGAATTTCTGCCTTCCATATCATCCAAGAAAGCTCCTCGTCCTAATCCACTGTGTTTAATTGTAATTACATTGCGGGCATCATCAATCCCTGGGTAGAAAGCCCTGGACACTACATCAGAATTGGACCGTGTCACAACAAAGCGAGAAAGATCAGATGAGTCTGTCCCCAACTTTGACCCTGAATTCGAACTTGTCAAAACACCGTGAGATGTCTTAACCAAAGTCTCAATAGATCCACTGCACGCTGCCACCAACAAATCCTTCACTTGTTTCTCATGCTTAGGGTTGGTCAATCCAGCAAAAAGTTCATCATAGGTGTTGATGTTCATAGTTTTCTCAAGATAAACAGCCACAGCCGTGCTCACAAATCTCTGAATGCAATCACCAATAAGCTCCCTGCATCGATCGTTACACATCACATCGACCCACCTAGGCAGAGAACCATCAGCTGAGGCCTCACCATCAAGATCCATATTTTTACCCGAATTTAATTGTCCCTCACATTCTTCTTCGTTAGAGTAGAATGCCATGACCAAATTTCTAGCAAAACTACCAATGACAACTGATGCAAAACCCTTACCAGCATCAGAGAAAAGCTTATCCATAAACATATCATAAAACCCAGAACCTGAACCAACACCATCACCCTTGGATTCAGCTTGATACCCTCTGAAAACCCCCTTTGTCACAGCAGCTGTAACCCTAACAACTGAATCAGAGAACTCCTTGGACTGGGCAATTTTAGAAATCTGCCTTAAACTATTGGGTATCTCATCAGAATCAGATTGCATAAAGTCCCTCAAATCTTTTGCCAGAAGTCCAGCAATTTCAGCAGAATCCGACACAGCCTCAGCCAAATAAACAAAGGCACTCAACAATTTGAACACCCTCTTTCTCTTTTTCACAACAGATGGCAAATTGTAAACCCTATAAACACCATACCCAGTAATTCCAAAAGCTGCTAAAAGAAGAACCGATTTCTTCCTCTTCAGGGTAATATCCCACCCTTTATTCACCAATTGCAAAGCCATAATACCACCCCAACACAAAAAAACAAACTAGGGGTTCGAAATTTCGAAAGGGTCCGTAACAATTGTTTATCGGGCAATCAACATAATCTGGAAACAATTGTACATAGAATCAAGCAAGAGGGAGAAAAGGGGGATGAAACCTCGAAGATGAGAGAGAAGAATGAAGATAGGCAATAGCGTGACGAAGGCGGTGTAATAATATAATATGTAAATGGGAAAGTGAGGGTGAAGATTTCGCATCAACTTCGCAGAAATTGCAAGAGGGACAGCAGCAAAAGCAATATAATAAAAGACCAAACCTTGAAAATATTTGTATAATTTTTGTATAATTTTTCTGTGTGGATAAGTCTATATGTGTCTGATTCAGAGAGTTGGACGTTGCGTTGCGTGCAATATATATAATAATAAATGAAAATAGGGATGATATTTGTATTGTGAGGATTATCCAATTGTTCAGGGTTGAGTTTCAGAATCAAAGCTCATTTCTGCACTTTTTCCCAGCAATATAACTGTTGTTAACTATAGACAGTCTGTTTCGGTTATGTGGAGCTTTCATGATTATGGGGTCAATCTCATTCTGAGCTGCTGGGGCGGGAGGGTTACTTATGGTTATTGTTTAGTAGTTGGGGCTATTGAACGTTTCACTAATAGTTTTGACTTGGGCCGTGGGCTCATAAATATATACTAGAAAGACAGACTGCTAATCTTAGTGCAAAGTACACTAATGCCCACCGACCCATCTAACAGTAAACATAATTAATTTCTTTTAGTGGTTGGGCTCTAGCTTCACTAAAGTTGAGTTACTCTTAATATAAAAAGGGAATGCAATTTTCTAATCATCAAATTTGTTCGTTCACAGGCTTCAACTTCGAGGCCTTATTTAATACAAATAAATTTCAAAATAACTGAATATGTTAATATGTATTGGTGGCAGTAAAAATAATTAATTAGTGACATTAATTTTACTACGAATAAAAATGCTAGCCCTAGCAAGTGTCGTGATGTTTTGTGTGATATAACGGTGATAATACTAGGGATTGACAGCGGATCGGATGCCCATTGAATTAAGTGGTCAGCCTATTTAAAATAGGGCTAATAATGGGTCGGGTTCATAACAGAGTGAGCCAATATTGGGCCAGCTTATTAAGACATATCACCGGGCTGAACTAGGCTAGTCCATTAATGACCCGTTTATTGACCCATTAATTTTTTTAACATATTTGACACACTAGTTTAAATGTTCTAATTAGTTAAATTTATTACCAATACTTTGTACATAACAATAATTATTATACACCGTTTTTAGACGGACCCAAAGCGGGCCGCCCATGGACGACTCGACTCGACCCATTTATTAGTTTGGTTGTATATTTTCTAGTTTTGAATTTGGAGTAGTTTAGTTTGGTTGAAAAATTATAGAGATTTTAGTTGAAAAATTAACTCACCAAAAATACTCATTAATGATAATGGGCGGGCCGGGTTCACTTGGTCCATAACTCAGCCCGACCCATTAACAAATGTGTTGGGCCCAGCCTAGCCCGATTAGTTAACGGGTTGACCCAATCCGACCTGACTCGATCCGTTGCCTACCTCTATGTAATACTCATCGTCATCTCAAATTATTAAAATGATAATATGAATAAATAACTAAGGTGTAATTAAGGTGAATAGAACTGAGTCTAAATAGTAAATTTGAGGCTTAATTTGTGAATATTATAAAATTTGTCTCTATTTGAACCAAAAAAATAACTCTTGAGCTCGATTTACATAAACTTAAGAGTGCTTGTGAATCTCTATGACTCAATATTTTCGTTTTTGCCTTTGTATTATTGAGATGAACCGTTTAAATTATATTCAAATATTGAGAAGATTACATTTAATATATGAGTTTAAGTTTCGGGACAAGAAATAAATATATCTCAACCATATAATGAATGAGATAAATAGATTGGTTGGTGTGGGATATTATATATGACTCAATATTTTCTTTTTCTTCGTTCTTCTCTAATGTCGGGTATATCATCCCATTGGGGTCGTCTTGGAGTTTGAAAACGTTTATGAGGTATCCAACTTGTGGAGTGTGTGTTTGTGATGTGTGTGATGGTGAAGTTGGCCACAAGAGGCATTCCGTTGCATGTCGGGCATACCATCACACTGACTGAACATTGATAGACTCACAGGAAGCATTTTAACTAGCTTTTTTTTTTTTTTAAAAAAATTTTCTTAAGTTTGCTTAGGGCTACGTGTTACCACAGCAAGGCTAGATGCCAGCTAGGAGAACAGATGAGTTGCCACCTGTACCTCTCAACACATTTTCTTATCTTTATATATCCATTAATACGTGGCAGCTGGCCAAGAGAAGTTACCATCCATCACATATTCCCCCATTCCATGCTGTCTTCGACCACTCTTCTCCTCCCTCTCTCTCCTCAGTCCTCTCGCCTCGCTGCCTGGTGAAAACATGGATGGCTAATAATTCAACCTTAAAAACTGGTCAAGGAGTTGTATGATTCCATTTCTTTCTAAGCACGCATGTTTATAATTATAGGTTTTCCGTGAAATCATCTTACTTAGCATTTGTTGTAAAAAGACACTTTTATGATAATTTTTAATGGATGTGAGAATATCTAATAACTTACTTAGGGGTTCTTTATAAATATTATCTTTCGATACATTATTAGTCATATCTCAAATTAAAAGTTATTACTATAAATAATCAATCATATCGAAATTAAACGTTGAACAAGTCACATATCAAAAACATTTTTGCACCATTACTCTTATGCGAAATTGTATCACCTAATAATTTGCGTATGTATAACGGATTTGAAGGAAAACTTCATGATTTTTGTTAAGGAAACAAATGACGTTCATTATTAGAAATACTCAAGTAAGTATTATTAGTTAAGACAGAGAAAAAAATCATTAAGTTTGATGTAATTAAGAATGGTCAATTTTTTGCTTGAAATTTTATTGGTAGGTGATATAGTAAGTTAATACGACGCTATATCTTTACATGTTGCCTCTTAAGATTGACAGGAGTGACTATGGGTAGAGGAGACTTCAAATCCTACGTTATTTTGTTTTTTGGGGTGCAAAGACGAGGGACACACCCCAAGTTTATTCATTACGAATTAGACAGATCAACACCAATATAGCAAGAAGATTCGCCGCCCTATTAGACTCTCGAGAGGACCAATTCGACGAATTGAGTAGATGTTGAGACTCCTTGAAAGCGTGGCAGTACGCCTAATTAGGATGCAGCTGGACTCTCATCTTGTTGATAGTAGTTTAGCTTTAACAGAGCAACATGTACCATCATTCACTGAGAAACCAAGAATCTAGCTTCCATGATGTCCTCGAAAAAGATCTGCCCCTCCCGCTACGCTAGAGTTACACTTCGAAGCTCCCTTCACATTTAAGAGTATTCAATCCTCAGGGAGTGATTTCCGTTGGATAAAAGTTTCTCGCATTGAAAGGCTTAGAATCATATGATTCAGTGAGTTCAAGGCCTTCAAAATCTCTTCGGATTTCTTCCTAACAAACTCCACAACCTTATGCAGTGTGAAATCTAATTTCTCAAAACAATGGTGATTAATTATACCACTTACACAACCACCAAAATGTGGTGGAGAAAAGCGTTGGCCAGTCTAGCTAGGCCTCTATTCTGAGTATCCTCAATTGGATCATATCATTTTCTTTAACATTTAAAATATGAATTTTAAGTCAAAATAAGATATTAAAGAAGTCTCATGTCTCAATGAATGGCATCTCCATAAAAGCAAGCTCTTTTGAGTTACCCGAATAGCAACAAGTTAGAAGCCTCTAATGGTAATCTTGAGATTGTGGGGAATGATGTTCATGAGGGATTTTCGGATAATAGCAAGACAATTACTCATCTCTTAGATGATGCTCATAATTGCCCAATTTTGTTGGAAAGTTCTCTTCTGGAACACCAAGTTGTGGATCCTCTATGGAAGATGATGAAGAGATTAACAGTTCTTTGCGCCCGTTTGATGGTGCCCTTGAGATGGACATTCAACTTCATGAGAAGAGAAAGTTGCCTAAACATTCTAACGAAGGTAAGAATAGTGGCAACAGGATCTCAAGGTCAATTCATGATTCGCCCACCCCTACTAAAATAGGGAAAGAAGCTTTAGATGTTGGCAAAAGGCTCAGTAGTTTCTATCGTCGGAGATGAAAACCTGACAATTAGAAAAATCACAAGAAGTTTGAAAAAGAAAATAGAAAACAATGATTAATTTTGAGAGATTCATGTGATCAGATGGTGGAGATCTCAGATGATGTATATGATTATGCCAGTAGCTGGTTGAGCTTTTCCGTCTAAATTTGTATTCTCTAAGATGCAACAGCTGTCTTCTTGGTAGCTGTTTAGTGACTGTATTATGATTCCTTTTTTGTTAGGGCTATGGCCCACTAATAATAATCGGAAAAAAAAGATATCTATCATTTAACTCAAATTAATTTTTCCCATATTTTAAAAAAAAAGAAAAAGGAGACAACAAATTAAAAGCACTTCTTTTTATCCTTCGGCTATGTCTAGCAAAATTAGTTGTTTAGATAGTGGATAACGGTTCAGTTAGCATATGACGATTTTAATTTAGGTGTTAGCGGATAGCTGTTTGATGAGCGGTTGAAGCAAATGTGTTCGGTGAATTTAACTGTTGGGTTAGCTGATGAATGTAAATTAATATAAAATGATATAGATAATTTCTAAAGATAAAATTTCAAAAGGGTATTTTTTTGGACAAAAAATATGAAACGCTACTTTTGAATTCCCAAAGCTAATTTTATTAATTTTTCAAAAACGCTACTTGAAACACTAAACACTACTTAAAATGCTAGTTTAATAGTGGGTTACCGAGAACTAAAAATTAACTGATTAATACATTAATTTGATCAAAATACTATACTATACCCACGATGCTATCACCGAATACAACCTTAATATTTCATTTCATTTTTTTTCAAAATGATTTTAGAATGACCTTGAATCAAGTATATACGGAATTGATTATAAGGGAGCGTAGGCGAAAACAGTTTAACTCCCTCCGCTTAATCAGTAGTTGAGTAGCTTCACATAAACCATTGATTTCAACAGCGTCAAAATCGCTGTCTCGCTGGCAAGAAGACTCCTACCCAGGTCAAATACTTGGCTCCTGGAAGATAGATTTAGATTTAGATTTGGATACATAGTAAGTAACTTTGAAAAATTTCGTCACCGGGTCCTCCGAATACTTGTGAATTGTCAGCCAACGAAAACTACACTAAAACAGAAGCAATTAAACAGGGCAGAGAAATAGAATCGATAGACGAGAAAAGCAATGAAAACAGAGCTTGAGATGGGCAGAACTCAACTCACTCACAGCCTGTTATTTTCATTTCCATCGTTCCCTCACTCCCGCGTTTTCTCTCTCCTCCCTTCTCTGCCTCTGTTCTCCCCGTCTACCCAGATAACAGACCCCTAACTGGCTAACTTCCTTGTCTCTCTTTCTCTCTACGGCGATTGCTCTGTAAGAAACCCAGAATTACAGAAAGGTGACTTCATCCCCAAACTCATCCTCATCCACTGTAAGCTTAAATCCTTTCTTTCTTTCTTTCTTTTTTTTTTTTTTCTCTGCCCACTTGAATCTTTTTGTTGTTTCAGACAAAAGATTCATTCTTTTTTGGAGGGTTTGCCGTATTCCTGCAAATTTCCGAGGGCAATCAATCAGACCAGCCGTGTCGGGTCGGGTCGGGTCGCCAAGCCGATGATGATGGAAGGACTGTGCTATTACAGGCCTTACGTTGATCCCGAGTTCGAATCTTTAATCGAACGAATCAACCCTCCAAGGTTAATCTGATTTTCAATTCTTGTAGTTTTAGTCCAATTATTAAATTAAATGTAGGGATTAAAATCTTCAGCTTTTTGATCAGTCATTTTAATGGTTGATGCAGGGTTTGCATTGACAACGACTCTTCCAAAGATTGCACCCTTGTTAAGGTTAGACCCTGCCGTACAACTTTTTTGCTCCAAGTTTTAATTTTCCATTTTGGGCTTGGTTTATGACTGTTGTTTCAATTATCCATTGATTACTTCATGATTCCTCCTATTTATTAGTACTTCTGTGGACCATATACAGTTTGCTGGAAAATTATTTAAAGAACACATTGTCTGATGTGAAAAATTTATTGTGTTTATCGCTTGATCTGCCTTCAACCATGAGAGAATAGGAAATGTTAGCCCCCGGGGGGGGGGGGGTTGGAGAACACATCTGTGAAAAAATTTGAAGAAAATAGGGATTTCCAATACTGCAAATTCAGAAACTTTTATAGGTTCGACAATGTCAAGTTAATGATGATCTTTGGGTCATCTTCTAATTAAATTGAGACCCCGGATCATCAGGTTAGAGAGGAGTGGTGGTGCCAAAAATAATATGAAAGGGTTAATCATCTCATCATTAAAGACTTGGGAGATTATTCATACGGTTAAGTCACTTTTTCATCCCATAAACTACTTCATATGGATATTCCATGTCATAAAACAGAACATTAACATGTTAGCCTGTTCGTTTTAGCAGTTGCCTGTTAGTAGTTGTGAGCATTTGTGAGTAACAGTTAGCACTTCTGATCAGGTGGGAGCAGTTGGAAGACAGTTGGATTAGCATTTGTAAAATAATATGAGCAGTTGCGGGCGGTTGGAAGTGGTTGGGTGTAGGTAAGAGCGGTTGGAAGCGAGTGAGAGTAGTTAGGAACGGTTGAGATTAGCGATAACGGTTGAAAGCGATGGAGAGTAGTTTAAAGCCGTTGCAGTCGGATAAATACATAAAAGAACAGGCCCAAAGTGCATTAGAAGTTAGGAAAACTTGTGCAATGTACAACTGATAAGAACATTTCATCTAATGCATATATTGTAAGAGAAATTGGTGTTGTTCAGTCACTTTACAAACCGAAGCACATTGCTCTTGAAGCTACGAGAAACATTGTATGTAGTCACATATATACAGGCAGCATCACATATGCCCTCCAACCTCGGTTAAACCCTCTCCACAAAGCCAGGGATGATGTTCAACCACTCAGAGAAAGTGACACATCTCACGCTCACTATACATTGTGCCATTTTGGTGTCAAATTCCGCACTTCCTGAACTTTTGTCTATCATTCCCTTAAATTGGGTCATCAAAACTCATTGGTGAGGTAAGAAATCTAGGGATCTTAATAAATATTATGTGGTGCTTATAGATATCTCTTAGATTTTGGGGGAAAATTCCAACATTGTTTAAAGTTCCTTAAGACGTGTTCTCTCGAGAATCTGGGGATCTCAAATTCTCAATTATGTAGCTAACTTTATAACATCCCGGATGCCGCATCGTTTTAGATCCGAGTACATATATCCTATCATATCCTATAATATCCTATCTTATCTTTAGGGAGACTTTGGGAACAATCACATGTTATGGTCCGCTCCACAGGTTACAACACAGGTACTCAAATTGAGTGCAATATGTTTGTATGCATGTTAAAACAACTCAATTGGACCCTAAAAAGTAGTGAACGATGACCCCAGAGAAAATGACCTCCATGGTGGATATGGAATACCGTTAATTTGGAGAAGCTTCTTTTTCATGTGGGCATTTTAGATGAATGAATTTGCACGAAATAAGATCACTTCAGTTATTGCTGTTTGATGTGCAACTGAAACTGAGCTGAAACTAAAACACAAACAGGTAGACAGTGTGAAAAGGCATGGGATACTACTGGAGGTGGTCCAAATTCTGGCGGATCTCGACCTCCTTATCTCTAAGTCGTACATCTCCTCTGATGGTGGCTGGTTCATGGACGGTCCGTCTTCGATCTTTTCTCCTCTGATGGTGGCATTTGTCATTGTCGTCATTTCGTGTAGCCTTGTGTATAATTTGTCAGGGTTTTCTCTTCATTTCTTTGCAGTTTTTCACGTCACAGATAAATTTGGCAAGAAGATCACTGACCAAGACCTCATCCACTACATTCAGCAGGTCCTCTATCTAATATTAGCTGCCCCCTCTCCCCCAAACAAAATCAAAGTGGAAAAAAACATATATAATTGACAGTGGATGAGGTTTGATTTGAAGGCTGTATGCACAAGGACAAATTCCAAAGAAGCCCTGCTTTACTCCGAAGCAGAGGTGATAAGCAGCAAGCATGTAGCCATGGAGCACACGGTGTTAGAGATAACAGTGGCGGATCAGCCAGGCTTACTATCCGAGGTCTTGGCTGTGCTGGCTGAGTTGGGATGCCATGTGGCTGCTGCAGTGGCGTGGACCCACAACCATCGGGCAGCCTGCATCCTGTATGTGGACGACCAGGAGGGGGGCAGACCCATCACGGACAAGAAGCGCCTGTCCTACATACAGGAGCAGCTGCAAACCGTGGTGGAGGCTCACCACAAGAACGGGGAGAAGCGCAGTGTAAGGCTGACTGCCCCGGCCCCACTCCAGACCCATGTTGAGCGGCGGCTCCACCAGCTCATGTTGGCCGATGAAGACTACAAGACCTGTGAGTGTTGTGGGAGGAGCGTTGAAGGGGATGGACGCAGCCACAAACAGCACAATGGTATCAGCAATGGTCATACCGATGGCATGAGTTGCGAGTGTATTCATGTGTTGATCGAGAATTGCAAGGAGAGGGGTTATTCTGTGGTCAATATGAGGTGTAGGGATCGTCCCAAGCTACTCTTCGACACCATTTGCGCGCTCACTGACATGCACTTTATCGTGTTCCATGCCGCGATTACATCCAAGTGCTCCATTGCAGTTCAGGTAACCTCTCTTCTGTCCCTCTATTTATCGTGTTCCATGCTGCGATTACATCCAACTGGATCAAACCTTGATACTCCGGCCCTTGCACAACTCACCCAATTAACGTGCACACGCATCGCAGGAGTATTACGTGCGGCACAAGGATGGCTGTACATTAGACACGGAAAATGAGAAACAGAAGGTCACCCAATGCCTGATTGCCGCTGTGAAACGAAGAGCCTCTCAGGTTTGTCTTCATTGCCTCTGATTCGTGACGTGGACTATGCATATTATTCACGCACGTATAATGTAAGGTTCGTGTTTATGGGTGTAGGGCTTGAGATTGGATATCACTGCGAATGACAGGTTGGGGCTGCTTGCAGATGTCACGAGAGTTTTCCGGGAATATGGGTTGTCGGTATCAAGAGCTGAGATCAGCACCAGAGCGGACAAAGCGACCGGTATGTTCTACGTCACCGATGCTTCAGGGCGTAAGATAAGCCGTGACACATTGGAGGCAGTGAAGAGAGAGATTGACGGAACCGTTCAAGTTTATGATACATCCCCCAGCAGCTTGACGTCGTCATCTTCATCAATGATCGGGCAAAACCGAAGCAGAAGCAGTGAAGTAGATCATAGGTCTAGTTTTCTTTCCCTAGGAAGTTTGTTATGGTCTCGCTTTGAACGGATCTCTAGCAATTTCGGACCCACAAAGTTGTGAAGAGATTCCTTCTCTTTAGCCATTAGCTTCCTCCTTATCTGTAAATATGAAAAATAGAATGCCAGGAAAGGGTGTAATAATTTCCGAAAATTCGTTCCCCGGATATCTACCTGTACATAAAATGCAAAAAGCTCCATTCTTCAGAAACAATGAACCTCCCGCTTGTGACATGTCAACGGAAGGCAAGAACAGTCGAATCAAGAATATGCCGAACAAGCCAACCACCTTAGAGCATGTTCTGTTCGTAGGGAAGGGGCAGGTATGGATTGAGAAAGATTAAAATCAAATGGGAAGGAGAAGAATGAAATGAAATGGAGTAGAAGTGTATATATTATTTTTGATAATAATTTGTATAACAGAGCGGGAAAGAACGGAAGAGAGTAGGAAGAAGTGGAAAAGAACGGAAAGTGAAAAACAGTGATATTTATCTTCGAGCACTAGGAAGGAATAAAACAGAACGGGAAGAAATGTGATAGAATGGAACGAGAGTGGGAGTCAAAATCTACCCACGAAAAGAACACGCCGTTAATAGTGATACAAACCCAGAGTCTCAGAGGAATTGTCTGAAATAATTGCAACTTCTGCTCGCAAACAATAATGAGATGAAGATCAAAGCAACAGGCACAGCTGCAATGGAAAGGCTATACAACAGGCATCATATTTGACATTGACTCACCACGTCTTACAGTTCATGAAGTTCTAAGAGAGCAAGGAAATTATGATTTGAAACTAACATATGCACATAAAAAGCCACGTTGGCTTCACAAATGAGGAGACGAAATAGCACAAGTGGCCATTAAGTACACTTTGACCGGATTCATACATTGTAACCAGCCAACATCATGGAACATTAATGTCCTTCAAATCAAGCCAGTATTTAGGCTAATTATTCTTGATGGCATGGCTACTCCCCTTATCGAAGCTAGAGTGTCCAATGTTCTCTGCATTCACATTTTCAGCAGTCAGTGAAATTGCTGCTTATTAGAACCCAGTCACTAGATCCTTTAACTGAAGGATCTGAGGGCCTGACCTTTTAAGAAACCGTAAGGCATCCTAGTCGTCTTCTTCCAGATCACTAAATGTAATGTCTTCATCATTTTCTAGTGGATAGGAATTCCCCTTGAATGAACCTGCTTCAGTGTTTTCTTCCTTGAACCAATCATCTGCATCATCCTCATCCTTTTGGTCTACACTTTTGGAGGTGTCGGCTGTTGGCTTCTGAACATTAGTCTGATTAGTCGAGACTCCCTCAATATTTACCTGCTTGGTTGAGACTTCTGCAGTGTTTGTTTGCTCCGTTGAGACATCCTCATTGTTTTTCTGCTTAGCTGAGACTCCCTCATTATTTGTCTGCTTAGTTGAAACTTCCACCATGTTTGTCCGCTTAGTTGAGACTTCCTCAATGATAGTCTTGTCAACAACTGGAATTTCAGTACATGTGACTGGATGCTTGTCCATTTCCACATCAGTCGCCACAGAAGAGGCTGGCTCAACAGCTGATATCTCAACTGGTACGGACTCCGATTCATCAATCATGGGGACAGACAAGTGTTCTTCGTGTGACAATGGAGTAGGATCAACTGCGGCATTGGTGCCTCTGGATTCATACGGCATTGAATTACCACGGTTGCGCAACTCCTGGGATAGCATTGCTCTAGCTTTCACAATCTGCAAGATTAGAACGAACTCTCAGTCCTCTGGCTTTCACAATTCCTACATCATAACAGTGAAGTGCTCAAAGATTTAAACAGACTCTCGCTCACGTGTACATTGATCTACTTTTTTGCTGGAGGAAAAGCAGACTGCGTGAGAAACCTATTATTTAGACGGTAGAAATATTGGATAAGTGAAGTTGCTTGTCACTGGATTTTCAGTCCAAAGTACTGAGTCTGAAGGCAAGAAGAAAGACAATGAACCCAAATCCATGCACATCAAAAGTCCATCTCAACCCACAAGATATAAGAGTTATTTTAAGGAAGAAAAGACAGTTGGGCAGCAAAACAAAGTGGTCCAAGATCAAAGTAAGATGGTGTCAACTCCCTACAGAGCACAGTGGAGCAGCCTCACCACAGAAACTAACAAAGGGTACATGTTGGTAAAGAGAAAAGTTAGCAATTCAGAGCTTACAAAAGCTAGTACCAGAAATGCAGTTAGGGAAAGACTGGGAAAAGGTGAACAAGAGAACTGAGGCCGGATGAGGTGCATCAAGGATGACAAGGCTCAAATGCTGGTTGGCAAGTGCAAAACTTAGGATAGGTGACATAGTTGCTCAACCAGCCATTTAAAAACGAGGCATCACCTACATATACCTGGGGATTGACATGAGCCAAATCACAACTAAAACTTCCATGGCTACATTCAAAGTAGTAGTAGGAAAACCATTAGGAAAATCAAGAGAGCCAATGCAATCAGAGCAAGTTTTCTCATATGGTATGCATAGAATTCATGAATTAGGTAAGGACTAAGGAAGTACGAGATCACGTTGTTAACAGGATTGCTCAGTGAGCTTTTTAGTTTTTTACACAACAGATAAAAGTAGATAATGAAGTGATGAACATCCAGATATTGATGTTGATATTGAAAATACAACTCACCTCTGGAGTAGATAGGATTAAAGCATCGCGCTTGCTAAGTCTTGGATGCAAAAGCACAAAATAAATTTTCCAGAAGGCAGCCTCACTCATGTAACCCAGGCAAATTTCACTCCTAAGGGCAGCCAATTCTGGGACAAGATGTTCAACAGCCAATGCATGTTCTTGCTGGGCATCAGACAAGTCAAAATCTGAAAACCAGAACTTTGTGAGATGTGCAATGCATCTGAAGCATAAGCTGCACCATGTACATATCAGCAAAGAGTAAACCTGAAGAGGAACAACGAATAAAACTAAGGTCCAAAGGAAACAACCTCTCCAAACACCCCTCCTCCCCCCCCCCCCCCCGAACAAAAAAAGGAAATTTCCCAGTACCTCCTCCCCCCCCCCCCCCCAAAAAACAACTTTTTTCCCGGGGGGGGGGGGGGCTTCTCTATTGTTGTTATCATTGGGCAGCAAAGCTCAACATACACTCATAAATCGAATCCCAAATTCAATAATTCCAAGTAATTTGGGGATTTAACTCCATAAGTTCATTGCAGAAACAGAAATCAAAGAATCAAGACACTAAACAATAACTAGAACTGGCTACACAACAAATGAGCAACAACATTTTTTTTTTTCTGGGGTAACTTGATAAGAGCGAATGAAAATCAATGGTAGATAACTTCTTTAAAGAAGTACAATCTGCAGCAATACCCGTACAACACATTGAACGGCATACTGATGTCACGAATATGACAAATTAAGCATACTTAGCTCAAGCTCGATCAGTAAGGCAGCAAGTTTTGCGTGTGCTCAAGTTGAACGTAGCTCACAAGCTGGTTCAATTCAACTCATATACAATCCCTAACCTCACAAACAGTAAACCTAAAGCAGCAATCTTTCCAAATCCTAATCCCACAAATAAATAATCATGCCAGAAGCATATATTCCATTAATCCCCCTTAAGAATGAAGAGAGATTAGAAGAAAATGTACCTTCTTCATCATCCTCATCATCAGGCAAAGGGAAATCAAGCCAAGTCTCAGGATGAAAAGCAACATCCCTGGCAAAAGCTACAACCTCTTCAGTAACACCAACCACTCCTCGTTTAGCATAGTCCTCCAGTGTCAAATCCTCCACTCCAAACTGCAGAAAATTCGAAGCAATCTTGGTAAACTCAGACACAGCCTTATTACTCGAAAGCTTCGATATTCCGGTTCGAAATTTCCCTCCGATCTCCGACAAGTCGCTCCGGATCCCAGAGATTCCGGCCGGATCACCGGGATTAGCATTGGAATCATCAGATTGACGATCGCGATCGGAGATCTGAGGGGGAGGAGCGAGGAAGGAGGCGACGCCCCACAGCTGGCGAGTTAGGGTTTGAGAGAGCTCCGACAGGTCCTCTTTAACGCCTCGACGAGGAACGGCTTGATCGGGCGGTGAGGATGAGGAGGAGTCCATCTGACGGCTGTTGATTTGCCGATTCTCGTCATCATCTTTTTCGGCAGTGGTGGTGGTGGAGGAGGCGGCAGATGAGGCGGCGGAATTGGTGGTTTTGGGATCGAAATCGTCGTCATCGTCGACGTCATCGAGCCTGAGGGTGTTCGCAATGGAACTCACTAGCCATGACATTTCGCTGCAGGGGAGACGGGGAAGAGCCACTGGCGTCGGTGGAAGATCGGGTGGTTTACTTGGAAAACTCACTCCTCAATTGTAGTTGTCATCATTGACATTAAGATTAGAGGATCACTCAAATTTATGTGACTCTGTAACTTGTAAATATCATTTTCTTCTCATCATGGGTTTTTTTTAAAAATAGATACATAGTCTACTCCTTGTTTTATATTTTATATATATATATATATATATATATATATATATATATATATATATATATAATCACTTTTTTAAATTTGTGTTTGAAATTGGCTGACAAAAAAAAAGGTTCTTGAAACATTTTTTTCGAAATTTAGATGAACTCGAAAACAAAAAGGTTCGAAAAGTAGATTTTAATTTTTGGTTGTTTGAAAATCAACTAGTTGTTTTCTGCTTATATTTTTAATTTAACATATTACAATTGATTTGCATATAATCAGAAATTGATAACAATATGGTTGTGTTTGCATATGAATTGATAACTTTGGCTTATTTCTTGATAAAAGTACTTGGTTCTTTTCACATAATTGCAAGCTTTCTTAAAAATGATTTTTAAATCAATTTTTAAAAGAGATCACATAAACTTATCTAAAACTTTAGGTGAGTTTATCAAAATAGAAAATTTAAATTGTGCCCCAAAAAAAAAAGTGGTTGGCCAAATTAAACAAACTCAATTTAGGACCACTGATTACCATCCTTAAGGTATAATTTGTATGAGGAAGGTAGTTTTCCAGACAAGGATAGGAGACTTCATTTGAGAAGAGTATTCATCCATAAAAGGGGGTGGAAAAGCACATGATGAGCATATACTTATCTTGCATTCTTGCATTGTACTCTATTTTATTTTATTTTTTTGTCAGCCACTTATCTTGCATTCACAAGAGGAGAGGGAGCTTACTTACAGATGAAAAATTGAAAACTGTGTATTCCTTCATTACTAGCCTAGGCAAAATATTTCAAATTTATAATAAAGTCTGTCCAAAAATCCATGACTGTATTTGTTTTTTCTTTTTTTTTTTTGATGACGAATTTAGATATTCTGATTGGACAAGTTTAACAACCCTTTGTTGTAACTTATGAAGATGTGTTCATTAAGACGATAGTACTTTTTTGGGGCATACTCCTCTCAGATTCTCATGCTATAACAGCGACAACTCTTAGTGTTGATCTCATTTTCGCAGGATCTGATCTTATGCAAGATGTCAAAATTCCCCAAGTTTTGGGAGTTTCATGGAAAGCAAATAAGAGGTCTGGCTGTAACTATAGGGTGATTAAGCCTCCATTTGGGTTTGGGTGGGTTGGTTTTTTGTGTTATCCTTCCCTAACGGACACAGTACCTAGCTGACTATCAGCCCAATACTGATCTTGGTAGGGGATTTGCTTACAATTCATAAGAACAGGAGGGAAGATCAGTAAAAAGTCCCACAAATACATGGATCATGTGATCATGGATGGTATCCATGTTGCAGGCTCATCTTATCCTTCCAAATATGCGTGTCAGTGCCGAGGAGATCATTTTTCTTGGCCGATCCAATGTCGGAGAGTATTCTCTTATCAACGCTACCGAGAGGAAGAAAGAGGTCGCCTTAGATATGAAGGAGCCGGGTCTACTCTTGGCCATGCACTCCACTTGTTTGTTTTAATTCCCAAGTGAGAATCTGCAGTTTCTGTTTCTTGGTTCACTTGGGAGTTCAATGAATGCAGGAAAGACTCAGCTTACCAATCATTTCCTCGTGAACAAGAGCTGGTACACCCTCGATCTGCCCTTACATGGGTCAGTTTCTGGGTTCTGATTTTGGTCACGGGCAATCTCCCACAGTCAAATGTCTATTAACACTAGCGAAAAAATTGAATCTTTCCTGGTTTGCCAAGGCCTCTGTCTCTGCTAGAATGAATTGGTCTTCATTCATCACCTGACGAAAGGCTGCTTCTTGCACAGAGAAACGCTACTGGTCTCAGTGCTCCTGCTGATTAACACAAGTGTTTCTCCAAAAAAGATCCTTTAGGAATGACAATGAGATATGTCACCGGCACAGGCACGGATGAATTTCTCCTCATGTCACAGCCAAGTGTCTACTGGGGTATCTAGATACCAGTTTGGAGGATTCACATCATGCATGCTGAGATCTTCGTCGCTTCAGAAACGTGCTTGACTTGTAGCAGGAAATTTTCAAATCATGCTTGCACCTATCATAGGGATAGTGATCTTAATCATGCAAATCGTTGACGCTCAAGATCTCTGTCTTCAATCTGGTACATCTTTCTCATCCATCTTCTTACAAAAGCACTTACAATATGGACAAATCTTTTCAGTTTTTCCTCTCCTTTGAAAATATCAAAGTTGCTGTAATGAGATAGACCAATGAACTGATGTAAGTCACTGTTTAGTATCTACTAGGTTGCTAATTAAGATTAGGCTCTGACTGTAGCTTATGGTGTATTCTACACTTTTAGGTTGTTGGTTGTGCAGTTGGTGATGAATACGGCTGTCGATCAGTTTGAAATTTGAAGGAGACCTTCCTTATGACCAGTTCCAAATCACATTTAGAAGAACAAGTTGACCACGCTTCATTATTCGGGCTCCTTTATTCAGTCTGCGTTCATTGTCTCCATCCAAAACGTGAAAGAGTTGTCTTCCTATTTTCTATCCATATGTTCGTTCACGCAATATGGAACAAACAGTTGGACTTACCAAAGTTGCTATCATGAGATAATTGTCATTATTTGAGTAATTATCATGTCTCAGTAGAGTTTAGACTATAAGAGAGTAGTCTCTTAACTAACACATCTAGCAATTAACTAGTGGGTAAATCAGTCAATTGAATTATCAAAGATCAAAATAACAAAGGGTTGAAATTCCTATCTTTGAGAACTTTAGGTTCCCATCTTCTTCAGTTTCCACCACAGAAACCCCCCCCCCAAAAAAAAAAAAAGAAAAAACCCACAAAAAATTACATTGAAACCTATGTCAATACACAAAACCCATATCACACAACAGCTCTCTGCTCCATCTGGGATACAGTAGCTGCTCCTGGACTCAACATAGCAAATGCAAACCAAGCCTGAAAGTTCGGGGACAGGGTTAGCTCAGTGGTACTATCGAACCCCCCGAATAGGCTGGGTTTCTGGTCAGCTGGTTCAGCTGGTGCTTGCTGTTGTGTAATGCTCATATTATGAGTTTGATTTTGCACACCAACTTGATGATGATTAGGATGCAAGGGTAGAGGGGGTGGGGCAATGCTCTGAAGATTACTTCGTCGATTCTGAGCCTGAGTCTGAGCCTGAGCCTGAGCCTGAGCTGGCGCACCAGTGAGCTGCTGAACGAGCTCACGGAAGTGAATGGGCTTGACCATGTAGACCTTTGGTTGGGGTCTGGACCCTGCAGGTGCGAGCAAGTGTTGTGGCTTCTTGTAGATTTTGGAGGAAGATGACTTGTGGAGACATTGGTCTGATCGGCTGTTTTGTTGGCTCATTTCTTGTGAACTGGTGTATGATGATACCATCTTTGATCTCTCAGCTCTCCTAATTCTCTACTTTGCTGAGGCTGCTGGGCTACTAACTAATTTTTCTCTCTCTGACCAGTTAGCCTGAGGCTGGCAATACATATATATATAGTAGTTGTGTGGTGGGCGTGAAGCTTCTTTTTCAAAACAGATTTGGACGTGGTCAATAAGCTAATGCTGGACCAGCTTATTAAGTTCATGTTATTTATAAAGAAATAAATAAATAGAGTGTGTGGAATTTTGTTTTATTATTAATATTCGGCGTGCATGTTGGGTGGGTACTGGGTAGGCGGGAGCTGGAAGGTAAAGACCAGCCGCCGGCCTTTAGCCATCGTTTTCCCACTCGTGTCGACACGTGCATACTCTTCTTACTAATCAGTTTTTGTTTTTTTTTTTTTTTTGGGGGGGGGGGGGGTGGTAGGATTCTAATCAGATATTTAAGTTGACTAAATTTTAGTTCTCATTAATTTTTGATTGCCTAAGAGGCTTCATGCCTTCACTCGCTTCATTGCAGCGAATAAATTAAAAAGGAAAGAAATAGAATGGCTAAGATGCTTTGTTGCATTTTAGATAAAGGTTCATTTCTTTTTCGCAATAGGATGTAATTGAAAGTTGTAAGAAAATATAAAGAGTTGCAAGAATCTGTAAGAAGATGTAAGGAGTTGTAAGAATGTGTAAGGATTAATGTAAGGAGTTGTTGCAGTTTAAAACATATTAATACTTATCTTCTCTAAAATTGCATATATGTTTCATGTCGAAACTCAAATATTAATCACATTGTTAAATTCTGTTTTTATATTTATACAAATACTATATTCATAAAAATGTTATACGATTTTTCATGTTGATAGCATATAAAAAATATATATATATATTTCTATAAAAATAAAAAAATAAATAATAAGTTAAATGTTATAAAAATATATATATATAGAAGTATAAGACGCTACAAGGAGTTATAATATGCAAAAAAAATAGGGCTAAAGTCAATGTAAATTGCAACGGAACTTTATTGTCTAGTGTAAACTCTTCTTTTAAAAAGTGTACATCATGTGGCCAAGTTTACATATATGCTGAGCTCTTCATGCCTGATCAGCGTATCTGGCCCATTTTTAGATCCAGTTCATCAGACACCCAAAGCATTTGCACTGATACTCAAAGTCAAAGGCCCAAGACCTCATTTATAAGAGGAGAAATTACGTACTTGCCCTTCAAGCGTCTTACGACACGTCAATCGCCGCACCTCTCACATGATAAGCAACAACCGATGAATTGAATTCTTACTAAATTTGGCCCAATACAATTCTTCTAAATCTCACTTCCCTATGGGTGAGCAAAAACATCGACTACTCTATTCCGAACTCAGAATTGGGTTGGATTCAGTGAATATAGACTTGAATTCAGTTGGATCAGTTTTAGGACCGATTCCAAAATTTAAGACCTAGTTTCTAAGTTCTGAAAATCTGGAACCAGATCAGAACTCAATACCCGGTCAAAATTTTAAAAATTTTGATAAAAAATATAAAAAGTAAAATCTTATTGTTTAAGTGATGTATCTTTTGTACTAAGACCCAACTCCCAACTACTTTAGTTTAATCCTTCGCGTTTTTTACTTTCAATTTATCCTGAACTTAATCTTTATGTATCTCGACCGGCATAAATTTCTTCTTTCAAGCTTTGGTTCTTTTCTCATGACCCTTGTTCTTACTAAGTATTTATTTTTATATTATTTTGATAGTTTTCTTCTCTTTTTCTCTTTATTTCAAGTGAATTAAAATAATTTTTAGATTTTTCGTTCGTTTTGTAATCTTGATTTGCGTGTTTCTAATTAACACTGACTCCAATTGTGTGAGTTTATTTTAGACTATTTGAATTTTCGTCACAACTTATTGCGTATTTGATTAAGCCTAATAATTTAATTTTTACGAATTAGGCTTCAGATATGAGTTTTCAACTTCATTCAATTTCTCCTTCTCCCTATTTTCTTAGGGGAAATGAGAAAAAAATTTAAAAAAATTACTTAAGAACCAGGTGCCAGTTGAAATCAAATCCGATCCCGATCGAGTTAGGTACCATTTTCAAATTCTAAGACCCAATTTCAACCGGGTTCTATACCAATTCCTAAAAATCCAACCGGATACTTGGTCCTCACCCCCACTTCTCCCCCATACCTTGTTTGAGACTTGTCTTGACTCTAAACCTGTAAGTGACTTGATCAAAGGAAAGGTGTTCCTCACATTTGTCGTAGGGGCAACACTGCTTTTCTTGCAAGTCAACCCGGGAGCATAAGATAGTGTGTTCTACTCGAATCTAAATTCCAACATGTCATACTCCGAGTCCTACTATCTTCGTTATCACAGCACGACCCAAGCCAGGAAATTACACCCAAAAATCTCTGTTCTTGTGTTTCTTTTTATATATATAATAATTGGTTAGGTAAAGTTTGAATTTTGTCGGATGATAAGTAAATTTGTATTGATGAAGACGTACCTCCTGAAAAATCTAACGAATTTCCATATGTCTTATCTTCGCCAATCGCCGCACATTGTCTAAATTTTCTATCGGGCTCAGTAGACACCATCTTTCTTCGACACTTCTGTTTCCCGAAGCTCCTGTGGCCAACTTTTATCAATCATCATTAAAATTGTCCTGTCTTGATTAATTTATATGAGAGAAATGAAACGATGGACTACTGATGTTGGCAGTGGCAGACATTGAATACCAGTAATTTACATAAAGTAACCTAATCTTTCTGAGTAATTATCCAATTATATTCATATACTGGCTCCAATGACCAAAGGAAATTGAGTAGGTTGTTTGTGGCTAATGACCAAGAAAGAACCACGTTGAGAATGTTCACTTTTTTGTGGGTGTTGAGTTTTCCTTCCGTGTAAAGGGGGCTGCCCGTACAAGTGGGGGAATATGCTCATACATTTGTACTTGTCTTCATCTTGGGTTGCATGAATCTAGTGCAGAAAGATGGGAAAACAGCTTGGATAATTGGATTTGAGTTAAGACGTAGAAAGTAGCTTCCAATTCCAACAATTCCCATAGGAGATGACCATTGACCTGGACCCTCCAATCAAGCCACGTCAAGAACGTCTAACTCAGGTCCTATTTTTTGCGTGATTTAATGGATTCATCTCACTCCTTCCCACTTCTTCTTCCTCCTACCCGCTTCTTCCTATTTTTAAAAATAAATATCAATCCTTACCTGTGTCGTGAATATGAAATGGTATGTTTTTAACTTATATGAATCTGATCTTCCCAGCCATGCTTCTTTTGATCCTTATCTCAAACCGCCCCAAGTCCAACTCTTGGAGCTGAGATGGTCAACATTTCTTTCTTTTACTTTGAGGGTTCTAACTTCTACATGACAGTTTTCTTAATTACGTAATTCTTATGTTGTTTTATGATGTGTAAGGTAATCTTAACTAATCAATTATTGAAACAAAAAGGTTCCTTGTGAATATTTTTTGTCAAAGTACAATGGCGGATCTTATTGGTTAATCAATAGATACAAAGAGGATTCATGCATGTATGTGTGTATGCATATATATAGAGAGAGAGAGAGAGAGTTTGGAGTATTAAGTTTGAGGTTGGATCTCTATACTTCTCCTCCTAGGTTCAAATGAAATTAGAAGTGACATGATTGTCTTATGTTTTTTTCCTTTTTGATAGAAGTTTTATGTCTGTTTTTGAGATAAAGGGAGTGTTTGGTAAAAAATTTTTTTTTGAGAAAAAAGCGTTGTTTGAGGGTGTTTTAGCTATTTTGACTAAATTAAACAGCTAAATGGGTATTTGATAAACAGCTGTTTGAACCAGTTGTTTGACCTCAAACAGCTGTTTTTGAAAATGTTATTTCCATTAGCCTTTTCAAAAGAGTTTTTGTGAAAATGACACATTTGCCCAAGACTTTAAACGAATTACATTACATGCCATTACATTATATTTATAGAATATTATTTTATAAAATAGAAAGAGTATACAGTATTATAAAATATACCTTAGTAGCATTCGAACCCAACTAGTTCTTGAGGATTAATAAGAATAGAGAGATTTTCTTTTTCTTGGTAAAAACAAACCATTGAAGTTGCATTGTTTCTTTATTATTTATATGTTTTTTCTTAACCAGGTAGTATACATTTTGATGTATATTTTCTAATTTCGCTAGTATATTATATCACGCTTATTTGGTTCTCTCACCAAGCATATTTATGAACATCTAATATTTTGATATTTCTACTTTAGAAATTCAATCTCCCCTCCGATTACTTCGGCAACGAGCTTTGGATCGATGCAAAATAGTAACATTTGATACTATGTTTTGTATGAATTGAATCTAATGAAGATAAGTCATTATAAACAAAAAAAAATTAAAAATAACAAAATAACGTAATAAAATATTGGTATCATTTACATAAGAACAAACTGAAAAGAAATGAAATAGACGATGGATATAAGTTATGTAGAATTTAATAAGTAAAGTTTTATCAATGAAGTTTTTCTTCTTTTATTTTTTGGTTTGATTATAAATGAAGTTAATTTATACCTATGACATCAATTTAATTTTTTTTTTAAAAATTGACCAATAAATAAAAAAATATGTTCTATTAAGAAGTAATTTAGAGATAAGGACGTAAATGAAATTTTGTTAGACATCTTTATTAGAAACAATTAATTTTACCAAACAGTTTTTTTATAAATAACTAATTCAAACAGCAAATGCAAACATCTAATAGCTAACAGTTAATACAAACAGATAATAGTTGTTTGTCAAATAGGGCCAGAATCTTTACATATAATAAAACTTATAATATGTGTCCTCATAATTTTAAGTCACCTCCATTTAAGTTTCATGGCTTATAATAAAACTTTAAAAGATTTTCAAATGGGGGGTTGGTTTCAATTCTTTTGGATATGTATCAATTAATTTAATTGATAAAATTTTATTTTTTTTTCTATCCAGACTCAACGTATATGAGTTCTGTTTCATGACAACATAGTGACAAGGATAAAAAGCCTAAATCAATCGATTTAACATCAATTGTGCATTGATGATACCTCTTAAGTGTCTTACCCAAACTAAAATTGTCGTGTGAAATGATTTAAGATCACTAAATCCTCAATAATTAGATTTAATTATGAATTGTAAAATTTTATTATTCATCGACTACGCAGACAGATACAAAAAGACACCTTATTTGGTCAACCCTATCTATCCGCAAAGGCATATCATGTGCGCAATTTTCTAATTGTAAAAGAACATGGACAAAAAGATAATTTTACACAATTTATAAGCTGTAATACTATTACACTATTTAATTATACCCTTTTTTTAAAAAAACAATTGATACATGGTAATATAACTTCAAACCCAAACAAAATATTTTCTAAGTGTCTTGTACTAAGATACTTATAATTTTAATTTTTAGAATATATCATATTTTATGCAAATTTCAAATAACAAGCAACATTAGTCATAGTTGTATAGTTGGTTGGTTATGACTTATATATGATTTGACAAGGTCATGTGATCTAAGCTTAATTAAGAGAAACTCAACTATTTAGAATCTTTTGAAAACCACAAAATCTTTTATATAATCTTAGACTATTCAAGTTAAAGTTAAACCAAAATCAAACCAATAGTCGAACTTAATGTCAAATCTCTCGTTTTGAGATGTGAACTTTTGTTTGCTTCATAAATCATAAGTGAACTCATATAATCTTAACCGCACATGTTTATTTATGAAACTCAAAACGTGCGAAAAATAATTTCTTTTTCACTTCAGTAAAATTATATTAAACAAGGCTTATGGTGAGATAAACACCTTTAAGGATTAATTTTAGAAGGTCTTGAAATAATTATAGCTTGTTTTACATTGACTTTTTAATTTGGAGATGACTAATAATTCATTGACTTGTGACTTTTATTAATTAGAATCACCTATAAATAAGTTATTAGATACTCTGATGTTTATTAAAGATAATCACAAAATATCCATCTCACAATAAATCTTTAAATAAACGATCTCATATGGAACTTGCAATTTATTTTTTCTCCCTTGTAAACTATTATATATATATATATATATATATATATATGAATGGTTTGTAATTGGATTTGACATAAGAATTCTTTAACGGCAGCGTGAAATTAAAGAAATAAGTGAAAGCTATCGAACACTGACAACCTTGATTTCAGTAGGGCATGCTCGTTTTAGCGTTGAGTGTTGAAGTGCAAATTACATTCCGTGCCCCCTCACTGTCAGCCACCATGTGTAAGCCGCTATGTTTCCTTGAAGTGTTTCAGCCCGTGCCAGGGGCAATTAAGGGGGCCCGAATAAACTCGAAGTTTTCTCCTTAAATTCTTTCCAATGATTTTCTCATTCTCATTCCTTCTTTTTGAACAAGCTCAATCCGCACACTTGGATGGGCAGGGAGAAAAACGGCGAGGACAAAATTTCGTTTTAGATACAGCTTTATTTGCAGAAAAAGTACAAAAGACGACAAAATTTCCGTACCAGATCAGCAATTCTAAAAACAAGGAAATACAAAGCCCTTCTCCAACCATTTTAATCACTAATTATACACAGAAATTTCAGTAGGACAATGTCCCACTTCCAGAATCGTCCTCGTCAATTTCTTCATCTCCTTCTCCTTCATCACTCCAGTCTTTTCTGAACCACCCATCTTCCAAGATCTCATCAATTGTCATTCGGGTTTCCGGGTTCGGATCCAGTATCCGACGCAACAGCCACTTTAGACCCGGGGACATCCAAAATGGTAATCGGAACTCCCCTTTCCTCATCTTCCCGGCTCCGTCGAACGGCAAGAATCCGGCTGTGAGGACGTACAAAACGACACCGCACGACCACACATCCGCCTTGGCTCCGTCGTACCCTCTTCCGGCGAGCACCTCCGGGGCCGCATACTCGGGCGTCCCGCACGGCTCGTGGAGGACCGGGCCGGACCGACCGGGGTCGGAGACAGAGCAGAGGCCAAAGTCGGACAACTTGAGGGCCCACTTATCGTCGAGGAGGAGATTCTCCGGCTTGATGTCACGGTGGAAAACACCACGTGCGTGGCAGTGCCTGACGGCGGAGATCAGCTGGTGGAAGAAGTGGCGACTGACGTCTTCGGCGAGGCGTCCCCTGTCGGCGATCTTTTCGAACAGATCGCCGCATTTGGCGAATTCTGTTACGATGAAGACTTGGTCGGAATCCGCCGCAGCCAGGACTTCCACCAGCTTGATGACGTGGCGGTGGTTGAGCCGAGTCAAGGCTTGGATTTCGACTAGGCCTTGCTGGTAGTCTTGGATGGCTTTGATGGCCACGCTCTGCCCTGTGCGCGTGTCCTTTGCATGGTATACTTTAGAGTATTCCCCATGGTTTAGGAGTTTGACCAGCTTGTACTTCCCGGAGAAGTGTTTTTCCGGCATTTTTTCCGGCGAACTGGGTTTTAAGGGATCAGTGTGTGAGAGGAAGTTGGGGCAGTTGGTTGGGTAGTTGATAGGAGAGAGAATTTGATAAGAGGGAGAATTTGATAGGAGGAGAGATGAGTGGCGAGGAGGTGAGAGAATGCTAGGAATTTAATGGCGGATGCGTGGGTGGATGACGGTGATCATGAAGTCAAGGTTTACGGCGTTAAATGGTTGAAATCGAAATCAATTAATTAATTAATAAAAGGGAAAAGACACGTTAGATTGAGGTGGAAGGTTATGAGTTATGCATTTTTAACATGAATCTGGCCGCCCCGGATTCTTGAACGGCTTCTGATTGTCACATCTGCTGGTGTCTGAAATTATTGGACAAATTATTATTTTGTGGTCTATAATTATTCTTCCATTCATTATCCAATTTTATTTTACTCATTCAAGTTTACTAATTGGATTGACAACTTTAGTGTTCATTGAATAGATAATCAAATTAGTCGCCATCAATACCTGCATTATCAGGGTTTGATTAACAGTTTGTTGTTTGTTTGCATTACAATATGCAGTATTTCTTTTCAATTGTTTTTTATTAATTGTACCGGACTTGATTTAAACTTATTTCTATTTTGTATAATTTCAATGAAATTTATTTGAATTTTTAATATATTTGATAGTTAAAATAATGTACAAAGTAAATTTATCTGCATCTAAAATTAGAGAAAATAAGTTTTAAATAGATTTATAGCTGCTACAAGTGGAAATATTCCAAAATAAATACAAAAATTCTACAAAAACCAAATGAATGTGTAAAGAGCAATAATACATAAGGCCATGTCATATGAAGGATATGTTAGATGCATTAATTTTCCTTGTAAAATTATTAAGAAAGCTTCGACATCAACATAATAGTTTCAACTTTCAACCTTCAACATGCGTAGAAATTGAGAAATATTGCTTTATTATTCAATGAAAATGAACAATGACGTACATTTTGGTTCTTATGAATTCCTAACATAATTTATCATAATAATCTTAGCGAATCAACTAACGGAAAAGGTTGCTAAATGTGCTGGGGAGGTATATTCTATGGGAATTGGAAGTAACTATTGCTTATTGCTTATCTTACGTTGATTGAAAAGATGACTTAATTATAATTAACATGAATAATTGAGGCATACGCATTATTTAATTTGATCACTGGAATGGGACACCTGTTGGAGACTAGATACATAGATAACAATCGTGATAAGGCATCATGTAGATGCCACCTCCTTAGGTCTGCATGCGCATTTTGGCATCCTCATCAAACGAAATTTTTTATCCATTGTACCAATAGATAAGGCATCTCTCCTATGGTGGGTCTTCATATTAGTAACTTTTTTCTTTTTTCTTCTGTTTTTTTTTTTTTTTTGTTTTTTCTTTTTTTGCAAAGGCTGGTTAATTAAGTCAACTTCACTCGTATCAACGAACAAGAACAGTTATAAAAAAGTAAGATTTAACTATAAGGGATTAAAAAAAAATAGCAAGTGACAATAAGCGTCGGCAACTAACTAGAGAAGCAATAAATAGTATACTACTAATTAAAACCAACAAGTCCTCAGAATTATTTTAAGTTCTATAATTTGAACCACAAGCTATCCAATAAGAGATTAAAACTTATGTCATCTGCCTTGAGGGCAATAGGACTTTTGTTTTGATTGGATGAGAATGAGTTTTTATTTTCTAGTAAGCTCTTTATTTTTAGAAAAGCACTTTTCCATTAAAAGGGTTGGCTGATTGAACCGTATCCCATTTTCAATCAAGTGGGGCAGTCATGTAGACAAATGACTGAATACAGATGTTCTCAACTAACCCGAGTTTGGACTTAGCTTGATCAAAGGTTATTTCGAGTTAAACTAAATCCGAGCCAACATATGGTGCTTTTTAAGTATAGTTTGAGCCTAATATACTCAGCTACCTTAACTTGATTCGCTCAATTTATTTATTTATTTGTCACTGTACAAGTAATTGTACTGATCGAGGATATAAATTACTATTTACAGTAGCAAACTTTGTTGCTTTTTTAACATTTTTTTCATTGAAGTCGATCTACGTATATATATCTCCAATGATTTTTGATTGACATGATTGGCATCTCAGACTATTGACCAAATGAATACATGGGTGTGTCATTGTATTACCATTCGTTATTCAATCACCTATTCAAATGTAGTAAGTATGAAAGCATTAGTAGAAACACTCATTTACCATATTTTGGTTGAATTAAAAAATAATGATCAGTACTTATCTTACTTTCGTCTTTTTTGTTTCTTTATCTTACTTTGGCGGAGGAACGGAAAAGATGCCGAACTATATCAAGATGAGATGAGATGATTGAGCTATGTCAACCAATAAAAGCTGATGAATGTGCAAAATTAATTGGTGAAATATCCGTCGAAATTAAAACTAGATTGTCAAATAACATTTGTGACGAGGCATCCAGTAGATCCCACGCCCACAAACATTCACGACTCACGAGTTAGGGCTGTCGATGTTCTGGCTCCGCTACGTAGGCTGGGTTTTTATGATTGCACATAGAGAGAAGGACATCTCTCCAATTGGGTTTTCCTTTCCTCTGTTTCTTTTTTTTTTTTTTTTTGATTGGATAAATGTAGACCATTCTTATCGGTTTCATTAATAAAATTAAGTGTGGTTAGTTATTCCACTTATCTCCGCATGAGAAGACTTATAAGTTATGAAATTTGATCCCAGGACCTCCACTTAATTTGGAAGATATGTAGCCCTAGTGAGTTAAGAGTTTATTCGCACATCTCTCCAATCGAGAATGAAAAAGACATAAAATTCAAAAGTCAAATCATATAGATCCATATTTTCTTTACAATCAAGAGCTAGTAATAATCATAACAAGTTAATGGCAGAATAAGACTCCGCAAACTTTAGCTTTACCCAATGACAAATTTACGAGTTTACTTTATATTGCCAAGTCTTCTCATTTAAAGAAAAGTGATGGACAGGATGTTGGTGTAATGGTGTGTCTGGAAATTGCTTTCTTCTCCCCACCCCCACCTGAAAAAAAAAAAGAAAAAGAAAAAGTGAACGGCCAGGAATGGATATTGTACCAATCAAATTTTGAGCAATTGCACATAATGGGTCCTGCTAAATTCGTCATGAAGGAAACTTTGAAGAGAGTATCCTGCAGTTCACGTTGTAGACTAATAAACTTATAATATTTGTAGGTGTCAGCTCAATTGGTAAAGTCTTTGAGAGTTGTTACTAGATACTTAGCTTGATCAATTCAAATCCCGTCTATATGGATATCTTGACTTTTGCGCCTCCCTTTACCCCAAAAGATAAGCTTGTAACGTTTAAGCTTGGAACTTTTGTTTTATGGCTCAGACTCAGAGGATCCAGGGGTCAAATCAAAGAGCATGTTATAATTAAGCTAGGTTTCTTCAGCTTCCTCCGAACATGTCCTGCTCTAAACGATCAACCTGGAAACTAGACATATCTTTATAGATGGGAGCTGGCAGCTACCTCATAACTTTGTTTCAATCTACATTTTGTTTGATTCAGGAATATCTGCTGAACTGATGGAGCAAATTGACACAAAGTTAGCTGAGTGGAGGGAACAAGGGACGCTAGATGTTGTTCCCGGTGTCTTCTCGTTCACTGATGATTGCATATGCTGGACATTGGGTGCTTCTTTCCTTAACACTGCCTTGGAAATACTATAAGATGGTACTGGTCTTGTTTGTTGTCACGAACAGGAGGCTTTTGAAATCAGATGCACCAATTACATATTGCAACATGGCATCCCATCGATTTTCATGATTAACCTGTCATTATTTGTGTATCGGCATACTCCGAGGATGAGCTTCAGAAGATGTTAGACATCAGATGTCTGAAAGGAGGATATGCAGATGTCTGAACAGGCCAAAGTTATGATAACGGATATTTGAAAGTTGGAAACATCACTAAGATATGCCATTCTCTTGACAAATGCTTAAAAGGAGGATGCATGTGAGCTGACATGAGTTTATCAGCTGTGGCTGGGTGTCATTAGATCAACCCAGTCGTTGGGGTATTATATCACTACATTCTCGATGAGGTACTAGGCAGAGTTAGAAATCAAGACGACCGCAATTTCTGCCATAACAGGTTGAGCAGAACAAACTAGGGATGGCAGTGAGGCCATGCTTTTATCCAGCTATGGGATGAGTATATGTTAGAAATCCAGGAGGCATATAGTTCATAATAAGGGTGGACAATAGACTGGGTTGAGCGGGACTGGACTAGCCCATTAACTAAACGGGCTGGGTTGGGTCCAGTATATTTGTTAATGGGCTGGGTTGGGCTGGGCTATGGTCCAAATGAACCCGGCCCGTCCGTGACCCGACCCATTACCACCTAATGAGTGTTTTTGGTTTGTTAATTTTTCAACTAATGTATTTGTAATTTTCCAACCAAATTAAACTAGTCCAAATTTAAAGTTAGAAAATACACAATGAAGCTAATAAACGGGTCGGGTCAAGTCGGCCCATGGCAGTCCGCTTTTGACCCGTTTAAAAATGGAACAAACTTGTGCTAAACAATGGTGTATAATTATTATTGTTATGTACAAAGTGTTTGTAAGGAGGTCAACTAATTGGAACATGTAAATTAGTGTGTCAATTAGGTTAAAAAATAATGGTTCACTAAACGGGCCGTTAATGGGCTTGCCCAGTCCGGCCCGTTGATATGCGTTAATGGGCTTGCCCATTAATGGCCCAGTCCATCATTGACCAGGCCCTTTATTAGCTTATTTTAAATGGGACGATCATTTAACCCAATGGCACCCGGTCCGTTGTCCATCCCTAGTTCATAATCTTGGATTCATAACCTAGGGGTTTTTTCTTGATTTCACTGCAAGTTCAGACCATGTATCACGGGTTAAAGTGGGTTTTTGAAGAGCTTGTCTGACCTCCTCACCTTAACAAGTATGCTCACAGAACGGACCACAGTGGTGTTCAGGGCAAAAATTATAACACGAAGGCTAGCTTAAAACAGGGGATGATTAGTGAAAAGAAAAAATTAAGGCAAGGCAGAAATAAAAGTTCCAATGTTCAGATCACTGGAAATCTCAACTAAGGTTTTCATGCTGCTGGTGCCATTGTGTTAGTCTCCTGCTCCATTTCCTGAAGAAAGTCAACACTTGATAACTGAAACTCTAGGCTAGGCGGCCCCAACTTTGTTCTCATATAAAAGCGGTAAAATCCCACTCAAAGGTGAATCAAAAACATTACCTCCAGAGTCCATATTCACACCCATGTCTGCAAGAGCATCAACGACTTGTTTTCACTTCCCAGTAACAATGTGGTCAAACCCCTTCTTCGCCTCCAATCTACAGCCCCGTGGTGACAGCTATAAGCTCAGCTGTAACTGATGTGCAGCAGCCGAGATGTTCAGTGAAAGCACCCAACCAGTTACATTGACAACCCCGGAAGACTCCTCAGTCCTCCCCTCACATGCAAGACTAGATAGATAGTAAAATCGCTGACAACTAATCAAACATCTAGGGGCTAACTACACCGAAAAGAGGAAATTTGGCAAAACGTATATATCGTTTGTTTGATTACCATTTACCTTGGTAAAACAGTTGGTGCCTTTGGTGGGCAGCTCTCCAATAGCTGAGGGGTTGTGAATAGCTAATAATAACTAGGCTAACTAGCCAAGACAACCAATGTACATAAGAACGAAAATTTTGTGATGTTTAGAGCAGAGTTCCTCTCAAACTAGAGCCCGCAAACATTTTTCATCACATGTTCAAGAAAGCTGGTCTATTCGCACAGAACTTGAATGAACTCGAGCAGCCGTCGAGGAATATAACTAATTACAATTGCAGTATGGGTCCTAGATTTCGCTGTTTATCTATTGTTTGGAATTAATTTATGATGCTAAATGTCGAACAACCCCACCCCTTATCCCCAACAAAATAAAAAGACATTGGTTCATAGATTTGTGCAGCAAATGGTGCTGGCATGATTTAATATGTGAAACTGAGAACATCCTATGTCAATATACCCCTTGTAAGCTACAACGGGCGTCAACAGCAAGCAAAGATGTTAAGAAGTTGAACTCCATCAGAGGCCAAGACATAAGTCTGCCTCTGCTTGTGGAAGTAAAAAGAAGTTGGTAAGGCGATTAGGACCAGCGGAATTCACTAGCGGAGCTAATAAGGTATATCATATGAATTCAAGCGGCAGAGAAGCCTCAGAATTCATCCACATGACTCTATTGAAACCTACACTGATAATACGCCCTGAACTTTCATCGAACCTTGGAGTTATCAGGCACCTGTCCTCAAATCAAGAAAAATAAATGATTGACTTTGAGGTACTTGGTATCATCCTCCAAACGCAACATTTTGGAAACTCAAATTTTGTTGTGCAATACATGTTAATTTTCAGCTGGATGAGGTATCAGGCACGTTAGCATATCCGGTATCACCATGCTAGAAAAGTATTCTGCGAGGAGCATGAGGTTTCCTTGCATATACTGATCCGAAAAACGCCTCAAATAAACAATAGAAGGATTACTACTGAAAGTATTGTCATGATTTCAAAAAGCATCATAATTTACTTAAGAGAACAAGGCAGTGGGCAACAGATATGCAGTGTAAAAACTCTACATAGCGCGGAAGCATCAGGGCTAAAGTGGTTACCTCCAAGATGGTGATACCAATAGAAATCAGATACCACCTTGTTTTTAATACTACTAATCATAACTCAATCTCTTAAAATATTCGATGAGTTTTCAGAGCAATTAGAACAGCTTGTTGCTCCCCTTGTCTTATCAGGTGAAACCGATAAGTCACAACTCAGGACTCGTCAGAAATCTAGCTTGCAAGACTCCGATAGCCAGGCCACAGCTAAAATCATGCATTATTTTGAACTGAAGACTGATGTTATTATATAACTGAGGAATGATGTTACGCATATAATATCAATGGAATATGGGAGACAAATTACATGATATGCACAGCCAGAGAGCAGTCCAGCCAAGTACCAACCAAGAGAAACTGAGAAAGATAGCCAACTGAGTAAACCAGAGAGACTCCAAGGTCAGTCACTGGCTTGGTGGATAAAAATCACAAATTGGTCATCAAAGAACACAGCTTACAGAGGTATGAGAACCAAAACTCAAAAATTCACAAAATGATTGCAATCTACGCTGTGTGTTTCACAGAACTTATCAAAATAATGATCGTCTTATGTCTCAAAAATGGTCATAATTTCTTCATTAGGATGAGACAGCGACCCTTTACTTTAAATGCCAGAGAGAGAGCACATATGACATTTCCCAAAAGTTTTTCCTTGCCAAAGCTGCTTTGCATATCGAACTACCAAGCAGGCAAGCTAGACCATTTGATGAATACAGTCTGGATACTTCTTTTCATTGCATTAACCAAGACTACAATCAAGTTTCGGTTGTTCCAACATTCAATGAACAAATCATGCCACTATTGAGATAGAAATGATACAGCAGGTACAGAGACTTTTCCTAACACCAATCAAGCGTTTATGCTACCATGCAGAAAAACATGCCACTATTGAGATAGAAAAGGAATTAAGGCACTTTCCTGGTTTTAGAGGTAGTGAAAGATGATCAGACAAAACTAATTCCCAACACATCATGAACAAATATAACAGATATATGCCCGATTCAATTAGCATAACTAAAGTGTTTGATTCATTCAAAGAGTCAAAAGGATGCTAAGGCCATGGCAACTTTATGCTTTAAAACAGTAAAGGCGTTGCATGATATGAAGTCATCTAGGATAAAGTAGTGTTTTATGCTTTAATCATGCAGTAATTAATTGGCTTATGTGTCGGTCTGCAATGCTTTACATGCAAAGCATGAATCAAGCCTATAAAGATAACATGTCAAGGCACCAATACTACTATTTGTATTTGGCTATGGAATAATGAGGCTTTTTACACCCTGGCACCATTAAAGGTCTTGTCATCTTATATTGGTAAACAAGCAAAGGCGCGAACCAGAGGCTTTACTACAACCCCCCCAACTGCACATAGTAGGATCAGGCTTAAGCTCAACCATGTAAGTGATCGGAGACACCGACCCCTAGCACTGTGAAAATTTGCAAAATTAAGCCCATGTCCAAAGTGTGACAAAGCACTCTCCCAGGTCGAATACTCCTTAAAGAAGCCCAGATATGGTGCTCTATAGGACAAATCTGCCTTCGTCTTTCAAAGATAGACGTCATTAACACTCTATAACTCAATAGTGTGCTGGATATACGAAGTTACGAACCACCTCAAAATCAGAATGTAGCATTAGATCGATGACAAATCATCACAGTTACCCTCCCCCCCCCCCCCCCCAACAAAAGAATTGTTCCACTTGTCAAAGAACATAAAAGTACAACAAATTCTCATAGTCAATATATATAGGATAAACAGGGATATGATCATCCATCCAACATGATGCCCCTCCCTGTCCAACGACATACAACTTCCTATAATCAAATCAGTCAACTTAATGGTTAGCCCTGTGGCCCTTAACCTGGTCAAAGGCCTTTCATCTATCAGAACAAATAGAACAATAAATGAAGGTGTACGTGGAGCTCAATTAATGTGCATGGCTGCGTAGTGCGTACTTCACGCAATGATTCTGAAAAATGTGCATGGTTACGTGCTTGAGCTTCAAGCTCTTCCCAAAACTCCATCCCCAATCCCAGTCCATTCAAGGAATCTCATTTCTACATTTCAATATTTCTCTGAACATTTATGAGATTATTTATACAAATTTTCTTGAAATTTACAGTCATCAGATCCACAAGTGTTGATCATAAACAATCAGACCCCCAATTCAAGATACAACAAAAAGACAACAAATTTCTGCACTGAATGATACAATTAACTCATAACAAGCTAAGATCAACCAATTGAGGTGTAAATAAATCGACTGAAGTATACATGCAACCTTAAATCATTGAAGCGGTAGGAGTTGCACCAAAGAATTATTCCTCAAATCCGGATGAATGTACCCAAAATTCCTTAACAACTGATTACCCGCAAAATTCAAAGCTCTCTCCATACCGTCCCAGCAAGCCTCACCGGAATAAATCTCGTTATGATTCCCCGTACAAGGCTCACACCCCGTAAAATGCGTAACAAACGGCCTCCTCCAACTCCCCACGCCGTACCCACCGGTATCCACCTCGTTCAAGTACTCCGCCCACGAATCCCGTTACGCGTCCCCGGCTTCCTCTTCGTGCCGCCGCCGCAACCGCCTGTCAGCCAGCTCAACCTCCGCGTAGCGGCGGCTCACGTTCTCAAACTTCCCCACTATCTCCACCCAATACCCTTGAAGATAGTACTCGTTTTCCAGGTATACTTTGTCCCCCCATTTTTGTTTTCCTTCTACTAGGAGGTACTCCAACGCTGTTTGATCATCCGATTCTGGGTACCGTTTGTCTTTGAAGATGGACTTCTCGACCCGGCCCCACCTCTCGTAGTCCGGGCTCTGCGGCCCGAAGTCGACCCACCGGGTCAGAAGGTCCATGGACCACTGGCAGTTTCGGATTAGGAAAACGCCGGCGTTGACTCCGGTCCAACTCCTCTTCTCGTACAAAACGTCGGCCCACCCGTTAATCACGAGGTTATGGTTTGAGTACTTTTGTAATGGGAGGTTGAAGTCCATGTCTGTGATGATTGCGTTCGAGTCGACCCACCATATCCACTCGGCTTCCGGGTGGGCCATCATGGCGGCCCGAACCGCCGTATATTTGGCCCAGAATGTCGCCATCTTCGGGTGGAGCAATACATTGTTGTACCAGATGCCGTACCCGTGGATCCGACAGTAATCCACCTTGTTCTTAAACAGCCTTAATAGCAAGTGGTCTCCGATCGGGTTCGCACAGGGGCCCGGTTGTGACCCGGTCACCATCAGGACCTGCCCTCCCCGGCCCGAGAAAGACGGATTTAGTGACATCCACTGCAGGCGCTGCTCGTCTCAGTTCTGTACGGGTCGGTCAATGGAGTAGCTGAGGTCAGGGTCGTCGTAAAATGTTGTCGGGTCGGGTCGGGTGCTTGATTGGAGAGTGGTTGCGAAGGACGAAATACGGGTTTGGGTAGAAATGGTTGTGAAGGTCCAGAAAGACCAGACCATGAGGAGAGCCACCAGGGCGCCGCTTAAGAAATTGATCGCCGGCGAGTTCCACCGCCAGAACATCGACGTTTCCGCCATTTGCTCTGCCCTGTCTCTCTCTACTTTCTCTCTCAACGTGGTGGGTATTTATAGCAGGAAGGTGGAAAATGAGAAGCTGGGTAATATTGCACTGACCAAAGTCAGAGGGCCCCAGGAATGAACTGGTTTTGAGTCAAAGACTCAAAGGTCAGAGGCAGTGCCAGGATATATTCGCTCTTTGTTTTTTTTTTTAAAAAAAAGTGAAGAATAATAATAATTGTTACCTTGCTTAATATTAATCCGTGGTTTATGTTAATTAATGAGTTTATTCGCTTTTTCACGGACATCAATAAGCTGAAGGTGATCTGGGAGGATTGCGTTCAAAGTTAAAGCGAATTTGGGTGGAAGTGGAAGCATCCATGGAGATTCCAATCTTTTTTTTCTTTTTTCTTCCCGAGGGTGTTTTAGTATTACCAGTGGGCCAGTGGCAGCAATGTTATGGAAGTTGATCTGCTATGGAAGTTCTAATTAATAAAACATTAGCAAAGAAATGGGTTTAAGTATCCCTGGTTGGTAATGGGCCTCAGTCCACTTGTTCCGTACAATTTGATATTTTCTCTTGTAAAATGATCAATAAATCCGTGTCAGAGTATATGTTTAAGAGATTTTGTTGACGTTTGTATGAAATATTATGAAAAGTAAATACAAATCGTATGGTCAAATGAATTTTCACTGCTATTACATATTCCAGGGATACGTAATTATCAAGTCACAAAGTATTAGACAATCAATATTCAAACATGAATATGATCGGGCTCAGATAATACCAGTCATGTTTGGTAGGTTGTGGGTAGAAAACCTGGACAGCAATATGAAATACAAGAATAACTACAACATTGTTACCACTGATGAACAAGGGTTTACTATTTTTTTATCCTTCTTGCTGTGCTTGTTACAGTGAAAATGCAAATGCTACACATATATTACAGAGATTCCAACATTTGTTTCCACATGCATCAAACTACGTACTAATTATGTTCTTTTGATTCTTTTATGTCTTGTCCCTCCTAGCTAGTAAATACACATGCCAATGATGTCTAAAATAAATATACAATTAATAGCGTCTACTAATCTTGTTCTTCTTGTAGTGTTATCAAATCTAACAACCTTCTAAGTCTCTCCATTGCAGATAGATCAATCCTGCGCGATAATGGGTGTATGCCCCAGCAACAACTAGTATATGGAAGAGCTGGTGACTGGACCCGGCAATGTCAAATTTCCCAGGCATCCATCGCTCTGGAACCCTCGTGACATAAATGAGGGCTCCTAGTAAATAAAACGTCCCCATCAAAATCTCGTATCCAGTAGTATGTAATGCTTCAGGTTGATGCCAAAATAAGACTTGTTTGTGCAGGACAGGCAAAATTCCTGACAAACCCATCCCTGCAAAGAGCGATACTCTTATGATTCGAAACTCTGGCTTTTGGAAAGTTGGAATGAGCGAAAACGAAGCAGTTGCAATCCCCAAAAGTGTAATGAAACCCATGTACAGAGTGCGAAAGAATGGATAGCACATGAAGGCGTAGTACACAGGAGGGTAAAAAGATGTTGAGATGAGGGATGCAATCCCCGCATAGTCTATCCTTAGCATTATGTAGGATACGCGCTCTGAGTGACAGGATAACATATGACATGCGCTGCTTGCTAGCAAACAGAACATCACTCCACCCATGAACGCGAAGAATGGCCACCGTGTTATTGGTCTCTTAGCTAAGGGTGCTATGATGTTCGCCAGCTCCTCCTTGGCACTATGCTACATCAAATAATACTATGAAATTAACCAACTTGTTAAGAGGTTCGGGCCTTACAAAAATACAAGCATATAAACATTAAGGAGATTACCGGAAGGCAAACATCAGTGTGATTTCCCTTAGAAATGCGCTCGTGCAAGTAGTTAGAGATATGATCCAAAATGTGCCAACCTGATTCCAAGGATTGAAGTATATCCATGGATGATAACGAGTTTTTAAGTTCTTCTCGCAACTTATGGAGATCCGACATTGTTGGCAATGAAGGAAGGCAGGTGTGAAGATCTGCTTTTTTGAGGACATCAGGAAGGTGTTGAAGAGAGTGAAGATCCACAACCTTGGGAACCTTCATTGCAGTGTACATTGTCAAGCAAAGGAAAATGAAGAATCCAATCAAATGCCTGCATTACCAACCAAACAAAAATGCCCAAGGTCTCAATCTTACATTGCACAACATAATCATCATCAAAGACAAAGGACATAAGTTTAAGACTGTATGTGTGGGTATGAACTATGAAGGCATCAATCTTACGTACGTCCAGACGTTGAAGGTCTCATTATGGATGGAAAAAATGCTGAAAAAAGCTTGCTTGACCGTCATTCTAGGCCTGTAATGACCCCTAATATATTCATTGTCCCTTAGATACCCGGGCAATGAGTGGTACTCGATCAATTGAATCTTCACCTTTCTCCATAACCTCTTCCCCTTTCCTTGTTTGCTCTCAATTCCTCTCTCATTCTCCACGTTTTCTTTGTCATCTCCCATTTCAATTACCTCCTACACTCTCATAATTCATCAAACTTAAACCCCCTAATTTTCAATCTCAAATTTTGATCAAAATCAACAACAAATTCATCATCATCCTACCATATAATATATAGAGCCGAGGGTTACGTGCTAAAGAGGAGAGATCGATCGATAACACTATGTTACAAGGCATGGGCATCAAAGTATAGGTTGCTCAACACAAATGTGAAGATGCTATCCCCCCATATTTCATTCTAATTTCTTAATTTCTTGAAAGACTAAATATTTTGGTTGTTTGTGCTAATTGCTAATAAGATTTGTCATTTGTCACCTGCCTTCCAAAGAGGGGGAAGAGCAAGGGAGAGAGTGGGGAGGTTGTTGAATGAAAAAGAAAGATGCGGTTGATTTGTGAAATGTTTGGGCATTGAGTGATTCATTCTCCAAAAATTAACATGTTGCCTAAATTGGTGGACAGTTTATGCATGGTTTCCGATTCTTTTAGACTTCAAATCTATTAATTAATCTAATTTTGGCTCAAAACCGTTTGCCTTGTTTTTCCTTCTTTTTTGGGATAATTGACTTATGACTTTCTTATATTACGCGTAAATATGATCATAATTTTATTACGTTAACAACTAAAAGTCTAAAACGCAAGTTAAAAACTTGTTGCACTTTAGCAACTATGACAATTCTTTGCCAAGTGCATGCGCTAAACCAACATAGGTCCTTTTTTTCCCCCCTCCTGAGAATAGCAGCAATAAACTTATCACTTGCAGTTCTTTACTTCTCTTTTCAGCTTATACTGGGTTAGGTAATTAATATAAATTGACATAAAAGATATAAGTTTCATAGAATTTTCAAAAGGTATTTTTTGCCAAAAAATATAAAATGCTACTTTTAAATTTCAAAAGCTAATATTATTAGTTTTTCCCCAAAAAAAAACCTATTTAAAATGCTAAACGTTACTTGAAGTGCTAGCCCAAATACTAGATGATCGAACACTAAAAATTGATTGATTAATATATTGATTTGATCAAAACGCTAAACAGTAAAAGCAACTTTGAAGAGAACTGCCTAGTAGTCTTCTCAACAATAATAACAACAACAACCACCTCTCAATATGTGTCCCACTTTCACGGGATTTGGGGAGAACCAAATGCAAGTGGCCTTACCTCAACAGATATTACTACTCACAAAGAGGCCGATTTCAACAGATCCACAAAAGGTTTAAAAAAACATTTGCATTTGAAATTCTCTGGTAAAATAATCAATAGCTAAGGTAGATAATAAACTAAAATGCGATGCAGTGCAAAAGTCAACAAGTCACTTAATAAATAAAACAAGCATACACCAGGATCAGAAACACACTATGAGTGATAGCCAACTCCATGCATAAGCACTTTAAACCCACTTGGGAACTAAGGCAAGGGCAAGAAACACGTTATCTAAATTCTGCAATCTTAATCCTAGATCCTCAAGGCTTCCTGTTCTGTTCTATGTCATCCGTCAATTATTCGAATCCATGCTGGAGTAATCAGGAGAATATTCTATTGCATAACATAGGCAAATAGGTAATATTCATATATAGTAGCGTATTGAAGCAACAATCCTCCAAAATTGTAAACTTTTATTCATCAAATTGTAATTAGTGTTGCCAAAAATTTATCTAATATATAGAGCCAAGGGTCTAAAGATGAGCTTGTGTGCAGGGTGAGTAGGATGAAATAAGTAATAGATCTAGTTTCAGTAATCATAATAATTATGTTTGGTGATCAACAAATCTATTTAGGGTGACCTTTATAAATGTGTCTAAGGTATATTGATTACAAAATATAATTATGGATTTAACTATATGTTTGAAGAGGTAAGGAAAGAAAAATCCTTTTTATATATATTTTTTATCTTAAAAGCTTTCATATTTTTTTTTATAGCATCTAAAATTATAGATCCGAAACTATCAGATAAGCATGGAGCATAGACTTGGGTCTCGTTTTAAAAAGGAAAAAAAATACATTTTTTTTTATGTTTTTAGCTAACAGTAATTATGTTTCAGGTAAGGGAAATTGACGATAGTGATTCTTTTTGCCATAAAAATTATGTTACATATAATGGCATGGATCGAGAATGGCACAAACAAAATAAATGAACTTAAGGGTTTTTTATCCTTTTTTTGGGGGATATCTAAGAACAATAAATGGCATTATGATACAATTATAATAAAATGTAAAAAGGAGAATCAAATTTGAAATTTAATGTGTTTAAAATCTCAATTTTAACCACTCGATTAAGATTTTATTGGTCATGAACCTAAGGTATTATTGGTTATGTTAGAGGCATTTAGTGCATATATATATTATTTGTGTCAAATTCTAATTCGATCCCACTTATTGATAAGTGACAAGTGGTGTTTCCCTTGCTTTTCACGCTTCATATAAATTATCACAGTAACAGTAGTTTCACTAGTTTGTTTGATTATAATTAAGTGATCCTTCAAAATTCGAGAGGATATGATAGAATAGTAGTACTTTGATTATGTATTTTTAATGCTAGCTCGATAAATACTTTTAATATTATATGTTAGAAAAATATTACAATTTTTTGAAATATCTCCTAAAACAATTCTAATGGTGACAGTTTCATATTTTAAGTTGATATATTACAAACTCAAAATCTTACTTAAAAGGAACGAGTGTCAAACCACTTAAATGAACCTGCATTGGTATAATTACTGTTTTGGCTAAAAGTTGAGCATTTTATATAACTTTCTTCCATTTGCTTCACGAAAGTCCTCAACCTAATGTTCCATGTGATAAGCTTTTTGTTGGAGTGAGTTGAAATTGGTTGAAACGGATTGAAGTTGAAATTTTTTGTTAAAGTTGGTTGAAGTGAGTTGAAATTGGTAAAACTCAGATTTACCAATGAAAAGAACAGGCCTCCTAAATACAGGTTCAAAATTCTTAGTTGTAAGAATTGATCATTTGCCTCCTACTCCAACCCCACTTCTGGTCATATTATGCAACTTACAATATTTTATGCAACTACTGTGATGGCCACTGCCGAACACTGCTATCACGGTTAGGCTACTGACGCCACATAAACCGTGCACCATGACATCCACCATCAACACCTGCTATGGCCTACTATGGATCAACTATCCCCAACTCTACAATTTTCAAAGCAGAAGCATAAATGACTTACAATTTATTTTGCATATATTCATACACTAGCAAGATGGACGTGACAATTTATTTAACAACAATGAGAGAAAATTAAAGAAGAAGTTCTCCAATAATTATTTGCCAAATCGCCTATCACACTGTTGAAACCAACGCAAGGCATCGAGGAACTCAGCCTCTCCAAAATCGAAGAGCAACAAATTGGAAAAGTAGAGCTCGGCCTGGGTCATTTGCCAAAGATAGAAGTTGCTGAGCCTCCGCTTGCCACCACATCGGATCAGAAGATCTGGGTTGGCCACATTATTACGGACCACCCTGGTTGAAAGATGTTGTTGTACCAAAGCCTCGTCGATGTGTTCGGGCTCAATCTCTCCGGCCATGACCTTCTTGGTTATGGTTCGAGCAGCTTCCACCATGTCCCATCTCGCCCCATAGGACACTAGGTATATAATGTGTAGTTTCTCACCGTTCTTCGTTGCCTCTTCCACTGTGTCTATTGCATCTTGCAAGCATTTCGAGAACCTCCACTTCTGTCCGATTACTGATACCTTTATGCCCTCCCTGTTTCCATCCATCAACTCTTAACGTTCGTTACTTTCCATCTTGGATACAAATATTAACGCGTGAAATTGGGCATTTAGTTTGCTCAGTATAGATTATGCATCGATGCACAAAAACATAACCGCAACGTAACTACTTGTATGCATTAAAAAAAAAAATACTCCCCTCGTCTCATTGAAGCTGTTAAAACTGGTCACAGACCATATACATTAACTGTTAATGTAATCAATGCAAAAAAATCCAAAAATCATGACCGAAACCACTTTTCTTATACTTTATAAATATTTTTTATAGATTGAATTTGATTAAACTTGTAGAAAAAAGGTCAAAATATGTCCTCTTTTACAAATTCCAACCGTTGCTATTTGACAGAAGGAGTAACGATTACCTCTTGAATTTGTCCAAGTTATCCTCAATGCTGGCTTGAAACTGCCTCAGTATCAAATTGCAATCTTCCTGGTGGCGGAAAATTAAATAGGTGGCCAGAGAGTTGCACAACTAGATTACATATGATACAAACTCTTCATCATTCAAAAAGTATTAACTCTTATTATTACCACTGATATCTATTTGGTATCTAGGCTCTTCATGCTCTCAATTATACTTACATTATGCTTCCTTTTACGCCTTCATTAAAAATATTATTCCATATTAATTTGAAACAAAATAAATGAAAGAAAGAAAAAACCTTACACTGGTGCGTTTCCACGTGCAAGTGGCAAAGATGGCGAAAGAGGCCGCAGGAATTCCAAGTTTGAGACAGAGCTCGGCAAACATAACAAACGAACGGTAGAAGGGTTCATACGTTAGTTCCATTCCGTTTTTCTCGCACGCCCTTCTGGACCCATCTAACATCAGCACTACATGCTTGGGCATGCGGTCCGGTCGGAGCCCCGCCCCTTTCAAGTACACCTCATTGGGGCGACGATCATTTTTTATCGGGTTCTTATTTGTACCCTCCCCTATTATACTCCCGCTATAGATATTGGCAATTCGGGAGTTGGCATTGCAACTTAAAAGAGGGCGCGATGTGGATGTAGGAGGGAGGAGCTTGTTCTTACCCCTACCCATCATCTGTAGTCTTTGTGGAAATTTTGTCAAGCCAAGCATATTTCTTGATTTGTTTTGCTTTCTAATTGAAATCCAATTACAATCCGATCGTACTTGATTTATAATGTTAACCATTTAGGGTAAGGAAAAGTGTAATAATAATTCCTTTTTTTTAAAAAAGGAAAGGGTCTACTTTGAAAGGGTCCTATGAATCGTGACTCCCGTTGAACCCTTGCTTTGATTCTATAACAGCAGGCATTGATCTCGATGTTAGTGGGACAATGTCATCTCATCATGCCTGCTTTTCTCCTTCAATTGGAAGCTTCAATCTTGTTCGTTAAAATAATTTAAATGATAAGGGTGAAAAGCGGCCCCTATTTCATGACAATCCATTAAACTGAATAGATACGAAATAGGAGGGGAATGAAGGACACTTGGGCCAGGGACCAAGTTGTCCTCCACCAAGTTTCTCAATAATATGGAAATTTAGTCCTTTTCAAGAATCTAATCATCTTAGCATGCTTTTCTTCTTTAACTATGGATATTGCTCTTGATAATGTGCATGTTCGTTATGAGTATATTGAATGAACAGTAACATATCCAGCAAGTTAAAGCATATTTGACCAGCAGAAAGCGAGTTTGAGTAGATTTGACTAGCAATTAGTATATTAGAGTAGTTTGAACGTAAGTTTATGAGAAGGTTAGAGTAGATTAGAGCAGGTTTGACTAGCAATTAGCAAGTTTAAGCTGAATAGAGTAAAATTGAAGCAGATTTGAGTAACAATTAGGAATTTTAAGTATATTAGAACAAGTAACTGGTTTAATGTGCTGTAACAAACAAGCCCAATATGATCTAATCATCTTATTATGCTTTTCTTCTTTAACTGCATGCATGCATTGATCATGAATTGCACAATTTGACCATTTGATCTAATTTTGTTAGCACTTTTCTTACATATTTAAGCGGAGGCATTAATCTTGACGTACGTTATCCTTTCTTATTTTTCTTTTATCTTCCTCTAACACGTTCCACATTTCTTGCATGGTGTCAAATCATATATTCGAAGACTATCTAATAGGCAAGAGTAGAGGTTTGGGTTTGGTTGCAAAACATGCATGTTGTTCTAAGCTTTTAGCTAATACAACCATTTATGTTTTGTGTAAGGACGGCTGATAATAGTGGTCAATTCTTAACTATGCCTAAACATCAATTATACTAGATTCATACCCCTTATTATCCATAGATGTTAGTTAATCTTTATCCATAATTTATAACAGTAGAAAGTAATAACAGTTCAAAATATAAGTTCATACATGTTACTTTAAATAATTAAAATTTTCAACTTTTTAGTTTCTGTATTCCAGCAATGTATTCATCATTATTTATATTTAACTTATTTTATATGCCTTCTATTTTAAAATTATTTAGTTATTTAAATTTTATAATTTTCAGAGAATAAGTTCTACTATTTATAAGTAGGTAGATATTGCAATAGTTATTTAATTTAATGTTATTAATTTTCCATTTAATCAACCTCATGTTCAATCTTATTGTGATGGCATTGACTATGGCACAAAACTATGGCAAATTTTAATAGAATAAAAAAATAAATATCTTGCTACCAGATATATATATTTCTTAGGTGGCTTGTTTTGATTTAAATTGTAATATTATTTATTAATTTCAAAAAATAATATAACTAAATAGTGAAAGGGTGTTCTTATTATAAATCCTGTGAAATCATCTTTTTATTCATAAATTTTCATTTATTATAGATCTAAGAGCATATACAACGGCATGCTCGCGAGGAGGAAAAGGAGGAGAGAGAAATTGGTGAGGCGAGGAAGGATTTGCAGCAAGAGGCTCGTGCTTCACGCCTCACGGGAAGCCTCAGAGTAGCGAGCTCACTCATAGGGCTTATTTTGTTTTTTTAAAATATTTTTTTATTAGTTTTTTTTTTAATTCTAAAAATAAAATTGTGTGTCATGGAGTGGGTTTATAGGTATTATCTTATGATTAGATGTAGGATTCATAGGTAATTATTTTATTTGATAGGGTAAAATGGTGAACCTTTCACTGAAAAGAGTGAGGATTGTGAGGTAAAAAGTTGAAAAAAGGATTAATGTGATGATAATAGACCCTACCGATGAGTTAAAAAATTGATACACAATTGAATATGTTCTTAGGTATTACTAGTTACGTGGTCATATCTTCAAACAAGACAATTAATATCTTGAAACAAGACATATGTCATCATCACTCTTCAATAAGTTAGAAGCACATTAATCATGTCCGAATTTTAATTTCCATCGCACTTGTTCGCAAACTACAAGTGCGTTACAACTTACTACTGACAAACAAGTGACATGACATTTCCGTTGCGTTTCCTGCTTCTTGCAATTTATTTTAGTAATATTATTTTTTAATTATAATTGCATTGCTTTTCAAATCAAGAAAGGGTACAGTAGAATATTATTCCCTGCATTCTTATAAAAAATAAAAGAAAATTGTTTTATTTGATACTATCTTCAATGTAATACTTTGACAATCTAGTTTTCAACATTATGTAATAGATAAAATGAGGTTTTTTTTTTCAAAATATTTCTTGATAAGTCTAATGGGGTTAGTCCGATGTGATGAATTAATGTATACTTTGATAAGGTAACTGTTAAAATCAGCAAATTTTGACGGCAAGGATTTAATATATACATGATCTTTTGAGGATGAGGAAATTAATTACTATTTATTTCTTAATAAAAAGGTTATTGTATGATGCTATTATAATAAATATTTTTAAGTACATAAAGTTTGTCCCGTGATATACAATGAATGCAACAAGGAGGCAAAATTTTTATTAAAATTCTATGATACGTACAAAGAATGCACCAAAACTCACACACATTAATACATTGTACCGTCATTAGTGAATGATGATAGTTGTAATATCCTAAAAGAAATTCAGTAAATAAATAGGTTGCTCATTCAAAGAATGATTGGAAGGTGTCACACATATATAAATATTATTCAATTTTAGATAAATTCATATAGATTTTTGATCTTTATAGTTCCTCTTGTATATATATAAAGAAAAGTGTAACGAATAATCAGCAAAAAATATGAATACGAACACACATTTGGTCAAGTAGTTTAGCATTTGTTCCCGTCAAATAAGCTCTTGGGTTTGAATCTTGTGAATGAAGAAAATCTATAATAAGAGAGAGCTCCACCCCTTATTATGTCAATAGTAGTTCGACTCCAATAAAATGAAGGATTGAAGATTAAAAAAAAAGGCCAAAAAATCTGAATGCATACACATAACAAATTTAATTTGTGGTGCTAATACAATCTCAGTTTATTAGTTAAACTTGAGTTCTTAATTGAAACTAATAAGTGCTCTTAGTCAACATAAATTTATTGTTTTATTTTGGTTTGTAAATATCACCCTCTTAGTGACAATTTTTCGAAAAAACGACCAATTAACATCTTAGTTTTTCTCCCCTTTTACTTGTTGGTGCAGACGGGTTATACATATGCAAGCAAAAAAGTAATAGTGTAATTACTATCGATTTATTGGTGTTTTTACATCATTTGACACAAAATTAACTCGAGTCAAGCCCCAAAAAAATTTCCCATATGGTGCCATTCTAATATTTGCCTTATTTAAGAATTAGACGGGAAAAAAATCAAAAAATCAAACAACATATATAGCAACATATATAGAGAAAAAAACAATCTAGAACTGTCTATCCGTAGATATGTGTTTCTTATTACATACTCCCAGTGTCACATATATGTATATTTTCAACATGTATTTATAATATGAGTAGTTATTATTAATTATTTCACTTATATGATTTCCGAGAATACATACTCGTGGGTCTATGATATACGTTTTTGTTACAATATATTTATTATTCGATCCATTGTTTATTTTTTCTTTTTCTTTTTTCTTATTACGGTGTGGGCGACTACATATAGATGGGTTTAACTTTCGGCTTGGCACATCACCCCGATTAAGCACAAACGCATATAAAGTTGCTTAAAGACATAGGTTTTAATTACTCACTGCACACTACACTAATAAACCCAATCCCCCCCCCCCCAAAAAAAAAAAAAAAATGCTTAGTTTGAGCATATGTAATTCCCTGCGTCCTAGGAACAATACAGTTGGTCTGTTTCTCTCAACTATAGCCAGTAATGTGACAGTGAATCCCAAGAGTCTTGTTAAGATTAACTGTTCCTCAAGCATTGGCATCACCACACAAGCAGGGGAGGGTGTATTTGGTTTCAGGGGTCCAACGATTATGTCACCGGAGAGGGACCCGTGCTCGAGGGCGGGTCTCCGACGGGAGCTGATGCCGAAGCACGTGGCGGCGATCTTGGATGGGAACAGAAGGTGGGCAAAGGCCCGTGGCAAAGAGCTTGACTATGATGCCTTCTGTTATGGTTACTTGGCCCTCGCTGACCTCTGCATCAAATGGGGAATTCCCACTCTCACTTGCTTCATCTTCTCCACTGAAAACTGGAAACGTACTAAAGTAAGGATCGAAAGCCCCTATTATAGTTGGAGGGAAGACTGCCTAGATGGAGGCTAAGTATATTTTTAGCTATATTTTTTTAACCGTTTATGGTAAAATTATTTTATTATTATTGATAAATTTTTTAATAGCTTAAAATCTCGATTATTAAATGAATGGATTGTAAGATTACAGGCTACTTCTTAGACCCTGTTCTTTTCATTGGTAAATTCAAATTTACTAACCTCAATCAACTTCAACCTATATCAACCCACTTCAATTCACTTCACGAATTTCAATAAAAAATATAAATTTCAATCAACTTTAATCAACTTCAACTCATTTTTCACTATTTTAACCAATTTTTACACATCATACAAAATAAATTCAACTCACTTCAATCAACTTCAACCAACTTCAATCCATTTCAACCCACTTCAAAAAAATACCCACTTATATCAACCTTAACCAATTTTACCTATTTACCAAATCATATTTTCCAACCAAAAAAAATAGGCTCTAAGTAACGAGGATCTTCTCCCAAAAGTAATGTCCACTAATAATGGTTTTTTTTTTTTTTTTTTGGAGGCCTTTTCCATAGGGTGTTTTGGACCCCCAACCCCAAACATCTCAAAAACTTATGTTGGTTAGCAAAGACAAAGCCACCATCTTTTTTACTTTTTGAATACTATTGAAATTAAGTTTATACTGTTTTATTTTAATTGTTATTTTATATTGTACGATGTGACAATTAATCTATTTTTGATATTTCTCATGCAGGAAGCTAATGATCTATTATTCGGGCAATTCAAACAATGTTTGGAGAATAGTTCAATAAATTTTACAAGGTAAGCTTTGTTAATTACAATTTCAAGATGGTCATGACTAGATTCCCCCTTAAAAAATAACCAAACCCGTAAAAATTTTCTACCAGTTTTATATAACGTTTATGTGGAGTGTAATGGAGTCATTACCGCAACCCAAAAAAAAAAAGGTGACAAAGTAATCCTAGAGCTCACAAACCATATTGAGAAAATTAACCTCACAGTAATATAACTAAGAAATCAAAGAATTTAAGGATGACTATATATTTTCTATAATTTAAGGATTATTTTTTTTAAATATCAAAGACCATATAACCTTTTAACCTTAATCGAACAGGAAGGGAATAAAAATGAGTGTACTAGGAGAGAAGACAGAGCTCCCCAAGGATCTACAAGAGGTGATAAACAAAGTTGAAGACGAAACAAAGAGCAGTCCACAGCTGGAGCTTAATTTTGCAGTAAATTATGGGGGTAAATGGGACGTAGTCCAAGCCATAAGAAACATCAGCAAGAAGGCCAAGGCTAGGGAGATCAAACTCCAAGATGTTGACGAGGCTTTGATGAACCGACTACTTTCAACCAGTAGTTTACGACTGCCCGACCCGGATCTGATGATCCGAACCGGAGGGAACCAAAGAGTGAGCAACTTCTTAATGTGGCAAATGTCCCACACTGAATTCTATTTCACGGATGTTTACGGACCTGACTTTGAAGAGTCCCATTTCGTTGATGCCTTACGTTGGTTCCAGCAGTGTGATCGGCTCTTTGGCAAATAATGTTTGCTTTCATGGGTTTATGAGTCATATCAATAAAACTCGTGCTTAAGGCACAGGTTCGAAGAGTCTAGCTAGAATCTCTAGATTATATGGAGTACGTGCTCCATGTCATTTTCATTGTCTTACTATAATGAATACGGTTTCTCCTTGTTATTGTCATAACTACAATTTACCGTATTTGCTTGCCGAAAATGGGTTGTAATGCGAAGTTAATTATTTGCTTTAAGGATTTTGGTATGATACAATTCCAACTTTTGGGTTGTCCCGTCGCTAAGGTGTGATTAGTGGGCTTAGAAATTCTTAATTATGAGAATTGGAGTACAGAAATGATCCTTTTATACTTCAATTTTTACAATATTTTGATGGGATTTAATTACATTATTTCATTTAGTTATCTCACATATAATGGGACTCATAAAGTAACCCGGCTTACCATCTATAGAAAAAAAACCCCAAAAAAAAGGAACAGGAACAAATGTTAAAGTAATGAATGCTGACCATCTGCCTTTTGTCCATGACGGACCTTTTGGTTATTTGCAATTATGGCGATCGCCATAGCAAACAATAGTGTCGTCATAGCCGGATCATTTTGTCTAATATGAGTATGTTCTTTTCGTTGGGAAATATAAGTTGATAAATAGGTAAAGTTAGTTAAAATTGATGGAAGTAGGTTAAAGTAGATTGAAGTGGGTATTTTTTTATTGCAATGGGTTGAAGTCGGTTGAAGTAAGTTGAAGTGGGTTGAATCGGGTTGAATTTTTTTTGTATGATGGTTAGAAGTCAGTTAAAATAGAGGAAAGTTTATTGAAATTGGTTAAAGTAAATTGAAGTTGGTTAAAATATGTTAAAGTTGGTATTTTTTAATTAAAGTTCATAAAGTGAGTCGAAGTGAATTTATGTGGTTGAAGTTGATGAATTTAAATTTACTAACGAAAACAACAGGCCCTATGTGTATCATATGAATCATCCACTTTGGATAACCATCATCAACAACCGCTATGGTCCACGTATAGAGGTGTACATGCATGGGGTTTGTTGGAGGGTTCCCATTAGCTATAGTATCAGGAATGTTGGTGGGTTGGGGCACCATCGTGTCTCGATCTGCTGTTGATGTAGGGTCTTTTTAGAGTGTTCCATTGGTGTTTTTCTTCCTCTTTTGTTTATTTTTGTAACTAGAAGATTTATGACGTGGTGTCTTTTGAAACTTTATATATATTTAGGTGGTTGATGTTACGTTTCTAGCAGCATTATCTTTTGAAAAGTGCCGTATAAAGGGTGTATTTTTGTTTGGTGCCCATACTTGTATTAACGGGTTGATTGATTGACCTTAAATGCTACTTATTGAAAAAGAGGTCCACATATGGATACACTGTCGGGTGTGACTTCTGCTTTGTTACCCTGCAAGGCTTTTGGCTTACCACTAATAAAATTTTTTAAAAAAATGGAAGAGTTGTGCTCGCCTTTGCAGCAACGTTCACCAGCTCTACAAATGTTTCAAAATAAAAATCTAGCCAACACAAATTAGACATGAGTGAAAATTGAAAAAGGTTGTGTTACTACCATGTTGGAGTATGAAAGTGAGTATTGTCCCACATTGATAAAATACGAAGAATATGAAAGTGGGTGTTGTCCCACATTAATAAAATTAAAAGGTTTGAGTATATATATAAGCTTGTGAGTTACTTAATCCATTGCCAATTGACTTTGGGTTGGAGATTGGAACCTCATTTGAGCTCATATGCATGACTCTTTGTTTATGGTCCAATTGATATAAAAATTTAAAATGCCAAAACAGGGGTTAATTTAGTCTGGATAGAAGAAGCTTGGGGTAGCTGGAGGTGCCTCCCAAAACAGGCTATTCTTTTTTTTAAAAAAATAAATACATTGGTGAGGATGGACATTTATTAGCTTTTTACTTCAGAATTCACTACTAGAATGAGAACTCAAAGAGAAAAATAACAAGATAAGAAGAAATGTCTAGTTATTTGCCATAGCAGCCTTCGCACTGCTGAAACCAACGCAAGGAATGAAGGAATTGGTGTTCCTCAAAATCACAAAGCAACAAGTCGGAAAAGTAGAGCTCGGTATAGGCCACTTGCCACAGATAGAAGCTACTGAACTTCTGCTTGCTACCACACCGGATCATAAGATCTGGGTTTGAGGTATTGTTAGTGATGACCCGATTGGTTCAAAGTTGGTGTCCTACCAAAGCTCGTCGATGTCTCCAGACGATCTCCGATAATCATAATTAGGGAATATGACTACGTACCACCTGATTAGTGCTCATCATCGCTGATGAGTGCTAATCAACATTGATGGGTACTCATCATTCCCAATTGATCTTAATTAATACTGCTATAGCAGGTGTCCGTAACTTCTGAATATACTAATAATAAATACATATATAATAGATAAAAAAGAACCTGTCCTTAATTAGCATATAAGTTTAGCCAAATCATGTGTCCACTCAAAACCTCAATTGTGATTATGTTTTTGGGATGCATATGTAGATTACAGATGGCCTATTGCAGTATTACCACCATATATACTCCTATTATATTGGCTTTTGCCACCTCATTAAATAGTACTATTTGGTACGTTTAAGAAAAGAAAACAAAGAAAAACCTTATTCTGGTGCGTGTCCAGGTGCAAGTAGCAGAGACAGAAAGCAGCAGTAGGAATTCCAAGTTTGATACATAGGTTATATATATATATATATATATATATATATATATATATATATATATATATATATATATCTACAGCAAAAGTGGATATTTTGCCAAATTCACAAGCATCTTTCTTTATCAAACTTCTTAATTAATTAAGTACGCCTTCGCGAATCATTGTCTTGTGTCCTAATTAATTACATATATATATATATATATATATATATATATATATATATATATATATTAGATTGCATGACAAAGGTAGTCAGAAAATAACAATGGATTGAAATGAAAAAATATGCATGAGTTCACCAAAAAAAAAAAAAAACTGATATACATCTAATTACAGTTGTCACTTGTAAATTACGTAAACTTGCCTTTTTAGCAATAATTTTTCACAGTTAAAAAATTTGTACTCGTCGGCGTGAACATCAGCGAGCGCATCATGAACTTATGCAAATCAATTATTAAGTAGCAGTATCAATTATCAGCGCATGTTCATGTGCATGCAGGAAGCCAATGACCTATCATTTGGGCAATTCCAAGGCTACTTACAGCAGAGTTTGGATATTTTTATGAGGTGAGTTGCCCTACTATGGCACAAAAGCAATTCGTAATTTCTATACCTGTTCGTATTAAGGGTATATATTTTAAATAGTCGCGTAAATATATATAGATAAGAAATCTTAATATATGATCGGATGGGGGGAAAAAAATGCATGGTTAACTTGCAAAGTACATACTCCTAGCAATATCAATACTAATCCATATATAAATCTACCAATTGAATTCGACTCATCTAATTTGATGAGCCATATAGCCACACTAGTCATGTCCAGGGCCAGCGTGTAGGCTTGTATATGTTGTTCGATTTTTTTCTTTTTAATTTTGTTTTTTGAGGATGAAAGGGATTTTCATACCCATTAAGAAGGTCATAACGAAATCATACGTCGATTTACTCCCCTGTCCGACCAAATAAGGCATGCCTATTTCAGCAATAAGAACTACTAGCAAGGAATAATAAAAGTTAGAAGCAAGTAGTAAGCAGTAATAGCCTATTTCATACCCGTTGACCTCCAAAATCTTGACGAGGCTTTGATGGACCGATTACTTTCAACCAGTAGTCTACAGGTGCCCTACCCGAATTCGATGATCCGAACTGGAGGGGACCAAAGTGTAAGCAACGTCTTAATATGGCAGATGTCCCACATTTTCGCAAATATTTATGGCCCTGAGTTTACAGAGTGCCATTTCTTGGATGCGTTGGTTGGTTCCAACAATGTGATCGGCTTTTTGGCAAAATATATGCATGTGATACATGGGAATATATGCTCCTGAGAACACATAATATTGGACCAGTAATGACAATTTTTGTTGCTTTTTATCATTAATTATTTCAAGCATTTGTTGAAAAACAAGCTTCCCATAAGCACTCCTTATGTTACTCATCAACCACTCTCGTACAAATATCAATACTCATACGTATGAATTCGAAACTGGACTTTTGCAGGATACTTATTGACCGGTATTCATTTGCCGAAGCGCCTGTTGGTTCCCTGAAACCAACTCAAGGCATTGAGGAACTCAGCTTCTCCAAACTCAGCAGCGACGAGAGATTCACAGAAGTAGAGCTCGGCATGCGAGGCTTGCCAGAGATAGAAGTTGCTGAACCTATTTCCTCCAGTTCTTATCATAAGATCTGGGTTTGGGACTTGACAAATCACATTAGAAAGCTGTTGCTCAACCAACGCCTCGTCGATATCTTCAGGCTTAATGACTCCATCCATGACCTTCACACAGATGCTTTTCGTAGCTTCCACAATGTCAATCCTTCCTCCGTATGGTACTGCAAATATCAAGTCTAGGGTTTTCCCATTCTTTGTTTCCTCTTCCACTTGTTTTATCATGTCTTGTAATGATTTTGGTAGCCTCCACGTCTCTCCGATTGTCAAAAATCTTATTCCTTGCCTGGATTTTATAATTAGTACGTATTATATCATCCAAACTTGATCAAAGTAGTCCAAATACTTAGGTAACTAAATAAGTGATGAGTATCTCTTATTGGACCAACATTAACTCGACTCCAATGAAATGAAGGATTCAAGACCCAAAAAAAAAAAGATTCAGTCATTACAAAATTAAATTACCTCTTAAAATTCTCTATGTTGTCCTCTAAAATTTGTTCCAGCTCTGTAAACATTACATTCGCGAATTCCTGCAAAATAGATTAAAATAAAGTTAATGATCACTTGAAAATTTTAATTAAAAATGAGAGGCGAAAATAGAAACAGTAGGGGAAATTGAAAGAGAAAGCGACTAAACTGGGCCGCGTCTCCAATTGCAAGAAGCAAAGATGAAGCAGGAGAGAGCTGGAATTCCCAACTTGATACAAATCTCACCCAACATTATATATCTCTTGTAGAAGGGCACATAGGTGAGCCGGCCATTGTTGTACTTGTCACTCCACCTCCGTCCCCCGTCCAAAGTCACCGTCACATGCTTCGGCATGAGCTCCGCTCGGAGCCCCGCCTGTTGCAGGTACTCTTGGTCGAACCCGATCGGATTCTCATTCATGCCCTCCTCTGCTTTCGTCATAATGCCACCGCCATCATCACTCGTGATGGCGGCGGCATTCAGATTCAGGGCACAGGATGGGGTTGAAGATAGGGTAGGGCTTGAAGTCCTAGTCTGACGGCACTGCCACAGCCACTGTGGCAGTGCCAATATTCTTGTCTTACTGCCAAGTCCACCAATCATATTCATGGGTAGGGGTTGTGTATATTTTCCCAAACTAGTAAGCATCTTTCCCTTCCTCTAAAGTCTAAAGTTCTTCTATATGTAATATTTCCTCTCTAATCCAGCTGCCTAGTCCTGACACCATTGGAATCGAGCGGGACTTATTTATAAGGTGGTTTGTTGTATGAATTCATTTTTTAAAAAATCAAAAAAAAGTAAAATGGCGTATACATTGCTATAAAACATTCTTGGCTCACAGATTATGTCATCATGTATTAAATTTTTTAAAAAAAAGCATATGGTACGTTGAGTGTGAAATGGTATTATCACTTGTAGATCATGTAAAATTACCTTTTTAGTCATAACTTTTCTCAACTATAAAATTACGCTTATCATATCTTTATAAATAGACTTCACCAGATTAAGATGTCATCTATACTCGTCAACATCAGCATCAACGAGCACATCATGAACGATGCTATCATCAACATCAGCATCAGCGAGCACATCATGAACGATGCTGTTAAATTATTAGTGTGTTAGTACAAATTATTAGCGTGCGATCGATTAAATAAAGAAAATTGGCACGAGGTTTCAAAAATTATTCATATGATATATCTGGTGCAATTGATTGAATTTTTTATTAAAGTGGGTGCAATAGAGGAAAGGCTGCTGATTAAAGAAAGAAATTTGGCACAAGGCCAATAGATTATTTATGCCATATGTAGTGCGATTGGTATGACTTTCGGACTATAAATGTCCAAATGCATATGATTAATAGGAACATCCGATTTAAAAAAGAAAATTGGCACGAGGTTAACCAGTTAGATCGTATGTTCTACCATGAATTTTAATAGGGATATAGAAATATAATTGCTCCACATCAATGTAATTGTATGTTATACATTTTACTACCGAAGAGTACTTTGGTTGGATGGTCAAGTGTTACCTCTTCCACACTCTCCACCTGGGTTTGACTCGGGGGGAGTCGCATATGTTGTGCTTCGTGCACCGTTGTGCAGTTGGACTTGGTTCTTGGGCTTGTTGGTTTGGGTTTTAGTATCCAAAGTAGTTTCCTATCTCTTCGGCCCATTGTAGCCCATTGGTGACCCCTGATATAGAGGCCTAATGAAGTTGGACATGTTTACCCTTGGAAATATATATATATATATATATATATATAATATATTATATATATATATATATATAATATATATATATATATATATATATATATGATTTTACTTGAGCTATATGTACAGGCAAGGATCCTATAATTGGGTGAGCTATTCATCACGTTAATATCACATAGTATGAGATTCATAACGTTTTGAAACCCTAACCTTAGCCCCAATCCTAGCCTCCATGAAACATTTAGCCCTGTTGTTAAGCCTGCTACTGTTCGTCTTATTCTTTTCATTGTTGTCTCCATGCATTGGCCCTTTCGTCAGTTAGATGTCAAAAATGTTTTTTTACATGACATTTCTAGCTAAGGATGTGTGCATAAAACAACCTCCTGGCTTTGTTCATCTTAAGTTTCCTACTTATGTCTGTAAACTTAGAAAACTCATTTATGATTTGAAACAGGCTCCTAGGGCCTGGTTTCATTGCTTCAGTAGTTTTCTTTAGTCTCATGATGGTTTTTCATGGAGCTTTGCTGATCCTTCTATGTTTGTTGCCGTTAATGGTACCACCCCCAATTTAACCACGAAAAGAACAGGCCTTCAATCAGTTAATATGAATGTATCTGCGTTTTCTCCTACATCTGAGTTGGACACTACTGAAAGGGAATTCAACAATATTTTGTATTCAACCCCTCTTAAGATCGAGGACATTTACCAATGAAGATATTCCTTCCACAGTTGAGTTTCAGCTCATTATTCTTTTAAAAATGTATGTTTTAATTTGTTTGCCTTATTTACTAGTATACTTAATAGAAGGAAAAGTGCTCCGATTATTAGATCACATTGTCAAGTTGTCCAATTAACGTCAGGATCAATAGCTGCAGTTAAAGAAAATTAACATAATAAGATGATTGCCCACGTTGTCAAGATTAATGTTTGCAGTTAAAGAAGAAAATCATGCTAAGATGATTAGATTCTTAGGAAGATTTGGTGGACAACTGGGCCCAGGCACCCTGCTACCCTGACCCGGCTCGTTTAGTTTAATCGACTGTCATGATGCATGCGATCGGGATTGCTTTCCGCCCTCATATATTGTTAGAATTTTTTGTTTTTTTGAAGAAAAAAGATGGAAGCCTGCAATGGAAGAAGATGCATGATGAGATGACATTTTCCCGCCCACTAACATCGAGATCAATGCCTCTATGCAGTTGAAGAAGAAAAGCAAAACAAAAACCACGAGAGTCACGATACACAAGGCCCTTTCAAAGTAGACGCTTTCCTTTTTTTTTAAATTAAAAAAAGAATTATTATTACTCGTTTCCTTACCCTGAATGGTTAACATTATAATGTAATAGGGCCAATCCAATACATTTTTATTAATATGAAAATATACACTTTGGACCTACTTGTGAGTTCTATTAATTTTATAGAGGTGATTTTGAATATGATACTATATTCATAGATTTACTTTAGCAAGCCTTTCATTTGGAGAAGATTTAATTATGGATTGTGTGGATATATTATAAATACATTTGGCATGTTATATTCTGTAATGTTAATTACTAGAAGAGATAACAATATAAGTTGCATGTGCCAATTGAGTCAGTCTTTAAAATATTATGATAACTAGTTATATAATTACTATTACATATGAAATTATGGAATAAATTGATTTTATCATTACGTTATGTCAAATATAATTTTTTTGTCGGTCCATTATATTTTTATTGAAGTATATTTTTGAAACTACACATTGAATTTTCTTATACAAAATAATGGAGTTGCTTAATATTATGGTTGTCTGATTTCATATATGATAACTATATTGGTCCAAACTATTTGCTACTATTATTACATGTGAGGTTCTACTGATATATTAGTGCAAAGTTGTCTTTTTGGAGATAATTAAGGTCCTTGGTCTTTTGTTAAGAGATGTGGTAACAGGGTAGCCTATAACCTTACTCACAGACAACCTTTATGTCTTGAGGGTATGTTATGGGAATCTGTTGTTCCCAAAGACATTCTGTCTCGGGTTTCAGATGATATATATGCCTGCGTTAATGACAATTTAATATAATACCCCCCTTTAATTTTTCTATAAAAAAATGTCTACTCTAATGTATCTTCATATATTCATGTATTGCTAACCATATTTGTATCAAAGGTGCTGAAGGGCAGATGGATTTGGCAAAGACAAAAATCTGGTGCAGGTGTTGAAAATATAAGTCATTTCATCAAGAAATGAAATTTCTAAAAAAGCAAAAGATTGGTCTGGGCAATCATAGGAGAATCATACATTGATTAATCAAAAATTATTTCCTTGTGATGAGGAGATTACTCAAACGCTATTACCAGAAAGGACTCCATGCAATTAATTGGAATATCGGATGCGAAGATTAAATTATATGGTTGCCCAAAGGGGAATCAACAACTACAGTTGGCTGAGGCTTATGCAACGGCTAGATTGGAACATTCTTTGCCTATAAATATAAGCCTATGCAAAGTTGTTTAGGCGAGGGAAATATATTGAGATAATACTTTGAGCTAGAACTTGAATATTAATTTGATCACTATTTGCACTCATCTTGTCAGAAAAATCTTTGTAGGAGAATTTTGTCTCAAGTAAGTTGGGGATGACTTACTTGGATTCGTAGCTAAGTATTGAGTGTGCAATACTTAATAAGTCACTCAACTTAAAGTACTTAGTTGAGTGGTCGATAGAGAGAGAGATAGTTCACACAATTGACTACATAACCTTTATTTGTTGTTCAGGTTGAAAAAATCATGTTCATTACCCAATATTTTCGGACGTGTTTAGGTCGAGTCATTTTTGCCACATCTAATCAATTTTCCTTTCTTTTTTTGGGGGTCGTTGTCTCAAGTTTAGTTCCTCATGAGTGGCGGATCTAAACATATAGCACATGGATGTCTGTCCATTAAACTATCACTTTAGTAGGGTCCATATATACTAATTTTAACTCCCTTCAAAATATACCTTATTAAATATATTTTTTTTTTGGCTAGGCGTGTTCACGCACCACAATCCCCAACATAGCTCCGCGTATGCCTCATACAGTCATAATTCGAGACTATAAATATAACCAGCTGGAGTTGACGGTAGTCATCTCAAAGCAACTCCAAAAAACATGGAGTTGCAAATTTATATAGGGGTCTTAGGTCCAAAAAACCATTGCTTATAGTTTCATTTATCGCTATAGCTACTAGTCATAATTATAATTAGCACATATTCAGACACACACACACATTTATCTATTTCTAAGGAAAAGAAAATGCTCAGCTTGAGTGTTAATAGTTCACTATTTTGCAGGGCCAACATTGGTGGCATTCTCTCTCCTAGATTACCTAGTCCTAAAAAACTTCCCATATCTCAAGGTTCTCCATATCAAAACTTAGGAGCTCTACTTCCCACTCAAAACGCCTCCAGTGCTATTTCTAGATATATTTCTACTGAAGGGCAGGGTGCATATGGGAGTCTGACGACGATATGGCCGGAAAACGGTGAGGATCCGTTTGTGCAGGCGGGGCTCCGACAAGAGTCGATGCCGAAACACGTGGCGGCGATACTGGATGGGAACAGAAGATGGGCCGAGGCTCATGGCAAAGACCTTGACTACTCACTCTTCTGTCAAGGTTATATGAGCCTTGCTCATCTTTGTATCAAATGGGGTGTTTCCACTCTCTCTTGCTTCATGTTCTCCACTGAAAATTGGAAACGATCCAAGGTATACTCCTACTTTTAAGCCTCTCTCTCTCTCTCTCTCTCTCTCTCTCTCTCTCTCTCTCTCTCTGTTTATCATATCTAAGTCCAAATTATAGTACTTTTTTGCCTTTCCCTATTAACTGCATGTGGTTCATTTTAATTACGCAAATATGATATTTGCACGTGCCTGCAGGAAGCCAATGACCTATTGTTTGGGCAATTTCAAAAGTACTTAGAGCAGAGCCTAGATGTCTTTATGAGGTGAGTTTTTCTACGTACATACATACTTTTGGCGGTATGTAATTCAAAAAGTACGAAAATACACATGTATACACAGTCTTAAAACAGATAAATATATGCAAATAAACGAAAATATATGGTTAGTTACCTAGTTCTAAGAGTAAATACTCTTAAAAGTATTATATACTTTGTCACTAATTCAGTATAAATTCACTAAAGCAAAACTCAACGTAACCCATTTAATTTTGTGAGCATATCAACTACCAGTTATGTCCAAACCAACTCTTTGAATCGAGTTAATTTGAACTGGTTGAGCTCATCAACTGCCTTTTTTGGCGGGGAGGGGGGTCCAAGCATAGAGAAGAATTTTCCTATCGATATAGTTAATTAATAACGTAACCTTTTACGTTTTAACAATATGATAGATCTGTAATTAGTTTATTTTCAGGTACCGTCATGTCCCATTAGCTTCGTATCCTAACCTGATCCGTCATCTTATAGCCTGAATAGAAAGCAAGCATTCCATCGTTGTCGTTTGGTTTATTTGCAAATTTTATTGTTAAAGTGTCATATTTGAGCTGCTTGTGAAAGCTGTGCTTTTGCTTTTGTATTTCGAGCTTCGCCAAATTAACGATTAAAAAACATTGTGTTGTGAATTGAAATAAAAACAGCAAGGGAATAAAAGTGACAATTATTGGAGAGAAGACGAGGCTTCGCAAGGATTTACAAGAGGTAATAGAAAAAGTGGAAGAGGAAACGCAGATCAATTCAAAGCTGGAACTAAATTTTGCTGTGAGTTATGGAGGAAAATGGGACATAGTCCAAGCCATAAGAAGCATTAGTAGGAAGGCCAAGGCTGGAGAGATTGGGCTCCAAGATGTGGATGAGACTTTGATGGACCAGCAACTCTCAACGAACGGCTTGTGGGTGCCCGACCCGGATATGATGATCCGAACCGGAGGTGACCAAAGAGTGAGCAACTTCTTGATGTGGCAGATGCCTCATACTGAGTTCTACTTCACGGATGTTTATGGCCCTGACTTTGGGGAACCCCACTTCATCGATGCCTTGCGCTGGTTTCAACAGTCTGATAGGCGCTTTGGCAAATAAAACATTTACCATTGGTCTTTCTTTAATTGAATACGCAGCATAACTGCATGAGCATAAATGTAATCAGTTCTAGAGTTGGTGATTATATCATCAATTACTGGTTTGGAAAATTCCCAAATTCTACTCGTGTTTGTTTGTCCTTCTTTGGCATTGCATTATATTGGATGCTGGAAGTCATTCAGTAACCTTCTTGTGAAAGGCATCAATATTCAATCAAGAAAGATGTCAGCAGCTGCCATAGTAACAATAGGCCCATCTATTTTACTCATGACCCAAGTGACTTTTAGATTCCTAATGCCTCTTTATGGGCAGAAATATCTGTAGATGTAAGGTTGCATATATGATATATCTAAATCTCTTCAAACTCCGTAAAAGCGAGACCTGTACTGAGAGGTGGTGGTGGTGTTGTAATGTCTAATAATTTCTCAATGTTGACTTTGGAACCCTCTCAAAGATTGATGTGTTTGAGCAAATATTCCAGGTGTTGCCAAATATTTTCATTGGATGCTCTGTAACAAAATACTACTTGCGTAGGTGTCCAAAAAAAGAGACCCATATTAGGAGTAGTAGTTGTTATAATAGTTGCTGTATATTAGAATAAGATGATAGGGTGTTTATGATTTCAATCCAACAAGATTCCTGATATTCTGGTTCGATCTTATACATACATTTTTCTTTCAAGTTTTGCTGTTTTATTCCCTTAGCTGATTTTAATTGATCCTATTTAGGGCTAATCCTTATCAAAGATTGTCAAGAGGTAGAGATTATCTTCACCACATTATGAGCTATGGGGACACATGTTTTAAAAGCTACAGAAGTAGCTCCTTTGATGCCTAATGGAGAATTTCAGCCAATTAGTCCAATGGATAATACATACAGTTAGTTTTAACTGCCATAGCCGCTTCAAAGCCTCTAACGTCCATCCTGAGGCCGCTTGGATTGTCCTTTACAGTTGCCGCTGCATGCATATGCACTCCAATAAAATCAAATGAGTTTCTTACTAACTTGGACTCATCTGCAGTGAAGGTTGGAAACTTACTGGCTCTTTGAGCAGCAAGTAAATCCTCTCTTGTATCTGTTTCAGGAACATACAAGCTGGCATAGATATTCAGGCCTGTAAGTCCATGCTGCTTGCTTTGCACTGAACCTTTAGACCTTATTTCCTTTCAAAGTTAACCCCCATTATGTATCAACCCCGAACAATGTGCTAGTAACATGTGAGCAACAATATATGGTTCGGTAGTAGAATTGCCACTGGCACATGACCCAAGTTGAGCAGAGCATTTACGGGGAGGTGCTCTTCCAGCATTATAACCAGAATATGTGAGCATATTGGCTTCGTTGTCTGTTGTCCAATACAATTCCCTGTCACCATATTCCCTAAAGCATACATTGATCTGCATATCAGCATATGCTAGGAAATCTTTTCTGCATCCACGATAAGGTATTGCACAAAGAGTCAAGTTATGGCATTCATCACAAGACGTATTTCCTCAGATTCTGTATATGAAAAAGAAAGGAGGAAAGGTTCCGAATATTGCACAATCTGCTGATTAACCCAACGTCCGTAGTCATCTTCAAGTGCTTGTGAATGATCCATCTGCAACGACACCACATGTTGTAAATCCTCGGTCAGTCAGAACACAGAAGGAAAGGAGCAGATTATTAGCAAAGGGGAGGCATTAGTTGGCTAGCTAGTTGCTACTTGCTAAGCATTCACGGACTACATTTTGTCACTTGTTTGTCAGTATTGTTCAAAGACGTTAGCATAGCATCATAAAATATTTGGAAACTAAGATTCTGAAGAGACTTTGCTTATTACCATGTCTGGCAAGCTCATTGAGAAGGTTATTAACTTATTATAATATTCTAGAGCTTTTGGACTAACCGGCCCTCTTCCATGAGATAAGATTGATGGGTAAGAAAGAGATAACAGGGATTAGATATCATGGATTGGAGCAAAAAGAAAGATCGTGCTTGGGATGAATCTTGACCATGAGATAGAGAACCGATATGCATCCACTCCAGTATTCACTATCAATTTGACATCCTCCTGGAGAAGAGTAAGTTCCAAAGTTCTGATTTTGATCGTCTATTCCGGACTTCTGTACTTTGCATAAACAAAGATATAGAAATTGCACTGAAGAGTTGAGGAACGCGATCTAACTGGGCAGATGGGATGTTGTAAGTAGTGTACCTCCTCAAAAATGAATGGAAATACGTCCATCCACACAGGTACTAAGGAATGCGATTAAAACTGACAGTGATGCTAAACTAATAGTGATGCTTATAACACTGCAGCTACTCAAAAATATAATGTAAATAATGAGAAGAAGAAAAGGGAACGTAACTGTCATATGTTTACAACATAATTTTGTACGTAAGCATGACAAATATCAAATTCGTACTAGAAACTTTACCGATAGTACTTGAGGCATTACAATCTAATTTATTGCTCTTAAAATCTCTTTTTTTTTTTTTGGGGGTGACATTAAGGCTTAAGTCTTAAGTCTTAAGTCTTAAGTCTTAAATCTTAAGTCTTAGTATTCGTATGTAGTAGGGATGATCAAGACCGGTTAACTGAAAATCGGTTAACCGGAAAGTCAGTTCGCAAAAATTATGAACCGAAAACTGAACCGAAACTTTCGGTTAACCGAAAATCTATAATTGTTCGTCTTCGCGTTTGAGACGCGCATTCATTTGTAAGAAAGATTCTCAATTTGAGATTGAATTGGAGTCATATCGTATATTTGAGAAGGATTGCTTAATTTAGTAGTTCTCCAAATTGTGTGGGACTAATGAGGGATTGAGAGGTGTACAATAGCAAAAAAGAAGTATTTCTGTGGTAAATTGTTTAAGGGTTTAGCAATTTCCAGGATCGTTTTATGTCGTTCTTAAGATTTTGCCTCTGGTTGAACCATTTAGATGAGAATGCCAGAGTAATATCTTTTCATTCAGGAGCCTTATATTCACAGGAGTTTCATCTCATTAATCCTTCTGAAATCTGAGTCACTCATGAAATGGAATGTCAGAAGTCAGAACCACTCCGGGATGATACTGGAAAAGCTCATGACAAACAGGATAGTCTAATTTCTATCATCTTGGCGTTAATTTTAACCAGTTGTGATGAATTCTTGACTGTCTTCCTTAGTTGATCCACTTCAAGTTTTACTTCATGATTCCTAGTTTAAAGCTCTACATTACTTTAAGAATTTGAGTGTTTTCCTATCAATTTTTTAAGTTTTTGTCCAATTTGAAATTGGCACAGGTCTGTAAGGCGTGGATTCTCATCATGCTCCATCACATGCATACCAGAAGTGTTGGGGAGATCCAAGGAGGGAGCCCACTTCAACCAGGGTCCATGGCAACAAGCCCAAGTGAGGTTCCATCCTAAAACCAATTGGCAATAGGAGGAGTAGCCCACTGGACTTATATACCATGACCCTTCTTTTCAAACTCCCGATGTGGGACTTCGTTACTCATGTGTGACATTCCTAACAATCTCCCCCTCACACATGAGTGCACAAGCTGCCCCTTAAGCGGAAGCCTTTACCAAGGTGTCAAGCCATCATCAAGAGCTTATCCACGCTATCGAACCACGCTGCAGCACACGTGTTCTTGCTCGATCAACACCTGCGTGTCACTTCACCAAGCTCGTCCATGGGATCCACCATGCCACACCTTTGTCGCCTAGCCGAACGCACCATCGACTCTGATACCACTTGTTGGGGAGATCCAAGGAGGGAGCCCACTTCAACCAGGGTCCATGGCAACAAGCCCAAGTGAGGTTCCATCCTAAAACCAATTGGCAATAGGAGGAGTAGCCCACTTGTTGCATGAAAAACAGAGTTTTAATATTTATAAACCCTAAGTGCAAGGTATGTCGTTGAGTACTTGGGGTGTCGTCCACAGGGAATTGGGTTTCCAACTACCAGAGTTCACTAGAGCGTCTCAAGCTAGGCAGGATCGAAGGGTGAGAAGGGGAAATTAAACTACGCTACAAATACAGAAACAAACGACTTGGAGTTGTGATTTCACCAAGTGATGAACCAACTAATCAAGATAGGTCCTAACCTACCCGAACCACACCATGAACAAGAGATGGTCGGTTGCACCATCAAAGACCACCCAAGCCCTCTCTCAAGGGTCATGAGTTAGTCTAACTCGTGTAACCACCTACTTTCGTGGGGTTAGGCGAATTAGACCACAAAACTAGCAACCCCGGACCTAGCTCTATTCGGATACTATTTTCATGTCCCGAACTCGGCTATTCCCTCTCCCACACTAGCTAATTGACCTCACCTCTCAGCATAAGTCAATCGCCCAATAATATGAATGAAAGCCCTCTCAGGCATTTCATCGAACACTTGGCGGGCGTGAAGGAAATCTCTAGGTTCTAGGCATAGATTGGGTATGGCTAGGCCTAGTACAAGATCAATTAGCCATCAAGAGGCTAATCACAATCCAAGCCAACACAATCTAACAACTAATCATCAAAAACGAATGAAAACCTAAACTAACAAATAAGAACATGAACACGAAGAACGAAACAAAGGCAATGAAATAAAACGAATTCAAACAACTAGATAACATGAATCAACAATAAAAACCAAACATATAAACCTAGGCAAATCAAATACAAGAATTAAAACTAACAAAACATAAACAAGAACAATGAAATAAATAGAGAAAAGGAAGAGGGAAACTTATGCTTGAATTGATTGAAGAACTTGAAATCCACAAGCAAGAATCCCAAAATACAAACAACTGAGATCCTAATCTAATCCTCCTATTGAGATTTTTATTGGATAAACCTAACCTAAACTAACCTAGAAAATCGCCCAAGGAGAAACCCCCGAACGAACTCCCCTATGAACGCCCGAAAAAGGGGCTTTTATCGCGAACCCAGGCCTGACGCACAGCCGTGCGCCTGGCCGTGCGTGGCTTCTGCCGCCAGTGCACGGTCGTGCCTCCCTGCAGGTCGGCCGTGCACTGTCCTTCTCTACTGTGTTTTGCCCGTTTTCGCTGATTTTCATCGTTTTGTCCCATCTTTGTCCCTTTCCGCGACGTTTGCTCGCTTTAGAGTTATTTCCTACAAAACATAAATAAAACGAGTAAAAATTCTAAAGATTAAGTTATTATACGAGCGAAAAGTAGATGAAAGAGGCACGTAAAATAGGTAAATTTACCGTTCAACACCACTGGACTTATATACCATGACCCTTCTTTTCAAACTCCCGATGTGGGACTTCGTTACTCATGTGTGACATTCCTAACAATCTACCACTTGTTAGGAAATTAGAGCGGTAATAATAGCGGAAGCGATAGGATGAAACAGATATTCAGAAATTCAACCCAGAATAACAGGAACAAAACAGCGACACACAAGATTTACGTGGAAACCCAAAACGGGAGAAAACCACGGGCGGCAACACCGACACAAAATCCACTATCATATGAGGTAGTACAGAACGATCTCATTCCCAATACAGAGATCAACAACAAGAGAGACACAGATCTCAAACACCCAAGAAAGAGATCAATTACAACGAAAATCTCTCAATGCTAACTCCCAACAAAAAGTGGAATAGAAAAGGGAATTGCCCACAGGCACTCCCAAGTTGCACCGCATCAAACAAGGTTAAACAACCTAGTATTTATAGGGAACCCCCACAGGTACCAAGGGTTCAATCCTAGCCGCAAACATATGTCTTGGCCACCAACCATCAACTTTCCAAAAAAAGGAAAAATCTTCAACCCAAAGTATGGAAATAATATAATTTCCATAATACAGAAGATCTCAAACACACAACATGATCTTGGATGCCAAGAAATAATCTCACAAAAGGAAATAACTTTATTTATTTCCAAAACCGGCAAAGGAATTTGGGACAAATCCCAACAAGAAGAAAGGAGGAAAATGATCAATTGGTCACGCAACTCCCCAAGTGTTATGTGAAGAAGCTGCTTCGAGATAAGAGTGTGATGACTCTTAAGTCTTTAGCTTATACATGAGGAGATCTTACTACAAAACTGAGGTCCTCAGTGATTGTCCAGTGCAGTTTTGTAGAACACAAGATCTATGTTATCAGACAGAATTAGATAGGAAGAGGAAGAAAGAACAATTCGTGAAAATATGTTTTTCTGCTGTATTGATGTAAAATGCAGCTATACATATACATTGCTTCATACTAGAATTGTAACAACCAGGAGAGAGAGAGAGAGAGAAGTTATTTGGCGGGAAAGTTTGTTAAGAAACAGAAACAAACTTCTAACAACCTAACAACCTAATGAACTGTAAAATATGTTCATAGCTGTAAGTCCCTCAACACCCCCCCCTCAAGCTGGGGATGGAGATGTAGAGCAGTCAACCATACCCAGCTTGGGCAAGAGTTCCTTGTGCTGAGGAGAAGGAAGAACTTTGGTGAGTATATTCGGCTAGCTGAAGATGGGTAGGAACATAAGCCAGCTGTAAAATGCCTTCAAGAACCTTGTCTCTTGTAAAATGGCAATCAACCTCAATGTGCTTCGTTCTCTCGTGAAAAACAGGATTTTGTGCAATTTGGAGAGCCGACTGAATGTCACAATGGAGAGTGACAGGGTGTTCATGAGGAACGCCCAGTTCAGAAAGAAGGCGGACGAGCCAGGTAACTTCAGCAGCAGCGTGGGACATGGCCCAATATTCAGCTTCAGCAGAGCTCTTAGAAACGGTGGGCTGTTTCTTAGATTTCCAGCTAATGGGAGAAGTGCCTAACAAGACCATGTAGCTAGTGACTGATCTGCGGGAAAATGAACATGAGGCCCAATCACTATCAGAGAAAGCCTTGAGAATTAAAGGACCATTAGCGTTGAGGAGAATGCCCTGTCCAGCAGTGCCCTTCAAGTAACGGAGTGTATGTTCAAGGGCGAGGAGATGAGAGGACCTTGGAGACTGCATGAACTGGCTGAGGGTTTGAACTGCATAAGAAAGGTCTGGTCTGGTATTGGTTAAGAAGTTCAGCTTGCCAATAAGGGTGCAATAGTAAGAGGGGTCGTGAAGAAGGTCCCCATCATCAGGAGCGAGTTTACAGTGTAATGGTAAAGAGTGGCCACACTTTTTGAGGTAGAGAAACCAGTATCAAGCAGAAGGTCTTGAGTGAACTTGCGTTGTGACAAAGATATTCCCTCAGGAAGATGGGAAACTTCAAAACCCAGGAAGTAATGAAGTTTTCCTAAATCTTTGATGCCAAAGGAAGAGTGAAGGTGATGCTTGAGAATGTTGACTTCATCAAAGTTTGAACCAGTGACCAAGATGTCGTCCACATATACAGCAACAATGGTGAGATGAGTGCCGGTTGCCTTTAAAAAAAGGGAATAATCGTTCTTGGATTGGATATAGCCCAGGTGTTGAAGGAAGTCTGTAAGCTTGGCAAACCACTGGCGAGAGGTTTGTTTGAGTCCATAGAGAGACTTAGCCAGCTTGCAGACTTTATTGTGAGGATTGGGAAGGCCTTCTGGCATCCTCATGTACACTTCTTCATGCAAGTCACCATGCAAAAAAGCATTATCCACGTCCAATTGGAAAATATTCCACTGTTTGTGGGCTGCTAAGGCAAGGATAAGCCTGATGGTGGTCATTTTTACAACAGGTGAGAATGTGTCTGTGAAATCAATGCCCGCTCTCTATGTGTTGCCCCTAATAACCAACCTTGCTTTGTATCGCTCAATAGAGCCATCAGCTTTGAGCTTAACTTTGTACACCCATTTGCAACCAATTGCCTTTTTGCCAGGGGGAAGATCAACTTTAGTCCAAGTATTGTTGGCATGTAAAGCTTGTAATTCAGACTCCATAGCTTTAACCCAAAGTGGATCGAGGGAGGCTTGGTGATAGGACGTAGGTTCAGAAAGAGAAAGAAGGGCTGTAGAATGAGCAAGGGAAGTAGATGGTAGATGGTGAAATTGAACAAGATTACAAAAATGAGACATATGAGAAGCAGTGAAAGGATCAGAATTGATACTGGAGACAGCAGTGGAGCAGATATAATCCTGTAAATGAGGGGGTTTCCTATGTGGCCGAGCAGTTCTTCTCAAGGGGGGAAAATGTTCAAGGGAGGAAAGGACAGGAGTTGGTGATGGATGTGATGAGGAGTGACCAGAAGCAAAAGAAGAGGCAGAACTGTGGGGGATGGAAGAAGGATGTGAAGTAGACGGGGAGGGACAGTTAAGAGCAGAAGATGTTGGATGCGAAGATAAGGTAGAGGAAGGAGGAGAGGAGGAAGAAGATGAGTCAAAAGGGGAATCGAGATAATCAGCATGAAGAAAGATGGGGAATGGTAAAGGGGAGTTGGAAGAAGGTTCAGAGAGGTGATGAAAGGGAAAATATGATTCATAAAATTGAATATCCCTGCTAGAAAGGACTTTTTTTGTGGTGAGGTCATAGACCTTGTAGACCTTTTTCCCATAGGGATAGCCCAGGAAGACACAAGCGTTCCCTCTAGGGGCAAATTTGTCTCGATTGTGTTTGGGAGTTGAAACAAAGCACAAAGAACCAAAAGTCTTGAGATGAGTATAAGAAGGGGATTGGCCATATAGGAGTTCATAAGGGGTTTTATGCTATAAAACAGAGGATGGCATTCTGTTGATGATGTATGTGGCTGTGAGAAGGCAATCACCCCAGAATCTAACAGGAATTTTAGACTGAAAAAACAAGGCCCTAGCAGTTTCTAATAGGTGTTTGTGTTTCCTCTCGACAACTCCATTCTGTTGTGGGGTACTTGTGCAGGAAGTCTGATGGAGAATGCCATGAGAAGCATAGAAAGTAGTGGCAGATTGATCACAGAATTCTAAGCCATTGTCAGATCTGATGATTTTTATATTTGTTTGAAATTGTGTTTGGATAAAAGAAATAAAGGATTTGATAATGGGAAAGGCATTAGATTTGTGTGAGAGGAGATGTGTCCATGTTGCTCGTAAATAATCATCCACAATGGTTATAAAATATTTATAGCCATCATAAGTAAGAGTAGCATAAAGGCCCCAAAGATCAATGTGTATCATTTCAAATATATGTGAAGTACAGGAATTACTAGAAGGAAAAGATGACCTATGCTGCCTAGCTTGGTGACAAACTTGACAAATTGATTTTTACTTTGAAACATAAGAAGATAAAATATTAATGTGTTTCATATTATCAAAAGGCATATGGCCAAGTCTACAATGCCATAATTCCAAAGGAGAAAGTTGACAAGAGAAAGAAAGAATAGAATGAGTTTCTTATGAACTGCTTGGCTGGAATGATTGAGAAGAACTGCTGACCATGTTGGAAAAACAGGATGTGTGATCCACAAAGTACAAGCCTCCGATTTCTTTACCAATTTCCAAATGCTTGCTCATTGAAGGGTCCTGGATATGACAAGTAGTGGGAGTAAACACAACATGGACAGTCAGTTGTTTAGCTAATTTGCTAGCAGATAACAGATTGTACTGGAAAGCTGGTACATGTAAAACATTGTACAGGGTCAAAGAGGGAGTGAGTTTAATTGTACCAATGTGTTGGATTTTGGCTTGCTGGCCATTGGGCATGGTAATGAAGGAGTTTTGACCAACAGGAGTATAAGAAGAGAAGCAAAGCAGGTTAGAAGTAATGTCGTCAGTGGCACCACTGTCAATAATCCATTTCATATTAGGCTTTGAAGTTGAAAAACAAAATCTTACCTGCCAACATAGCTGTACTGGTTGTCTCCCTAGCTGTAGGAGTTGAAGTTTCCAGATCATGCTTGTTCAACAGAGCAATGAGCTTGGTGTACTGATCTGCAGTGAATGATGATGGGGGCTGTTGTTCAAGGTTGTCATCATGTTGAGCAGTAGCAACAATTCTTTTGCCTCTGTCAATTGGTGTACTACCCCTCTGCCTTTGTAACTTGAAACACTTGTCAATGGTATGCCCATTTTTTTTACAATAGTTGCAGAATAAGATGCCTCTTCTGGTGGGATATGATGTGTTGTGCTCTGATGTCTGTTGTGGATTGGACTGTTGAGAATACTGAGACTGTTGATGGTAACTTGGTGGTTGTGAATATTGTTTTGAGGGTTGGGGATTGTTTCTGTGCTGAGAAAAAAGAGCAGAAGAGTCTCCAAGTAGAGGAGAGCTGATCTGCAGTTCTCTTTGTCTTTCTTCTTGCAGAATCATGCTAAGAGCTTGGCCAATCTTTGGCATTGGATGAGTCATTAGAATATTGCCTCTCACAACAACATAGTTGTCATTAAGACCCATGAGAAACTGTATTAACTGTTGATTTTCAAGCAGTTTAGTCATGGCTTTTCCAATAGGGCATTCATCATTAGAACAAGTGGGAATGCTAACCAGAACAACATACTCATCCCAAAGAATTTTGCATTTGGTGAAATAATATGAGACAGACATGCTACCTTGTGAAAGGTTATTGATTTCTCTTTGTATCTGGAAGATTTTTGTACCTTGGCTTTGACCATACCTTTGTTCAAGCTCTTCCCAGATCTGTTTAGCGGTGGAACAAAAAAGAACACTGGTGGCAATGTCCTTCTTGATAGAATGCAGCAACCAAGAGATGACCATAGCATTGCATCGCTCCCATTGAGATACCAAAGGACCTGTTGCAGGCTTGCTACATGAACCAGTTACAAAGCCTATTTTGTTTTTGGATACCAGAGAGACCTCACAGGATCTCTTTCATTGGCCATAGTTGGAACCTGTAAGAGGTTCTGAAGAGAGGATAGAATTTGGATGATCCGAGGGATGAAGAAACAACTCATGTGATGGATCAGAAATTGCTGTGTTAGGGTCTGCCATAGATGAATCAGAGGGAACGAGAAGGTACGTTGAAAGATGGATTGATTGCAGAACTTATATTCAATCGAAAAAGAAGAGATGACTTTGCAGACACTGAGGTATGGAAGAATGAATTTCAAAGATTCGTGGACTCATTAATGGTGGCTCTGATACAATGTTATCAGACAGAATTAGATAGGAAGAGGGAGAAAGAACAATTCGTGGAAATATGTTTTTCTGCTGTATTGATGTAAAATGCAGCTATACATATACATTGCTTCATACCAGAATTGTAACAACCAGGAGAGAGAGAGAAAGAGAAGTTATTTGGCGGGAAAGTTTGTTAAGAAAAAGAAACAAACTTCTAACAACCTAACAACCTAATGAACTATAAAATATGTTCATAGCTGTAAGTCCCTCAACAATCTGTGTACATAACTAACCGTGTAGGGAATGTTAAATTGCGTTTTGATTATGATGATGAGGATGACAATGTGTACTACTGCACAATATGGAGGAACAGAGTATGTATATGAAGCTTTCCATGGCGTTGGCTAGGAATACGAGTATACAACCGTTTGGAATAATATGCCCCCTTCTAATGCCACAGCTATTGCCGCATTTCGAGAAAGTTTTCGTACCTTATTGTTCTTTTATTACTGCACTACGGTAAGCAAGAAAGAACAAAGTGCATGACATATACAGTCTGATTAGAGACTCTAGATTGAGCCATAAATTCCCAATGAATGATCCATAGGGTGCACTCTTTGTCCTTTTGGGAAGGACAACTAGTAATCTTGTTTTTATTACTTTGAAAGAACAAAGTAACTTCATATTTAATGTAGGCAACCATAAATGAAAACAGACAAGGATGGTTTGCCCTCAGAGAAAGGGAGAACACCAGTAAGTTCTCCCATACAGAAGAGGATGATCTAATGTACATCAGTACATCACTATAAACCTCTACAAAAGAGATACTGACAAAGTCATGACAAATTCGATCAGTCTTACTATTAATCTGGATTTCATCCCCAATACTATAAACAAACATGAATAAGGCAATATGCCTTCTATTTAGCTCTTTGATTTGGAATGCTTCACAAGCCAGTCGATGACTGAATCAATGTTAGTTGAGTTCTTCCATGAGATCATAAAGCAGCATACCTCTCTATTTGAGATTGACTTGAGATCCCTGCCCAAGCAGTGATTAATAAGGAGTGATGTGACCATTGCAGACATCTCAGGAGTTACGGTTAAACTGAAGAGGGAGGGGGGGGTTAAGAGCAAGAATAGTGACTCACATTTGATCCACAAGAGCCTCCTTGGACAAAGCTCCAGCTTTGTCAATTTTGTTTCCAAGCACCAGTAAAGGAATGCCATGTAGGGAAGGGTTGCTAAGCAGATCATGGAGTTCGCTTCTTGAGATGCTTATGTTGTCATGATCGGCAGCATCAACAAAATAACTGCAGCACATATGATATCCAGATGGTATCAAGCTAATGCTAAAACAATTTGTATGGATTGAGAGGCTGATGCTAGCCTAGCGGCCATAAAAGGAAAGCTAAATGACAACATATAACATAAAATCAAGCCACAAACTTTCTAACGGGGGAAAACACAAAAATCAGGGAAAAAAAGGAAAACCAAGAAAAAATAGCGGAAAATATTGAATAATTGCAGGGAAGGTTTGGCAAAACAATAGAACATGAACATGCCAATAAAGCCCGCAAGGCCACAATCTGTCTCATGGATCATGATTCGGTATTCTCCAATCTTCCCTGGGATCCCTTCTTCGATGACTTCCAGCATTTGGATTAGACATGGCAGGGCCTGCCCAGGTGCCAGTATCAACTGCGGAGTACCCACGCAGGCTACTAGAGATAGGGGTGGCAAAGGAGGCAAAGATGGAAGCACAAGGCCGTCATGCTCTGACCAGTGTGGCACAGGCCCCAACACCATGAGCGTGCCATGATATATGCCCAACAATATCAACATGCCTCGGCCTGTCATGCCTAGTACCTGACACTGTGGGCATACAATGGCCTAGCTCCTGACATCATATGCACACGTCATGGCACTGCCGCTGACCCCTTGGCATCCCACATACTAGCTCTAAACAATGTAGGCATGCCATGTCGGCCCTGCTCTTGTAAACAGCCTGTTGGCTTCCTAAGACATCTAGAAAAGAAGATAAGAGGAAAAGAAAAGAAATGCATCAGCATTACTCATTTCGATTTGATAGGAAAGAATCGAAAAGAAAGCGTTATTTTTTTTTCCTAAATTCCGCTAGCAATTAAGAAAGAAAATGGAAGGAAACAATAATTGTAAAAGCTTAGAGGTTTCTACGTCTGGCTCCCAAACATTTGGAGAGAGAGTCAAAAAAAGTGGAGGAAGAGTACGAGGGGAACTAAAAAGGCTGCTCTTCCGATTAATTCCTTCCTTTTCTTTCTAATTCCTATGGACATCTCAACCAAACATGGAAAAGTTGTCCAATCCTTTTTTCCAACAGCAATTACTATCAAACCAACCACCCTGTAAATGATTCTGCAGCATGACCGGATGATTCAGATATTAAGTACACATAATATGCAAGGTACTAACAATAGTCATTCACAAGGGCATGATAAACACAAGCTGGTAGAACAAAAGATCAGGTACACCAAGTAAACGTGTATCCCTCCATAACCATAAGGAAGAAGGTTCTCTTCAAAAAGTACCTCTATTGTAGCTGCTACACTTGAACTCCCAAAGAGCCAGCATATTAAGGTCCACTACGTTGTTGTATACTCGCAGCTATACTCTTACTAATTGTGATGAACCTATTGTGGTTCCGGATTTAAGAATCAAAATAGGGACAACTAGACAAGCATGCATGTAATGTACCATAAACCACTTTTCAGGATTCTAAAATGGAAAAAGACCTGATAGTTTGACGCCTTGAAGTACTATCACAGGAATACTAGTTATCACTCATCAGGAATCATACGGACATCTTATCAATGAGCAGAAATGCATGTTAATTCAGTTAGGATGGAAAGTTATTTAATGTCTGGTCTATGTGTGGCTGTCCACAAATGCCTTGGTGAACAAAGGTGAACAGGGGTGCTTCCAATTATGCAGGATTCTAAGCACCACGAACAACCTCATGACAACAAGTCTGACAACTAGTATAACAGAGACAGGCACTATATTTCAGACTTAGACACACTTAAATTAGTAAAATGGCCACGGTTCACCATCCCTAACAGTTGAAATGCACGACAGAGGTTCAAAGCCAAACAATGGATGGGGAGAGAGAGAGAGAGAGAGAGAGAAGGTTTCATACACAATAGCTGAAACAGCACGACAGTATCTCTCCCACATACTACGAAACTGTGGCTGACCTCCAAGATCCCACAACTTTATAGTTACATTCCCCTTAGTTACTTTCTTCATATTGAAACCAACCTAACAAGCAAAATGCAAGCAAAAATAGTAAACGCAACTTATTGTCATACAGGCACATGCATTACTTCTCGAATATGAGTTACTTTCTTCGTATTGAAACCAATCTGACAGGCACATGCATTACTTCATATTGAAACCATCCTTGGGTTATTTTCATACCTAAGACTTGTTCTCTCTCCTTGTATCCACAAAGGGCGAATACCCACTGTTGGAAAATAGAGCAAAGTAATAGCGGAAGCAATAGGATGGAACAGATATTCAGAAATAGTTAAAGAGCGATAACAAGAACAAAAACAACGACACACAAGATTTATGTAGAAACCTAATGCGGGAAAAAAGCACGGACGGCGACGAGCACAATCAATCCACTATGTGAGCAGGGAAAGTACAAAACGATCACAATCACAATAAGTGATTTGATCCAACAGCAGAATTACAATCTCTCTTGTAATCTCTCTCAAAGTCTCTCTACCTCTCAATGTGTTTTGGAATTCAGGAATTCAGGAGTTCAGGAGTTATTTTAGATCCTAGACAAAGCCTCTATATATAGGGCCTAGAAGTTCAGGGTTTTACCCTTAGAGGGAAACCCTAGTCGCCAGGAGAAAAACTGCACGCCGAGACAAACCCTAGCCGCCACCAATTCGCACCCAGAAGAATACACGTGGCACGGTCACACCGTGCCACATGGCATGGCACCCCTGTGCCATTTTTCTATCCTCTCTCGACTTTTCGCTCCTTCGGCCTGACACGTCCGTGTTCGTTTAGCACGGTCTCACCGTGCCGATATTTGGATTTTGGGCCACGAAACCCAACAATCTCCACCTTAAACCGAAATCTCCAATCACCAACTCTCTAAAGCCGTCATCGCACCCTAAAGGGTGACGCCCCCCAAGGGGCTATGCCCGAAGGGCACTCAAATACTGGGAATATCAACTAAGTCCAAGCAATGCTTGAACTTAGCTCTGGGAGATGACTTATATGAATTTTTCTTTATATCACCTGTCATAGTAGATGCCTGCGAGACATAGAGGCCTCCTTGCCTCAAACCGTTCAGTAGAATCCGACTGCCCTTCGAGACCATCAGAACTCCAACTTCAGCTGAATGTTTGTACCCCTTGGATTCAAGGGTGCCTAAAGAGATGAGGCTACGCTTCAAGTCAGGAACATGACGAACATTCGATAAAGTCCTAACAACATCATCATGGGTCTTGATTCTAACAGTACCAATTCCAGTTATTTTACATTGGGTATTATTGCCTATGTGAACAACAGTTAAGTCAACTGGATCATATGTGAAAACCAATCCTTATGAGGACACATATGATAGGTACACATAGAATCAAGAATCCAATCAGAATCGCTCCCCCTTTCAATAGAGGTAGCGAACAACACATCACCATCAGAATCACATTCAGCAAACGAAGTTTCAGCAGGCTCACAAGAATTATCTTCTTCTTTCTCCCTTTTCTTTTGCAGTTGCCAACAATATGACCCAATTTACCACAGTAACTGCAGGTCTTACCAGCGTGAGAAATTTTAGACTTAGAACAGTTCTTACTCCTATTACCGTTCCGCTTTTTAGTTGTTTTACCCCTTACTACTAATCCCTCAGCAGAATCAGCATGAATGTCAAGATCAAACTTCTCCTTAGACAACAAGTTTGATTTAACATCCTCAAACGATATAGTAGTAGAATTACTATATAGCATAATCTCCTTAAAGTATTTATAAGAAGGGGGTAACGACACAACAAGCAAAATAGCCTTATCCTCATCCTCAATTTTTACATCCAAACTCTTCAAATCAACAAGAATAGAGTTAAACTCATTCAAATGTTTTTGAACAGGGGTGCCTTCAGTCACACGAAAGGTGTACAACCTTTCCTTCAAACGGATCTTGTTGGCGAGACTCTTCGTCATGTAGAGTTCCTCCAGCCGAATCCAAAGATCCACCGCAGTTGTCTTATCAAGCACCTCTCACAAGACATGTGGTGCCAAGCACAACTGTATAGCAGAAAGTGCCTTCAGCTCCAGTTCCTCCCATTCGTCGTCTGTCAATATACCACGCCTCTTCTTTTGGTCTGCTTCCCATTGTTCATCAGTTATCTTCTCAGGTTTCATATAAGGTCCTAAAAGAACCTTCCACAACCCATGTTGGATGAGAACCGCTCTCATCTGCACCTTCCAGAGATTAAAACTAATCTTTCCATCAAATTTCTGAATATCAACCTTTATAATTGAAGACATCCTAAACCAAAGTTCTGATACCACTTGTTGGAAAATAGAACAAAGTAATAGCGGAAGTAATATGATGAAACAGATATTCAGAAATAGTTAAAGAGCGATAACAAGAACAAAAACAACGACACACAAGATTTACGTGGAAACCCAATGCGAGAAAAAACCACGGACGGCGACGAGCACAATCAATCAACTATGTGAGCAGGGAGAGTACAAAATGATCACAATCATAACAAGTGATTTGATCCAATAGCAGAATTACAATATCTCTTGTAATCTCTCTCAAAGTCTTTCTACCTCTCAATATGTTTTGGGATTCAGGAATTCAGGAGTTCAAGAGTTATTTTAGACCCTAGACAAAGTCTCTATATATAGGGCCAAGAAGTTCAGGGTTTTACCCTTGGAGGGAAACCTTAGCCGCTAGGAGAAAAACTGCACGCCGAGACAAACCCTAGCCGCCACCAATTCGCGCCCAGAAGAATACACGTGGCACGACCGTACCACGGGACACGGTCACACCGTGCCACATGTCACGGTCACACCTTGCCACATGGCACGGCACCCCAATGCCGTCTTTCTGTCCTCTCTCGACTTTTCGCTCCTTCGGCCTGACACGTCCGTGTTCGTTTAGCACGATCCCACTGTGCCGATGCTTGGATTTTGGGTCGCGAAACCCAACACCCACCTCTCGATGTGATTATTCACCCTAAGTTTTGGATGAAATGTCCTTTCGGACATTCATTGAACACTTGGTGGGCAGAAGATGAGACCCCTAAATAACTTGAAAATTAAGGTAAGACAAGTTCATACCAAGTTTATTATGTCATCTTAGCTCCTAATCCCCAATCTAAGTTGAGGAAGCTACTCACTAATCATCATCTCAAGAATCCAACAATCACAATAAGCATGCCCAAATAAGCTAAATAAAACCAACAAAAGAGAGAAAGAGAGAGAAAGAAGAACAAACTTAGATTAATGGAATGGAGAATGAAAGTCCTCAAGATCTTCAATCAACAAAAACCCAAAAACATTAATCACTCTTAACCCTAAAATTAAGCCTAGAGAGTGTTTACAATACTTTTTCAAGAGAAAAATTCAGCATCCCCCGTAATTAGGAAAAGGTGGGTACTTATAGGGTAAGTGAACTTGGCAAATGCGACAGGGGTCGCCCTGAAGACACCCTGGCCGTCGCCAAGCAAGGGGGTCCTAGGGGCATAGCGATGGCCAGCCGGTCGTGAAGGCGACGACCGTCGCCATCTCCTGGAAGACTGTAGGTGGGCGATGGGCAGTCGATCGTGGACGCAACGACCGTTGCCACCTCCTGGAGGAGCGACGGTTTGGCCATCGACTGTGGGACGGCCGTGGTCAGTCTTTGTGCCTTGAAAACTTCATATTTGCCTTTGCTCATTTGTTCCCCTCAAGCCTTTGGGTGATCCTCCTTGTTCTCGCCTTGCCTTTTTCAGATTTTAGATTCCCCTCTTCCTTGAATGTCTTGTGTCCAAAGCCTCCATTGTGATTATGTTTTTGGGATGCATATATAGATTACAGATTGCCTATTACAGTATTACCACTATATATACTCCTATTATATTGGCTTTTGCCACCTCATTAAATAGTACTATTTGGTACGTAAAAAAAAAAATAAAACAAAGAAAAACCTTATTCTGGTGCGTTTCCAGGTGGAAGCAGCAGAGACAGAAAGATGTAGTAGGAATTCCAAGTTTGATACATAGGTTATATCTACAGCAAAAGTGGATATTTTGCCAAATTCACAAGCATCTTTCTCTATCAAACTCCGTAATTAATTAAGTACGCCAACACGAATCATTGCCTTGAGTCCTCATTTTATATATATATATATATATATATATATATATACACACACACAGATTACATAACAAAGGCAGTCAGAAAATGACAATGGATTGAAGTGAAAAATTTGCATGAGTTCATAAAAAAATTCGATATACATCTAATTACAGTAGTTGTAACTTGTAAATTATTTAAAGTTGCCTTTTTAGCAATAATTACAGTAGTAACTTGTAAATTATGTAAATTATGCTCCCAAGAACACATAATATTAGGCCAGTAATGACAATCTTAGTTGGCTTTTATCATTAAATATTTCGAGCGTTTGTCGCCAAACAAGCTTCCCATAAGCATTCCTTACGTTAGTCATCAACCACTCTAGTACAAATATCAGTACTCATACATATGAAACCGGACTTTTGCAAGATACTTATTTTGCGTAGCTCCACATATGACATAAGTTGGTAGTAACAGTAGTCATTTGCCGAAGCGCCTGTTGGTTCCCTGAAACCAACTCAAGGCATTGAGGAACTCAGCTTCTCCAAACTCAGCAGCGACGAGAGATTCACAGAAGTAGAGCTCGGCATGGGAGGCTTGCCAGAGATAGAAGTTGCTGAACCTATTTCCTCCAGTTCTTATCATAAGATCTGGGTTTGGGACTTGACAAATCACATTAGAAAGCTGTTGCTCAACCAACGCCTCGTCGATATCTTCAGGCTTAATGACTCCATCCATGACCTTCACACAGATGCTTTTCGTAGCTTCCACAATGTCAATCCTTCCTCCGTATGGTACTGCAAATATCAAGTCTAGGGTTTTCCCATTCTTTGTTTCCTCTTCCACTTGTTTTATCATGTCTTGTAATGATTTTGGTAGCCTCCACGTCTCTCCGATTGTCAAAAATCTTATTCCTTGCCTGGATTTTATAATTAGTACGTATTATATCATCCAAACTTGATCAAAGTAGTCCAAATACTTAGGTAACTAAATAAGTGATGAGTATCTCTTATTGGACCAACATTAACTCGACTCCAATGAAATGAAGGATTCAAGACCCAAAAAAAAAAAGATTCAGTCATTACAAAATTAAATTACCTCTTAAAATTCTCTATGTTGTCCTCTAAAATTTGTTCCAACTCTGTAAACATTACATTCGCGAATTCCTGCAAAATAGATTAAAATAAGGTTAATGATCACTTGAAAATTTTAATTAAAAATTAGAGGCGAAAATAGAAACAGTAGGGGAAATTGAAAGAGAAAGCGACTAAACTGGGCCGCGTCTCCAATTGCAAGAAGCAAAGATGAAGCAGGAGAGAGCTGGAATTCCCAACTTGATACAAATCTCACCCAACATTATATATCTCTTGTAGAAGGGCACATAGGTGAGCCGGCCATTGTTGTACTTGTCACTCCACCTCCGTCCCCCGTCCAAAGTCACCGTCACATGCTTCGGCATGAGCTCCGCTCGGAGCCCCGCCTGTTGCAGGTACTCTTGGTCGAACCCGATCGGATTCTCATTCATGCCCTCCTCTGCTTTCGTCATAATGCCACCGCCATCATCACTCGTGATGGCGGCGGCATTCAGATTCAGGGCACAGGATGGGGTTGAAGATAGGGTAGGGCTTGGAGTCCTAGTCTGACGGCACTGCCACAGCCACTGTGGCAGTGCCAATATTCTTGTCTTACTGCCAAGTCCACCAATCATATTCATGGGTAGGGGCTGTGTATATTTTCCCAAACTAATAAGCATCTTTCCCTTCCTCTAAAGTCTAAAGTTCTTCTATATGTAATATTTCCTCTCTAATCCAACTGCCTAGTCCTGACACCATTG
>JAKOGI010000809.1:105000-120000 GCA_029747015.1 Carnegiea gigantea | reverse complement strand
CAACTGGGTAGGATTTAAGAAAGGGAAGTTGGCTGTTAAAAAAGGGAGAGAATAAGGAAAGTAGATGAGATGAAAATGAACAAAGACGAAGGAGCGTTGATTATTCAACGCGTAAGCCAGAAGGGACATGAGCTAGAGAGAGAAAGACAGAGGAACCGACACAACAGGGGTTTCTACTTTCTACTCCCTAGAGAGAGAAAGTAATGTAATGTTCATACATAGATAGATCCAATTGGGACTTGAGAGTTTTCACTTCTGTAACTGGGTTTCCAGTAAAAACCCAAAAAAAAAAAACCCAGAAAGGAAAAGGAAAAAGAAAAGCAAATTGGTAGAGTTGGGACCCAGATATGGCGGAGGAGAGAGTGGTGGTGGGCCCTGCTGTGTTCTACCTTGCCCCGCCCGCCCAGCCGACAGTGGTGATGGGCGAGGGGCAAATGTGTAAATTCACTTGCCACCCACTCAAAGTTTTGGCATTTTTATGCACTTTTGATGTCCAACAATAACTTACAGTCACTGTGTTCTTGTGCGGGCTGATTAGCAGCGTCAGCCACTCTGTTTTTGGATTTGCCAGAGGAGGAGGTGATGGTTATGGCGATGCAAAACGGAGGAGTTGGACAGAGAAAGAAGAGAGACATAGAGAGGGTAAGAAAAGGAAGAAAGAACAAAAATTAAAATGGGTTAAAAAATAAGGGAGAAAATTACGGATTAGGAATAGGGATGTTTAATTTTGTTTAAGCTAATTATTAGTGTGTCTTTTAGTAGAGCCGGCCTTGTGACCTTGTCTTGCATCCTTATTCTAAATTATAATTATGCCCGTCATGTGAAACAAATGGTCAATTTTAATTTTAGGTACTTCTTGTTGTCATTGTTAATATTATTACTATTACTTTTAGTTTTAAGAGATTGAGGAAGTTAAATTCATTTTAGAAATAAGAAACTGATCCGAGTCTGAATCATGTTCAAAAAATAATAAAAACAAGAGTATTAGCTAATTCAATCAGCAAATTAATCACAGTGATGGTATTCTAGTGATGAGATATTTGATATTTTAAGGAAAAATTAAGGTTTAATTTTTTTCATGTATGGTTGTACTTTGTGCTACATTAAAATTTACCAAGTACAATGAAAAAAAATATTTTGGTACCTATGTATGTATATTTTAAAGTGGAAGAATAGGGATCTTCAGAGTTTAGTTTAACTAAGTGAATCATCGATAACATTCCATACTTACAGAGATTATGATCATACAGTTAATATTTGTTATTATTGGATAAAATTTCATATGATTCAGAATAAATTTAGACAGCAAATGTGAAATAGTCTGAGCATGAACATAAACAAAACTTAGCAACGATAAAAGAATTGGACCAAATTAACCTACACGTTTGAGAGGTAATTGATTCAATGTACCCCTAAATAGATTATAAAATTCCATTCCATCTGTTCCACAATGTTTATGCATTTTTTTTGAAAGTTCTAAGGTAAAAATTCTTCTTACTACTATTAATGTTAAAAGTTTTCTATTTATTCTAAGATAAATATAAATGGTGCATTAAATAATTCACCTTTAAAAAATCTCATTCCCTAGACAGGACACTTATTTTGGCATTGTGGGAGTAATATATACCCTTAATCAAACTATTACAAATTCAAATCATATTGTTGTACTCCCCAAATCTCATAATTTTGTCCTTCATAAGTAATATAAATTTATAAGGGAACATCATTTAATGTGATGTTTTCTATTATATTTAGAAAAAAGAAAAAAAATTTAGTACTAATAATAGTAAAAATAGATTTTATTTTGAGAAATTCACAAAAAGAAAAAGAGGGACAAAATTTGTGAACTAAAGGGATCATTATTTAGAAAATGAATTAAGTTAATATTCTCTTAAAATAATGTAAATTGAATATTAGCCATCACTAACTAAATTACTTATCACCACCTTAATTTGCATTGTCATTGCTTTTTTTTGTTTTTTTGGGTAAATTAGGCATAAAGATTTATAGAGGCTGAATTCCAATTTAGATTTTTTTATATTTTAGTGACTCATTGAGACTTTACCAATTTACATAATTGACATCCCTATTACATTGGATTAATTGATAGAATAATCAGTAGAAATTAGTAGAAATTTAAAATGTAGTATACTTATTTATTTATAATGAAGTAATAATTTGAGAGGTGACATGGGTGGCCCAGAATATTGTGCAACTTCACATAGGAAGTCAATATAAATAAATAAAATGTTTTGGGTGATGGGATTTTGCATATCTTTATAATAAAAATGCAAAAATGAATGGTAGTCTAAGAATACTTCCATCCCTGAATTCAAGCTCTCTCATTAATTTTGCCAAAATACTCAAAACAGTTAGAAATTAATTTGATTTTAAATTTTAAAATTCATGAAAATTCATCAAGTTTCACAGGTTCCAAGATCGAAACCTGGCTCTAATAGAAGAATTGCTTCTCTGCCCTCCTTTGTTTTTTTTTTGCTGTTCAATTTTTTTTTTTCCCTCGGACAAGTCCCAGGATCAAAACTGGCTCTAATAGAAGAGTTGCTTCCCTGCCCTCCTTTGATTTTTCGCTCTTCAATTTTTTTTTTCCCTATTTATGTTTGTCTACACCTTGAGAAAAAGCGTGAAATAAGATAAATTTACTATGAAACTTGCCAATAAGGGTTAAACTAATTCTCTCCATATACTTATTCTTTCATTCATTAATACTGTAGTCAATGCCCTTGTAATGTAAGATTTTTAATAAAAAGTAAAAGTTAATCTTATCAATGTTATCACACATAGTAAAAGAATTACATATACATCTTCATACGATAAGTGTAAAAATAAATGGTAGCCTAATAATACTTTCCTCCCTCAATCTAAGCTTCTCATTAATTCCGTCAAAATACTCAAAACAGTTAGAAGTTAATTTGATTTTAAATTTTAAAATTCATAAAAATTCACTAATTGATATTCCCTAATTTCCCTACTTTCCCACATCATCCTCTCTATCGTCAATAACCACCTAAAATTACATTCCCACGAAGAGATGATCAGGAAGATAAGGATTTGGAGGACGGTCTCCAGTGAAAAAAATTTTAAAAAAATCATATTTAATTATCATTTTTTTTAGAGCAGATTAGAATTAATTAGCAATCTTAGTATGTCATAACTTAAATCATTAATTTGTATTTACATACGGTATGTAAAGTATATCATATGATCATAAACTTTTATTCTACATTTCTTTTTTTTGGGTAAAAAACTACATTTCATCGACGAAGTATATATATATACACACACACACACACACACACACACACACATATATATATACGCACATATATAATATATATATTATATATATATATATATAATATATATATATATATATATATAGATATATAATATATATATATATATATATTAATATTAATATTGTACATACATACATACATACATACATATATATATATATATACACATATACATATACATATATATATATATATATATATATATGTATATTTTGCACAAATGAAGATATATTGAAACCAAAGCAGATGTATACACACCCCCTTTTATGTCCCTGCCATGTGAAATGTAAATCACATCCTATTTCCTATGAAGTAAGAAATCTATACAAGTATTGTATTTGCTCCTATACTGGTGTATCTGCAAGACTCTTTGTGTAATCTAAGTCTTTATCTCCTTTAGTACTCCCTACACTGGGTAGACTTCATTCTTGAATTGCAGCCTTTTCGTGGCAAGCCAAATGTGGTAGATCACTGCATTGGCCATTGCTTGGATTAAACTCCTTAGCTTCCTGGGCATCTTCAGTTTAATCAAAGAATTAATGAATGCCTCCATACCATCTAGTTGTAGTTTGAGACTCCATTATGTGCAGAGCAAGTTCCAGAGATCTTTAGCAAAGGCATTCAAAAAATAGGTGTTCTTATGTTTCACGACTCTGCTGACACATCTTACAATCTATAAAGGGGAGATTAATGTATTTGCTAAGCCTATATAGCACTGGCAGTTTTTTGTGCATGAACAGCCAGGCAGTAAAGGAGTGCCTTGGTAAACATAACCTTAACCATACCAATTTTGCCTATGGAGGTTTATTTGCTTCTTGAAGTAGCCAAATACACCCTTCCTTTAACCTTTAGTCTCCTTTGGGGTATGGTTTGAACCTTTCCTTCACTTTTTGTAGCTTCTTCTAGTACCAACTAGTGTCACTCTTTGGGGTGTACTCCCATCAGTCCTTCTCTTTTAGGTACCTCCTATGAATCCATTGGACCCATAAGTGATCCTTTTTCTTTGCTATGGCCCATACAAGTTTTGCTATACATGCAATATTCCATAGATTTAGGTTCTTTACCCCAAACCCTCCATGTTTCCTTAGCGTGCAGATTGTACCCTAAGCCACATAGGGTGCTCTTTTATAACCTACACTCCCCGCCTTAAGAAATTTCTACAAACTTGTATAACCTGGGCCACCACTTCTTGTGGAATAATAAAAACCTGAGTCTAGAAGTTAAACATGCCAAAGAGCACCGTATTAACCAACACTAACCTGCCAGCATAGGAGATATGTCTTAATGTCCAGACAAGTATCCTGGCTGTGATTTTATCAACCAAAGTTCTGCATTCCCCTTTTGAGAGTCTACTTGCTGTGATAGGCAGCCCCAAGTATCTAAATGGGAGGTGGCCTTCAGTAAACTCTGTGATGTCCAAGCATTCCTGTTAGGCTTGGGAGCAGTCTCCTCCAAAGACAATATTGGATTTGTACAAATTTGCCTTAAGTCCAGAACAGCTAGTGAATTCCTAAAATGTAGAGTTGAAGAGATGCTGGCTTTGCTTTACAGAAAATGACCAAATCATCTGCAAATATGAGGTGGGTCAATCCTATTTTCCTGCAATGATGGTGATATTCAAACCCCTGCTGTGTAATGCTTATTTGAATAATCTGGAGAGATACTCTATGGTTAACACAAACAGTAATGGGGATAGGGAGTCACCCTATTTTAGGCCTCTTTTCCCCTTAAACCACTCCCTTTGCTATCTATTGATATTAATGGCAAACTGCACTGGGGAAATACACCTCATGATCCATTGTATAAAGAGAGGAGGGAATTTGAGGGCAAATAGGAGTTCCTTGATGAATTCCCAATGGACTGAGTCAAAGAATTTATGCAAGTCCACTTTCATGATACAACTAGGAGGGGTATGCTTTCTTTAGTACCCTCTTACTAAGTCTTGGCATAGCATCACATTGAACAGTAATTCTCTTCCTTTGACAAAAGCTCCTTGACCTACATCAGTGATATGGGGAAGGACCTCTTTAAGTCTATTATATAGTAGCTTAGTTATGCATTTGTAAATGACATTACAGTAAGAGATGGGCCTGAAGTCAGCTGCCTTTTCAGGATTTGGAACCTTGGGTAACAAAACCAGCTTGGTTTGTCCATAGAAACTAGGAAATTATCCCCTGCAAAGAATTCTTTGATGGCTGAACAGACCAGAGGGCCTATGTCCTCCCAACATACTTTATAAAATTCACTATCGTAACCATCTGGACCTGATGACTTGTGGTTTGGAATAGACAATAGCATTTTCTTGATATCTGAGTCTGCAAATGGTTGGCATAACATAATCTGCTGCTCAATAGTCAGACTTCTCCCTAACTCCATCACTTGTAGATCAATAAGTATTCTATGATTCTCCATTATCCCCAATAGCCCTTTGTAATACTGAGTTAGGACTTTTGATACCTCTTCAAATCCCTCCACTCTTTGGTTATTTTGGTCCTGTATGTGGAAAATGCTTGTTAAGGCGTTTCTATGTTTTATTCTAGCCATGAAAATCCTGGAACATTTATCACCATGACCAATCCACTCAGCTTTACTTTGCTGTTTAATGAGTAAAATCGCTGAATGGTTGATTGCAATATAATGGTCTCCATAACTTGCTTCCTGTTGGATTAGATCCTTGTTGAAAGGATCCTATTGCAGTAGGGCTTGAGTCTGTAGCAAATTATTTATAGCCCTTGCCTGTTGCTCATAGATATCAGCATATCTACTCTAATTAAGCTACTTGAGAGGATGTTTGAGGCTTTGCTGAACCTGCTGAAGTGTCTTCAATTTGGAGCTTTTTTGATTCTGTGCCAAGCTATGCTCAACCATGTCCCTAGACCCTTTATCTTTTGTCCACATGTCATAAAATTGAAACGTATACCTGGGTTTAGGACAACGAGGGAAGCTCAGTATGATGGGAGTATGTTCTGATAGTCCTTGTGACATATAATGCACATGTGTGTAGCCTTAACCTTCATACCATAGCTCGTTATGTAGGGCTCTGTCAATTCTTAACCGAACTGTCTTATTAGTCTAAGTGAAGAAGGCCCCCTCATAGCAAAACTCCTATAATCCACAATGTTGGATACATGCTGCAAAATCCTTAACCTCTCCATCAGTAACAGCCAGTCCACCAATTCTTTCCCCTTGATGAAGCACTGAGTTGAAATCTCCAAGTACACACCATGGGTCTTCTAGTGTCTGGGATAAAGCCATTAGATTCTCCCATAATGGGAGTCTTTGTTCTTCCAAATTCTTACCATAAAGAAAGGTGAACTTTTGGTTTGTTGGAAGGTGTATAGCTTCACCATGAATCAATTGATCTGTTTTGAGGATTATGATAAATTGGTACCTTCTTGGATGCCAGCTAAGGATGATTTTGCCTCTATTAGTCATGGTTGCATTATGTTCCCATTGCCAGTTTGGACATACTCTGCTCATTACTTGTTTTATGTTATAGTCTTTAGCCTTGGTTTCCAGAAAACCTATCATTCCAGCCTGTTGTTGCAGCAAGAAGATTTTGATATCTCCTTGCTTATTGGGGGCATTCATGCCCCTGACATTCCAACTGAGGATTTTATCCATTTGGGGTGAAAACCCCCTCCTCTCCAACCTCTTCTTGAATAACATCTTCTTCCAACAGGGCATCATAGAAATTTACCTGCAGCAAATCATCTAAAGTTGCTGTTTCTTTTGGTCTTGCAACTCTTGGAACATAGTGTCTTGTGATATGCTTTGTAGCTAACTGAAAGTCATCCTCACTTCTTTGATTCAGCTTTTTTTGATGTCTGATTCTACTCTTGTGGGATCTCATGTGATCTGACTCTCCATTCCATTTTTTGGTGTGCTTTTTTCCTGCAGTTCTCCTGTATATACCCAAACATTTTGCAGTGAGAACATTTAAGATGTAGCCATTCATACGAGACTTTTTGTCTAATCAACACATTTTTCTCATTTGTAAATTCAATGTAATCTGGGAAGTTTCCTTCCAACGGCATTTCCACTAGCAATCTGGCATATTAAGCATAGATTTCTCTCTTGTATGTTTCTCTGTTTTCAATGGGATTCCCAGCATGCTGCCTGTTTTGCTTAGGCTTTACAGTCCCCAATATTTGATATCTAACTCAGGTAGCTGGATCCATACTGACAGTGATGCTATAGCATCAATATTTGATCTTCATTTCTGGATTCCATGCCTTGACGATAAAGGGCTTGTGATCAAAGTGGTAAATACCTTTTGTGCCACTGTCATTACATCTTGATGTGTAGTGAACCTCACGAGATAAAGGCCCTCCTTTATTAGTAAAATTTTATCAACGGCATAATCCTTCTAAATTCTTCTCACATACCCTACCAGAACTTCATATGGTGGATTTGCTCCCAGAACACAGCAGATCATGGCATTTTGCCAGTAATTAACCTTCTCTTCAATGTCTTCTTGAGCTAATTTCGCACATTTAGTCCCTTTAAACTCGGATACTGGGATGAATTCAAGGGTCGTACCTTCATCAGGATCCACCATGGAGGCGAATAATGGTAGTTTGATTATGGTCTTGCTCGTGTACTATTCTATTGATTTGCTGCTCAGAACTTTGTGATATCACTGGACTAGATTGTTCTAGTGAAATTATTGCTATGGATGTTTACGGTGAGTGTTCTCTATCCTCGGAGTGTCCTCGATTTGCCTTGGGTCTGCCCCTTCTTCCTCCTCTGGCCATGGCGCCTAGAGAGCTCTGGGTTTACGGAGGAAGCTTTTATATATATATATATATATATATATATATATATATATATATGTAAAATACTCCATGTATCTGCTTCCTTCACACAGTTAATCTCTCACTCTTTCTAATCACCGGCCCTATAACCAAATTATCCTTGAGCATGATGAAAATTGTACAGTGGAATGGGGTTAAGATGGAGAAGATTGATGATTACCGGTGGTGCACTGGACTTAATGATATGAGATTATTGATAGATTGATGAAATTGGAGTTCCAGTCACTGAAAATGGTTTTTTTGATAAATTATGATCGATTGTTCTTTTATTTGTTTTTGGTTCAATGAAATAGGTTAAATTTTAGTTCTTTCCACTAAAATTTTTCGAAATATGATATTTGATTTTTTTCAGGACATATGTTTGTTTCAACTTTTATTCCATAAGATATAAAGCTTGCAAAACTTTTAATGAAATGGACAAAAGGCTTCGTCATGGATACTTTATTAAATTTATTTCCAAAGATGTATTTTAAATGTAATGGAGCTAATCATCTTGGCATCCTTCCACATCATCATTCTTAGTGTTTGGATTTTTATCGTTAATTTAATAATTTTGTCATTCTTTAATATTTTAATTTGTTTGTTTTACCTATTTTTGTCAACAAGGCATATTATAAATATGTACATTATTCTCACTATCTATATTCATAAATATACAGTTTCAAATATTTTTATGCGAGGATATGCATTTGAGTGGAGCTAAAGGCTTTTAGGTTTGCGAAGGAAGGGTCTCATATATTAATTTTTATTATAAGTTTTGATGGAAACTAATGCGAAATTTATCTACCTTGATATGAGATCAGTATTTTGAGAATAGTAAATTCTATATCAAATTAGGGTGTTCACACATTATTTTATTAGTCATATTACTATCTATAAAACAACTTTTTTTTGTTGTTCATTTAATTAAAAATATTTAAATCTATATTTTATGTTTATTGGGATACTACAATAGCATGACAATTGAAAAAGAATACGAAAACTGCATAACTTTTTTTTTTGGGTTGAAAGACCACATAATTTGTATATCCAAATTATGTAGTGAAGACTACATAATTTGTATACACACAACGGTGAAAATAACCAGAGGAGACGCCCAAAGTGAAAGCATTAAAGGGGAAAAACAGAATTATTATTATTATTATTATTATTAGTTTTTTTTAGGGGGTAGGGAATCTAAATTATTTTCACTCATATTATGATTTTGTGTTTCTAAAATTAATATATACTTCTTTTCTTATAGTTCTCAACTCAATTTCTATAAAAAACAAGTTATCAACTCAATTACTTCATTAAGAAAAAAAAGGAGATGATCAGTTTGATATAGTTTTAACAAAAAAGATTTTTTTTAAAAAAATTTGATGTAGACAGAAAGAGAAAAAATATATATGGTTTAAGGTTTAAATTATTGATTATAAGATTTAGAGTTAATTATGATTGAAAAAATAAAGTCCAAACAATGTATAGATTTCTGAATACAGATTGTCTATTTAATTAAACATTTAAGTGAAAATTTTTACCTTTTTTTATAACTATTATGTATTTTTGTTAAAAAAAATTTCAAACTTTTCTATTATCAAATTATCTTTCTTTCATAAATTATTTTTTAAAATTGAGTACCTGTGCAAAAGCACAGGCACAAAACTAGTTACTCAAAGTCAGAAGCATAACCACTGCTAATATTGTTGACTATTAACTATGAGCTGTAACGCTTTTTGCCGTCTTGCAGAATATGTGGAATTTTCCAAGTTACTCCGGAAACAGATCTTCTTTTCAAGTTGGGCAATATTCTTATAATACTCCTCACCTGGACTGTGCATGGAAATTATATTTCATTTTTCAAATCTCTACCCAAAAATGTATCGGGCATCTGGCTTTGTTGTTAGTATTATTAGTTTTGAATTACATATGTGTTTAAAATACTGAATATTAATATATTTAAAAAACAATTACATTAAGTATGAGATACATACAAAGTAGAGCTTGGTAATAGGTCGTGTCGGGTCGGGTTTGTATTCGTATCGAACTTAAACGGGTTGAAAATTTATCGACCTGAACCTAACCCGTTTATTAAACGGGTTGAAAAACCTTGACCTGTACCCATTTAATTTTTAAATGGGTTGACCCGCTTAACCCGTTTAAGATAAACAAGTTAAGTTCAGTCACCTAATTAACCATTTACACATTTAATATCTTCAACTAATACGTAATTATAGTGTTAGAAATTAAGTTTACATATCACATTAAATAGTTACTCTTTAAAATCCCCTGATTCATCATAATTCACAATTTTTAAAAATTTTTATATTCTTAATTATCTAATAAAAAATAAATAGATAAATGACAAATGGAAAAATGAGTTGAGTTATTTAATTCATTTAATTAAACGGGTTAAATAGGTACTTTTTCGTGTTGAGAACCTCAACCTGAACCTAACCCATTTACTTAAACGGGTTGAACGTATCAACCTATTTACTTAAACGGGTCGAAAATTTATACCCAAACCCACTTAACTTAGTGTCGGGTTCGGGTCGGTAATCGTGTCGGGTCAACTTTTCTCATCTCTAATACAAAGTAATATAAAACATTAATATTTTAAGAAAGATCTAAATTGCAAAAATGTTGGTAATATGTTAATGTGGACTTGTGGAGTATGAAAAATTAAGAACGCCTATAGCGGTACTTCCAAATTTTGAAATTTTATCATACTACACCAGTAAAAATTTTAGTTTTAGAATTTCTGCTCCTTCACTTTTCAACTTATAATACTCTAACTTGAATCACCCAATAAAATATTTATTACATATCAACTTTGCAACATGTTCTTTTTGAGGGGAGAAAAAGTGAAAAACTAATTACTTCAAAGCAAAAGAATAATAGTAATAAAAAAAGGAGAGGAGGAACGCACATAGGAATTCTACCCGGGTACTTTACGTGTGCCGATCCGTAAAACACATGGGCTACAGCAAAAAAAAAAAATAAAATTGAAACGCACACACTCTTCTCGATTGGAATGCATTCCGCCCGGTGTGGACGCTTTAAGAAGATATAAGGAATGAAAATGACAATAGGAGTTGACATAATTTGCAGCGTATGTGTAACCATGAAGCAAATGTGTTCGTAGGGACCTGAGAATGGATACAAATTGAGCTCCTACTATTGAGAAAAGTGCCTTACAGATAAATGATGTCTAAAAGTTCATTTAAATTGAACATGAGCTGAGTTTTGGTTTAAGGACCATGATATGACAACTGATATTCAATCCACAATGTTTTTCTACATTTAAAGATTGAATGAAAATAGATAACAACACTACTAGTGATTAATGTCAAAAAATAAAACAAAGGATAACCAAATAAATGAGTTACAACATTTGTCTCCAAAATGTTGCTCAAGATTATTTTTTTTTAAAAAAACTGGCATGTCCTAAGGGTTTTTTTTTAAAAAAAAATGCCTAAAAGGGTGGAATTATATTCAATGAAATAAATTCGAACACAAGTCTATCATGACCAAATTGAGGACACAATTTGGGTAATCCTACATTCAAATTTGAAAATTTGGTTCACATAGTGGGCGATACACTAGACAATGAGCAAGTTTTTTTTCCCTCGATCCGTCTTTATGAAAATAAAAATGTAATTAAAAATCAGAACAATCAACAAGTTTAAGGTAAAACTAAGTCATCTTCCTTCTTCAATTTTGTAATCAGGCCCAATAAATCACCTTCGACAATGATGCTGCTAAAACCGCATGCTCTTATTCTTCCATATCGTATACATCACCATTCAAATGAGCGCTGGATCACTGAACCTGAGGCACCTTTACTCCATTAGCCCATTGCCTTCAAACTCCACGCTATCGCCCAGTGATGTCATGCTTTTAGCTTGGATGATCCCGTTACCTATCTAGCCAGGTGAATGCATGCATTGGAAGTTGGATTATGAAGCCAAGGCATGCAATGCCCTTATGATATGATGCCTTTGATCCTGCTAGATTAATTAAATGCCTCGCATTCACATACTTACAGGATTTTCGATCTCCATTTCCAGAGTATAATTTATGCCTAAGGTCATGCTCAGGCTTTGGTCTTGCATCGAGTAATAATGTGACATGTTTAGGTATCACCTTCAGATTTCACTTAATTTGGTGTGAGCAAGATTGCAGAATTAAGTACGTTGTCTTTGGAGCTCATTTCACCTTGATATAGTGTTGTGCTACAATATATGGGTGAGTAGGGAGCATCCCATACTCGCTGAGGAGGGCAGACTAGACTAAAGCACTTTGCCTCTTGCTCTCTAGCTATGTTGCAAAAGGTTGGGTACACAAAAAAATTGTCACCATGGGATGTTCTACTCAAGCTGTGTCATAGAAATTTTTTCAGTGAGTTTGTATGTACCAAAACCAAAGAAAAGACAGAGGCATCTGTGTATGTATGCCTCTCTTACTTCTATCGAGAGCATTGATAAGATTACCTAATTTATACAATGATGCAATTTTTACTTATTTTTATCTTTTCGCTTATATTATCGATTGCGCTCTGGCAGGAACTTTGTCCTTCTTCAATACTTCTGTCAGCTTTAGAGTTTTTTTTTTTTTTTTAGTGCATTAGTGTGTAGTAGAACGGGATTCAGGTAAGTTCTCTCCAACTTAAAATGTTTTAATTGTAATTCCATATACATGTTATATTGCCATCATATTTTTTGTTGCTGTTACTTTTACGATACCTCACACCGTATTAGTATTATTATCGTTATTGGGCAGTCCGGTGCCTGAGCATCCCGCGTTCACGCAGGGTCCGGGGAAGGGCCGCACCCCAAGGGTTGAATTGTAGGCAGCCTAACCTGACTTTGTCAGTGGCTGATTCCACGGCTCGAATCCGTGACCTTTTGGTCACACGGAGACGACCTTACCATTACTCCAAGGCTCCCCTTTCGATATGTATTATTGTTATTATTATTATAAAGCCACTATTGTTGATATGTTGAGCATCTCATTTGAGAAAGCACCTCCATTCCGATCCCAATTGCAAAATGCCGTGTGCAAAGGCACAAATCCGCAGCCTCAAACAGTTAGCTGGACCAATTTTTTTGTACGGTTAGAAAAATAAATGCACCAATTCTTCTTAAAATTTGAATCTCAAATGAATGCAAACCAATTTGTGTACTGCAAAGGGCCAACCCTAACCTAGCCCTTGGAAATGGAAGACCAAGGACAAGCCAATTCCTGGTTCTTAATGGAATGATTTGATGGACCACCATCTTTGATCATTCCTACATATTATAAGTACTTGCCACAAGAATTAATGAGCCCACTAAATGCCATTTTCTTTTTGTTTTATTTCTTTTCAAAATTTTGAGAATCATTTTAGGATATTGCGGCTTCCTTTTTCAACGACGGTTGAGACTGAAGTAATTGAACAACAGCCGTCGTTGAGCAACCAACACTGTATATGAATATGGGTTCTTGTCTTACTATTTCATGATTATAATATTTTCACCCCCCAAAAATTTAAAAGATGAGGTGATTAAGACATTTGATGTTCTATAAGAAAATTACTACAAAAAGTACTAATTAATAATTGAAATTAACAGGGATGAATACTGAGATTAATTATTTTAGAGATCGGCCACCAGCAGTCTTCAATCATTCTTTTTGACTTTTGCAAAGTACTATTGCAATGTTTGGTTGGATGTAATGTAATGACGATGTAACGCTGTTACTTTGAAATGCAATCATGATTACTTAGTTTACGGTAATTATAATTACAAAATAGTTCTTTTATTACAACATTATCATACAACCAAACAAGGTAATAAAAATACAATTACAAACTTGATTGTATTACAAGATTAATTACATCTAATCAAACAATACATATGCTTCTTTGGAGGAAATATCATTTATAAATATAGCTAATATTGTATGACAATGCTATTCACATGATAACACTCTGAACCATACTTAGAGAAGCTGTAAAAGTCTTATCAATTTTATATTCCTAGTTATTATAAACTAAACAAATAGAAGTTAAAAGAAACTATTAAAAAAAAAAGTCATATATATAGTTAAAAAAGATTATAAGATTCTAAACAGTCGTAAAAAATTATAGACCTAAAGTAGAGAATAATAAAATTGGAGCAGGAAAACCTCCAGATAATATAATAAACCAAAAACAAAAGTAACTTTAAACATATAAAAAGAATCATAGCTTACGTAGAACAGACAGAGAAGTACAAAGCTATAAACCTTGGTCGTCCCTCTCACTCACAATCAAGCTCTACAATTATGGCTTATGTAGGACGAACAAAACAATTAATGTGAGTACGGATATTGAAATGACAGCCACGCATGATAAATGAAATTGTGAAAGGGGATGCATTTCAATTAATGTGAGTACGGATATTGAAATGACAGCCCCGTATGAATATACAACCAAGCTAATAAATTGGTTGGGTCGAATCACCCATGGGATACCCTCCTTGGACCCGTTTAAAAACGAAACACACTTGCAACAAAAAACGGTATATAATAATTATTGCCATGTATAAAGTATTGGTAATAAGTTTAACTAATTAGAACATGTAAACCAGTGTGTCAAGCAGGTTGGAAAAATTAATAGATCACTAAACGGAAAAATTAATGGACCTGTTCAGTCCGACCTATCAAAATATGCCTTGATAGATTGGCCCAATGTTGATCCAATCTATTATTAATCCGGACCATTTTTAGCCCTATTTTCAATAAAAATTTTAGTTTTAGAATTTCTAGTCCTTCACTTTTCAGCTTATGATACTCTAACTTGAATCACCCAATAAAATATTTATTACTGATCAACTTTAGAACATGTTTTTTTGAGGGGAGAAAAA
>JAKOGI010000809.1:92500-100000 GCA_029747015.1 Carnegiea gigantea | reverse complement strand
GCACTTTGCCTCTTGCTCTCTAGCTATGTTGCAAAAGGTTGGGTACACAAAAAAAATTGTCACCATGGGATGTTCTACTCAAGCTGTGTCATAGAAATTGTTTCAGTGAGTTTGTATGTACCAAAAGCAAAGAAAAGACAGGCATCTTTGTGTGTGCCTCTCGTACTTCTGTCGAGAGCATTGATAAGATTACCTAATTTATGCAATCATGTAGTTTCTACTTGTTTTTATCTTTTCGCTTATATTATCGATTGCGCTCTGGCAGAAACTTTGTCCTTCTTCAATACTTCTGTCAGTTTTAGATTTTTTTTTTTTTTTGTGGCATTAGTGTGTAGTAGTACTGGATGCAGGTAAGTTCTCTCCAACTTAAGATGTTTTAATTGTAATTCCATATACATGTTATATTGTCATTATTACTCTTGTTGTTGTTACTTTTACGATACTTCACACCATATTATTATTATTATTATTATTATTATTATTATTATTATAAAGCCATCATTGTAGATTTGTTGAGTGTCTCATTTGCGAAAGCACCTCCATGCCGATCCCAATTGCAAAATGCCGTGTGCAAAGGCACAAATCCGTAGCCTCAAACAATTAGCTGCATCAATTTTTTTGTACGGTAAAAAAAATAAATAAAAAATCCGATTCTTCTTGAAATTGGAACCTCAAATGAATGCGAACCAATTTGTGTACTTCTTAATGGAATGATTTGATGGACCCACCATCGTTGATCATTCCTGCATATTATAAGTACTTGCTACAAGAATTAATGAGACCACCAAATGCCATTTTCTTTTTCTTTTATTTCTTTTCAAAATTTTGAGAATCATTTTAGGACATTGCTTCTTCCTTGAATGAAATGGCCGAACAGCAACTGTAATCTGGGTTCTTGTCTTACTATTTCATTACTATAATATTTTAACCCTTCAAAAATTCAAAAGATGTGGTGATTAAGACATTTGATGTTCCACAAGAAAATTACTACAAAAAGTACTAATTAATAATTGAGATTAATAGGGATGAATACTAAGATTAATTATTTTAGAGATTGGCCACCGACAGTCTTCAATTATTCTTTTTGACTTTTGCAAAGTACTATTGCAACGTTTGGCTGGATGTAATGTGATGACGATGTAACGCAGTCACTTTGAAATGCAATCCTGATTACTTACTTTGCGATAATCATAATTACAAAATAGGTCTTTTATTACAACATTTTTATACAACCAAACAAGGTAATAAAAATACAATTACAAACTTGATTACATTACAAGATTAATTACATCTAGCCAAACAATATATATGCTTCTTTGGAGGGAATATCATTTAGAAATATAGCTAATATTATATGACAATACTATTCATATGACAATGCTCTGAACCATACTAAGAGAAGCTGGATAAGTGTTATCAATTTTATATTCCTAGTTATAAACTAAATAAATAGAAGTTAAAAGAAACTATAAAAAAAATAGCTATACATACGGTTCAAAGGAGTTACAAAATTATAAGAAGTCGTAAAAAATTATAAAAAATTATAGACCTAAAGTCGAGAATAATAAAATTGGAGCAGGAAAACCTCTAGGTAAACCAAAAACAAAAGTAACTTTAGACATACATAAAGAATCATAGCTTATGTAGAACGGACAAAGAAAAACAAAGCCATAAACCTTGGTCATCCCTCTCACTCACAATCAAACTCTACAACTATAGCTTATGTAGTACAAACAAAATAATTAATGTGAGTACGGATGTTGAAATGACAGCCACGCATGATAAATAAAATTCTGAAAGGGGATGCATCATAATATCATATCACATACAGTAACGTCAAATTTACATGTCCTGTAGTTTTTTTTTTTAAATAAAAAGATTGATTTGTGTGGGTGGACAGTCATGGTCAAAAACAGATTTAGGGGGCGTTTGATAAATATTTTTTTAAAGAATTTTTTAGTAAAAAGAATTTTTTTGATCAAAATTAATTTTTTGATTAAGTCAAAAAATTAATTTGAGTATTTGATGAAAGAATTTTTTAGAAGAGTTTTTTGGATTCAAAAGGCTAATTTGAAAAGGTCAATTTTATGAGCTTTTTGGAAGAGTTTTTTAAAAATTTAACTTTTTGTCTCACAATTTTATTAGAAACAGTCAAACAACTAATGTTACTAAACAGTTCTTCAACAAACAGCTAATTCAAACAGTTAACATAAACAGCTAACTCAAACAGCTAACAACTAATACAACCTGCTTACAGCTAACAGTTAATAACTGTTTGCCAAATAGGGCCTAAGACAACTCTCTTTTTTCTTCTCTTACAGTTATGGATGAGTAACGGATCAGGTCGGACCGAAGTGAGCTAGTCTATTAACTAATCGGGTTAAACTGGGCCCAACACATTTTTTAATTAGCCAGGTTGGATTATGGGCCAAGTGAACCCGACCCGCTTATTACCCGTTTATTATCACTAAGGAGTATTTTTGGTGAGTTAATTTTTCGACTAAAATCTCTGTAATTTTTCAACCAAAGTAAACTAGTCCAAATAAAAAGTTAAAAAATACACAATCAAGCGAATAAATGGGTTGAGTCGAATCGCCCATGAGCTACCCGCTTTGGGTCCGTTTAAAAATGGAACAAATTGCATTAAAAAACATAATATAATAATTATTGTTACGTACATAGTATTGGTAATAAGTTTAACTAATTGGAATAAGTAAACTAGTGTGTTAAGTAGGTTGAAAACATTAATAGGTCACTAAATGGATCATTAATGGGCCCACCTAGTCGGACCCGTTAATATGCTTAATGGGCTGGCCTAATATTGGTGCAGTTCATTATTAATTCGTCCCATTATTAGTCCTATTTCTAGTAAAATTTTAGTTTTAGAATTTCTATTCCTTCGCTTTTCAACTTATGATACTCTAACTTGGATCACCTAATAAAATATTTATTGCATATCAACTTTACAACATGTTTTTTTTTTTTTTGAGGGGAGAAAAAGTGAAAAACTAATTACTTCAAAGCAAAAGAAATGATTAAAAAAAAGAAGATGAGGAACGCTCATAGGAATTCTACGCCGGTACTTTACATTTGCCGATCCGTAAAACACATGGGCTCCATTTCCAGAGTATAATTTATGCCTAAGGTCATGCTTAGGCTTTGGTCTTGCATCGAGTAATAATGTGACATGTTTATGTATCACCTTCAGATTTCACTTAATTTGGTGTGAGCAAGATTGCAGAATTAAGTACGTTGTCTTTGGAGCTCATTTCACCTTGATATAGTGTTGTGCTACAATATATGGGTGAGTAGGGAGCATCCCATACTCGTTGAGGAGGGCAGACTAGACTAAAGCACTTTGCCTCTTGCTCTCTAGCTATGTTGCAAAAGGTTGGGTACACAAAAAAATTGTCACCATGGGACGTTCTACTCAAGCTGTGTCATAGAAATTTTTTCAGTGAGTTTGTATGTACCAAAACCAAAGAAAAGACAGAGGCATCTGTGTATGTATGCCTCTCTTACTTCTATCGAGAGCATTGATAAGATTACCTAATTTATACAATGATGCAATTTTTACTTATTTTTATCTTTTCGCTTATATTATCGATTGCGCTCTGGCAGGAACTTTGTCCTTCTTCAATACTTCTGTCAGCTTTAGAGTTTTTTTTTTTTTTTTAGTGCATTAGTGTGTAGTAGAACGGGATTCAGGTAAGTTCTCTCCAACTTAAAATATTTTAATAGTAATTCCATATACATGTTATATTGTCATCATATTTTTTGTTGCTGTTACTTTTACGATACGTCACACCGTATTAGTATTATTATCGTTATTGGGCAGTCCGGTGTCTGAGCATCCCGCGTTCACGCAGGGTCCGGGGAAGGGCCGCACCCCAAGGGTTGAATTGTAGGCAGCCTAACCTGACTTTGTCAGTGGCTGATTCCACGGCTCGAATCCGTGACCTTTTGGTCACACGGAGACGACCTTACCATTACTCCAAGGCTCCCCTTTCGATATGTATTATTGTTGTTATTATTATAAAGCCACTATTGTTGATATGTTAAGCATCTCATTTGAGAAAGCACCTCCATTCCGATCCCAATTGCAAAATGCCGTGTGCAAAGGCACAAATCCGCAGCCTCAAACAGTTAGCTGGACCAATTTTTTTGTACGGTTAAAAAAATAAATGCACCAATTCTTCTTGAAATTGGAATCTCAAATGAATGCAAACCAATTTGTGTACTGCAAAGGGCCAACCCTAACCTAGCCCTTGGAAATGGAAGACCAAGGACAAGCCAATTCCTGCTTCTTAATGGAATGATTTGATGGACCACCATCTTTGATCATTCCTACATATTATAAGTACTTGCCACAAGAATTAATGAGCCCACTAATTGCCATTTTCTTTTTGTTTTATTTCTTTTCAAAATTTTGAGAATCATTTTAGGATATTGCGGCTTCCTTTTTCAACGACGATTGAGACTGAAGTAATTGAACAACAGCCGTCGTTGAGCAACCAACACTGTATATGAATATGGGTTCTTGTCTTACTATTTCATGATTATAATATTTTCACCCCCCAAAAATTCAAAAGATGGGGTGATTAAGACATTTGATGTTCCACAAGAAAATTACTACAAAAAGTACTAATTAATAATTGAAATTAACAGGGATGAATACTGAGATTAATTGTTTTAGAGATCGGCCACCAGCAGTCTTCAATTATTCTTTTTGACTTTTGCAAAGTACTATTGCAATGTTTGGTTGGATGTAATGTAATGACGATGTAACGCTGTTACTTTGAAATGCAATCATGATTACTTAGTTTACGGTAATTATAATTGCAAAATAGTTCTTTTATTACAACATTGTCATACAACCAAACAAGGTAATAAAAATACAATTACAAACTTGATTGCATTACAAGATTAATGCATGATAAATGAAATTGTGAAAGGGGATGCATTTCAGTTAATGTGAGTACGGATATTGAAATGACAGCTAGGCATGATAAATGAAATTGTGAAAGGGGATGCATCATAATATCATATCACATACACTAAGAGCATGTGCAATGGTGGGCGAAATTTTTAGCTCATCAGTGGGTGTTTATTACTGCCACATCAACTCTCTTTCTAATTTTTTATCTCACAAGTCTCACCCTCTCCAACAATTGGCTCACCACTTTAGCTCACCAAATAAAATAATACCCATGGACCCACACACCAACACACAACTACTTTTTTAAAATAAAAAGAAAACAAAAAATCAATAAAACTTACAAAAAAAAAAACCAAAAAAAAAGAAAAAAGGTGGAAGCCTTCCCGCTTCCCGCAGCTTGCCCGTGAGTAAAGTGGAACAAGTCAACCAATGCATGCTGATAGGAAGTATTCCTGCTCGCTTCTCTAAGTTTCCAACCCACGGAAAAACCATTGCATGTGCTCTAACATCAAATTTCACATGTCCTACATTTTTTTTTTAAAAAATAAAAAGATTGATTTGTGTGGGTGGAGAGGCATGGTCAAAGACAAACTGAGGCGAGTTTGGCAAATAATTCTTTGAAGAATTTTTTGATTAAAAGAAATTTTTTTAAATCAAAATTAGTTATTTGGTCAAGTAAAAAAATTAATTTGGATATTCAATGAAAGAATTTTTCAGAAGAGCTTTTTGGATTCAAAAGGCTAATTTGAAAAGGCCAATTCTATGAATTTTTTGGAAGAACTTTTTGAAAAATTAACTTTTTGTCTCATAACTTTATGAGAAACAACTAATATTACCAAACAGTTTTTCAACAAACAGTTAATTTAAGCAATTAATACAAACAGCTAACAGCTAATATAAACAGCTAATAGCTAACAGTTGTTTGCCAAATAGGGCCTTAGACAACTCTCTTTTTTCTTCTATTGCAGTTATGGGTGGACAACGGAACGGGTCGGACCGGAGCGAGATAGTCTATTAACTAATCGGGCCGAACTGGGCCCAACGCATTTGTTAATGGGTCGGGTTGAATTATGGGCCAAGTGAACTGGACCCGCTCATGGCCCGTCCATTATCACTAAGGAGTATTTTTGGTGAGTTAATTTTCCAACCAAGAACTCTGTAATTTTTCAGCCAAACTAAACTAGTCCAAATTCAAAGTTAGAAAATACATAATCAAGCTAATAAATTGGTTGGGTCGAATCACCCATGGGATATCCTCCTTGGACCCGTTTAAAAACGAAACACACTTGCAACAAAAAACGATATATAATAATTATTGCCATGTATAAAGTATTGGTAATAAGTTTAACTAATTAGAACATGTAAACCAGTGTGTCAAGCAGGTTGGAAAAATTAATAGATCACTAAACGGAAAAATTAATGGGCCTGTCCAGTCCGACCTATCAAAATATGCCTTGATAGATTGACCCAATGTTGATCCAATCTATTATTAATCCGGCCCATTTTTAGCCCTATTTTCAATAAAAATTTTAGTTTTAGAATTTCTAGTCCTTCACTTTTCAGCTTATGATACTCTAACTTGAATCACCCAATAAAATATTTATTACTGATCAACTTTACAACATGTTTTTTTGAGGGGAGAAAAAGTGAAAAACTTATTACTTCAAAGCGAAAGAAATAATAATAAAAAAAGAAGGGGAGGAATGTGTAACACCCCCAATTCTAATGCCTGGTTACTCTAACTTAACCACTTTTTTACTAATGATTTGCAGCGGAAGTCTTTTAATTGGAGGCATTACTGTCGTTCCATAACAGAATAAGGCTACCTGAAACTACATGTAATACTGTGTTATCCACATCATCACCTGAATCACCAAGCATTGGGAACAAACGTACATTTGACAACCTGTTTAACCTATAGTACACTTGATAACTTAGCATACCAATACTAGACTCCAATCAACCTAATGCCCCAAAGCATGTACCTTCTGCAAGCCCTCAGGCTGCTAGCCTATAATCAATGTGAGCGCTTGGCTAGCTAACACTCTGCAACACTACAACTTTCGCTCATTTTTTTGCTCCCTTGTAGCTTGCGAGGAAGGAAACTATTCATTGATCCTGTACCTAAAATAGAAAACACAAAAATATTCGAAATATGAGTCGAAACTCAGCACGTACGCTCCTATGCAGTAAAATAGACTTTTAACTCAATTAGTTGGGCGCTGCATTTCAAAACATTTCATTTTGCAAATAGGAGAGAGAAAATGTGTGAGTAAAGTTGATTTGCGAGTTATCATCGGAAAGTGGACCCCTGTTGACATCTACAGCGATCTTGAGATAGGTGCACACCTCCCAAGCCGATCGAAAAGTCTGAGTTGCAGCCGCACGGGTAAACTGAGGGGCGTAAACCCTGATGATTGATAATTGACGGGATACTTGCTTAGATGAGAAAACATTGCATAAAATGATTCATTATATAAATACCATATTGATTTTGTATAACTTGATAAGCATGTGAGTTTTCGAAGAGCACAGACAATGTACGTACCTGCCCTTTGAGA
>JAKOGI010000809.1:0-90000 GCA_029747015.1 Carnegiea gigantea | reverse complement strand
GAAATAATAGTTTTGGCTCAAATTAATAAATTTAAGTTTTACATCTTTTGGGATGTAAATTTGGAGAAAATATTTTAATTTTGCATTTTCATTCATTTTTTTCTTAATTATTAACTCATTCTTTTTATATACATAACTTGCCCCTTTTTATTTTTGTTAGATTGTTATTAAACTAATTCGTATATTATTATCATTATCGCTTTTCATTTAGCCCTTGATAATTAGGCTCATATTTATTCATCGGGCAATTCAAATATTTATTAGCACTTGAATGAATTATTTAGGAGCGTAACAAAATCTATTTTGAGGTCACGCGATCGTTTCAACCTACGATGTATAAAAATATATATATACATATATAAAATACTAAATTGAAATGTGGCACCCAACTTGATTAATTTGTATTTACTATAATGAAATATAATTAGTTGGTTTTAGGTTTGGGCCGTTACAGAACGTACATAGGAATTCTACCCGATACTTTACGTGTGCCGATCCGTAAAACAAATGGGCTACAGCAAAAAAAAAAAAAAAAAAAGAGGAACGCATGCACTCTTCTCGATTGGAATGCATTCTGCCCGGTGTGGACGCTTTAAGAGGATATAAGAAATGAAGATGACAATAGGAGTTGACATAATTTGTAGGATATGTGTAACCATGAAGCAAATGTGTACGTACGAACCTGAGGATGGATACAAATTGAGCTCCTAGTACTGAGAAAAGTGCCTGACAGATAAACGATGTCTCAGAGTTCAGTGAACGCTCATTTAAATTGAACATGAGGTGAGTTTTGGTTTGAGGACCATGATATGACAATTGATATTCAGTCCACAATGCTTTTCTACATTTAAAGATTGAATGAAAATGGATAACAACACTACGAGTAATTAATGTGAAATAATAAAACAAAGGATATCTAAATAAATGAGTTACAACATTTGTCTCCAAAATGTTGCTCAAGATATTTTTTTTTTAAAAAAAACTGGCATGTCCTAAGGGTTTTTTTTTTTAAAAAAAAAAACCTAAAAGGGTGGAATTATATTCAATGAAATAGATTCGAACATAAGTCTTTCATGACCAAATTGAGGACACAATTTGGGCAATCCTACATTCAAATTAGAAGATTTGGTTCACACAGTGGGCGATACACTAGACAATGAGCAAGTTTTTTTTCCCTCGATCCGTCTTTATGAAAATTAAAACATAATTAAAAATCAAAACAATCAACAAGTTTAAGGTAAAACTAAGTCATCTTCCTACTTCAATTTTGTAATCAGGGCCAATAAATCACCTTCGACAATGATGCTGCTAAAACCGCATGCTCGAATTCTTCTTCCATATCGTAGACATCACCATTCAAATGAGCGCTGGATCACTGAACCTGAGGCACCTTTACTCCATTAGCCCATTGCCTTCAAACTCCACGCTATCGCCCAGTGATGTCATGCTTTTAGCTTGGATGATCCCGTTACCTATCTAGCCAGGTGAATGCATGCATTGGAAGTTGGATTATGAAGCCAAGGCATGCAATGCCCTTAAGATATGATGCCTTTGATCCTGCTAGATTAATTAAATGCCTCGCATTCACATACTTACAGGATTTTCGATCTCCATTTCCAGAGTATAATTTATGCCTAAGGTCATGCTCAGGCTTTGGTCTTGCATCGAGTAATAATGTGACATGTTTAGGTATCACCTTCAGATTTCACTTAATTTGGTGTGAGCAAGATTGCAGAATTAAGTACGTTGTCTTTGGAGCTCATTTCACCTTGATATAGTGTTGTGCTACAATATATGGGTGAGTAGGGAGCATCCCATACTCGTTGAGGAGGGCAGACTAGACTAAAGCACTTTGCCTCTTGCTCTCTAGCTATGTTGCAAAAGGTTGGGTACACAAAAAAATTGTCACCATGGGATGTTCTACTCAAGCTGTGTCATAGAAATTTTTCAGTGAGTTTGTATGTACCAAAACCAAAGAAAAGACAGAGGCATCTGTGTATGTATGCCTCTCTTACTTCTATCGAGAGCATTGATAAGATTACCTAATTTATACAATGATGCAATTTTTACTTATTTTTATCTTTTCGCTTATATTATCGATTGCGCTCTGGGAGGAACTTTGTCTTTCTTCAATACTTCTGTCAGTTTTGGAGGTTTTTTTTTGGCATTAGTGTGTAGTAGAACTGGATGCAGGTAATTAGGTAAGTTCTCTGCAACTTAAGATGTTTTAATTATAATTCCATATACATATGATATTGTCACCAGTGCTTTTGTTGTTATTACTTTTACGATACTTCATACCATATTATTCTTCTTCTTCTTATTATTATTATTATTATAGAAATGTTGAGTGTCTCATTTGAGAAAGCACCTCCATTCCGATCCCAATTGCAAAATGCCGTGTGCAAAGGCATAAATTCGTAGCCTCAAACAGTTAGTTGCGCCAATTTTTTTATACGGTTAAAAAAATAAATGCGCCAATTCTTCTTGAAATTGGAATCTCAAATGAATGCAAACCAATTTGTGTACTGCAAAGGGCCAACCCTACCCTAGCCCTTGGAAATGGAAGACCAAGGACAAGCCAATTCCTGCTTCTTAATGGAATGATTTGATGGACCACCATCTTTGATAATTCCTACATATTATAAGTACTTGCCACAAGAATTAATGAGCCCACTAAATGCCATTTTCTTTTTGTTTTATTTCTTTTCAAAATTTTGAGAATCATTTTAGGATGTTGCGGCTTCCTTTTTCAACGACGGCTGAGACTGAAGTAATTGAACAACAACCGTCGTTGAGCAACCAACACTGTATATGAATATGGGTTCTTGTCTTACTATTTCATGATTATAATATTTTAACCCCCCAAAAATTCAAAAGATAGGGTGATTAAGACATTTGATGTTCCACAAGAAAATTACTACAAAAAGTACTAATTAATAATTGAAATTAACAGGAATGAATACTGAGATTAATTATTTTAGAGATCGGCCACCAGCAGTCTTTAATTATTCTTTTTGACTTTTGTAAAGTACTATTGCAACGTTTGGTTGGATGTAATGTAATGACGATGTAACACAGTTACTTTGAAATGCAATCATGATTACTTAGTTTACGGTAATTATAATTGCAAAATAGTTCTTTTATTACAATATTGTCATACAACCAAACAAGGTAATAAAAATACAATTACAAACTTGATTGCATTACAAGATTAATTACATCTAACCAAACAATACATATGCTTCTTTGGAGGAAATATCATTTATAAATATAGCTAATATTGTATGACAATGCTATTCACATAATAACACTCTGAACCATACTTAGAGAAGCTGTATAAGTCTCATCAATTTTATATTCCTAGTTGTTATAAACTATACAAATAGAAGTTAAAAGAAATAGTCCTACATATAATTAAAAGAAGTTATAAGATTCTAAAAAGTCGTAAGAAATTATAAAAAATTATGGATCTAAAGTTGGGAATAATAAAATTGGAGCAGGAAAACATCAAGATAAACGAAAAACAAAAGTAACTTTAAACATATATAAAGAACCATAACTTATGTAGAACAGACAAAGAAAAACAAAGCTATAAACCTTGGTCGTTCCTCTCACTCACAATCAAACTCTACAATTATAGCTTGTGTAGTACAAACAAAATAATTAATGTGAGTACGGATATTGAAATGACAGCCAGGCCTGATAAGTGAAATTGTGAAAGGGGATGCATCATAATATCATCACATACAGTAACATCACTTGTCCTGCAGGGTTTTTTTTTTTTTTTTTTAATCAGACAACTCTCTTTTTTCTTCTTTATAGATGGATAATAGATCTGGTTGGATCAGAGTAAATTAATCTATTAACTTTCTTTTTTGTCGAGCTGAGCCTGAGCTTTCATAGTGGATTTTTTATTTTTATAATTCCAATTTTTACACAACTTAATTTGAAAATTATTGAAAAATTGTTTACTTCAAATTGTTATAACCTCTAATCTTGAATTTTGAACATTCAAACTAATCTATGTGTACCAAATGAAACATAAGCTATTTCACCCAAAACACCTAAAGGAGCTTAACCGAACCGAGTCGAACAAAACCTAGCTAGGCTTAGGTTCGACTCCATAGGTATCAAGAACTTTTGTAAATAGTCCCCCCTCTCCAATCTGTTTTTTTTTTGTTTCAAGTGCCTTTATTAAATGGCGACCATCCTCCCTTGTGATATTGTCTTTATTTATTAGTGTTGTACAATCCTGTCTTTTGCCAAGACCTGATCAAGTTAGCATTTATAGATGAACAAATTAAACAGTATTGCGTAGTTACGTGTATACAAGGCCTGTTAGACAATAACAACTCTTTTCAAAAGAAAGGGAAAAAAATTTCATTGGTTGCCTCTTGGCAATGAATTCATAATCTATTCGCCAAAACTAAAACCCTATATATATACATGAAATCTCATGTTTAATCACTCGGCTCGCTTTACATTGTATCCACATGTGCATGCCACATATCAATATAAAAGAATGACAAATTCTAAATCTGATTATCCCCACCCCCTCCCCCCACAAAAGAAGACCTATGTCCCTTTGTCAAATTTCCTTCATATTCTTGAATTTCTTACATCATGATGTATTTTTAAGCTTTCCTTGAATTTAAGTGAGACATATATGCATGATAAAGAATTTAAATGGTCAAGAAAATTAACTAGTTGATTCTTGTACGATAATATCAACTGTGTCTAGATACCCTTTAAGTCATCAAATCATCAGTAACATCGACACTTCCAAGATACTTTTGTTCGTCCAAGGTCTGAGCCAAACGTTGGTTATGAAAAATAATTGATTGTGAAGCATATTTCTTTTTAGCGAAACTTGCCCAAGCTAAGATTGTACTAGTCAAGAGGATTAAATGGAAATTGCTGCAGTATATGTGAAGGTATGATGCCTTGGATATTCAACTATGTTGGTCCTCCTTAAATGTCGGATCCGAAGAAATTAAATTTCATGAAAGAGTGTTAGGAAGAAAATTTTAATATTTATAAACCCCAAGTGCAAGGTGTATCGTTGAGTACTTGGGGTGTCGTCCGCAGGAAATTGTGTTTCCAACTACCAAGGCTAACTAATGTGTCTCGAGCTAGGCGAAATCAGAGGAAACAAAGGGTAACATAAACTACGCTAACAAACATAAAAAAAGCGACTTGGAGTTGTGATTTGACCAATCAATGAACCAACTAATCGAGATGAGTCCTAACCTACCCAAACTACCTCACGAACTAGAGATGATCGGTTGCACCATCAAAGACCACCCAAGTCCTCTCTCAAGTGTCATGAGCTAGTCTAATTAGCCTAACCACTTATTTTCATGAGGTTAGCCCAATTAGACCACAAAATAGCAACCCCAAACCTAACTCGATTCGGATAATATTTTCATGTCCTGAACTCAGCTATTCCCTCTTCCACACTAACTAATTGACCTCACCTCTCAGCATAAGTCAATCGCCCAAAAATATGGATGAAAGCTCTTTCAAGCATTTTATCAAACACTTGGCAGGCATGAGAGAAAACTCTAAGTTCTAGGCATAGATTGGATATGGTTAGGCTAAATACAAGACTAGTTAGCCATCAAGAGGCTAATCACAATCCAAGCCAACACAATCTACCAATAAACATCACAAACACATGAAAACCTAAACTAATAAATAAGAACATGAATTTGAAGAACAAAATAAAGAGAATGAAATAAAACAAATCTAAACAACTAAATAACATGAATTAACAACAAAAACTAAATATATAAACTAAACAAAACAAATACAAGAATTAAACCAACAAAACATAAACGAGAACAACAATGAAATAAATAGAGAAAGGGGATGAAAACTTAGTCTTGAATTGATAGAAGAAACTTGAAATCTAAAGGTTGAATCCAAGATTACAATCTTCAATCCTAAACTAATCCTCCTCTTGAGGTTTTATTTACTAGAACCTAACCTAAACTACCCTCCGGAAGTAGAAGAAGAACCCCCAAGCGAACCCCAAAGAAGGCCTTAAATAGAACGCGAGACGGGAACGAACAGCGCGCGGCAGAACGGGAAGAGGCACGACCATGCCTATGTGGCACGGCCCCACCGTGCCAGGTGGCACGGGGTGGGCGTGCCACATTGCTGGCCGGCTCTGCCGGCTGGCTCCCGTTTTTCCGTCTTTTCGCCTGTTTTGATCCTTTTTCGCCCCTTTTCGCGGGATTTACTTGGTTCAACTTATTACCTGTAAGAATAAACAAAACAAGTAAAATCTCAAAGAATACCTAATAAATCAAGAAAAACTCTAAGGATTACGTTATTATATGAGCTAAGATTAGGTGAAAAAAGACATGCAAAATGCGACAAATTATCGCCTAACAAATACCCCCACACCTATCTTTTACTCGTCCTCGAGCAAAACAAAAGAAAAACTAATCTAGAAACCTAACTCACTTTCTCAAGAATCACGATTGCATTTAGCGTATGCAACAAGCCTTTTAAACCCCTTGGTTCCCCCAAGTGGACGAGTAAGGTCTCGTGAGGATTTGCAGAAGATATACCCACAAAATCTTTGAAAAAGAAAAAGTAGAAAGGAAAAAAAAGAGAGAAACACAAACAGAAAAATAAAATAGATTTACAAACAAAACACAAATATATACAAGGGAGGAGTCTGCACACATTCTAACTAAGCAAATCACCCATGCATACAACGATATTAACCTGCATATAGATAGAATGTACACATCAAGAGTCTCTATCCTCCTGACAACGTCAAAGCACCAACTTTTCACCCCACTGTACATCAAAACTGTGAATCCATCCATGTGCACGGTGTGCTTGTGTATCATCATCCTAGGATTCAGGCTTGTCAAAATCAAACTCACTCCCACACGACCGATACAAACTACATTATTAACTTATTAACTTGGAAGGAAGGCTTTTCCAGTAGTAGTATTGTCTCAAAGGGTAGCACCAAGTAGCGCATGCCTCAAAGGGGTGCCTATCAAGTGTTTTCAGTAGCAGTATTGCCTCAAAGGGACACTTGTCCTTCCAAACTAAAGGTGGTTTCCACTTTTATATATATAGATTCTTTTTTTTTTTTTTTGAACCGTAAGTAGAAACCAACCAAGAACAAGAGTAGTAGTGTACAAAGACAAGTGGGAGAGCCGATCATGGAAGATTAAGACCCTAAGATAATAATGATGGTAAGAATAGGGACTGAATTGCACATGTATAATGGACTATTGGGGTTAGAATTGGAGTTAAGATGACTCATTTAGGATAAAGATCTATTATGCACATCATGTTTATATACAAGCCAATAGTTAAGGTACAAAGGATCAAAGCCAATCGAAACGATACAAAACTCCCTCAAATAGGGTGGCATAGAGACTACTCCTCCCCCACACCTAAATCTCACAATGTCCTCATTGGGAGTTGAGGTGTCACCACTACTACAAAAACATACAAAAATACAAAAAGAAGGAAAACATAAATATACAAAAGCTAACACACCAAAAGCGAGCATATACAATACAACTATGGAAAAAAAAGCACAAAAAGGTGATCATGGCCATCAGTCGGCTCAACAACATCCCAAGGTTCACCTCAAAGTTGATCACCAACAAAGAAAAACACGCTCCTAGATATCCACAACTACGTAAAAAAAGAAAAAGGAAGAAAAGAAAAAGGAAAAAAAGAGAAAAGTGGAACGATCATACCAGATTAGGTGCTGGGTGCACCTAAACTATCACCTCCTTAAGATGGTGCTATGGGAGGTCGAAGGAGTATCAGTCACTCCTCCTCATCTCATGACCCAAGGCACCCATTCAGATGCCATCAAAGCTCGTAGGAACTTATCAAATATCTGAGCATGCAACTCAGATGGGTGTAAGTAAGAGCACTTAAATAGGAATGCAGAAATAATAGTAAGTGCTCTCCTAAATTTATCGAATGCCTTTGAAAAATCAGTGAAGAAATCAAATGCAGTGGTTAACATGATTTTCGCCGGCATGCTCCCTAGGTACAAGCTATAAGGATCAAGGGAGGGGTCATACCCTCTGAAGATACCTAGAGAGTCCATACAGTCTATCTCATTCCCCTCAAGTGTATCATGACATGCAACGAGTGATAAATTATGGCACTCAGGGGAAGGGGAGGGTGGTGAACCTGAAGGGAAAACATGGAGCGTATCAAGGTGGTCAGGGGATACATTCTCAACAAGATCAGGACTAGCTGGCATGGTAACCACAACATCCCCATAAGACCTCCTTACCGGAGCCGCATTAGAATCATGCACCTCAATAAGATCATTGTCTGAATCATAACAAACATCATCTTCATCAACACCCGCATTAACAGTAAAGGTCTCACCTACCTCGAACTCCGCCGACTGAGCTAAAGGGAGATGTGGATCAAGCAAGGTCATGTTAAACGTAGTGTTGTCCCCAAGGGTACTGGGTGACGGTAGAGCAACAAGGGATGTAGCAGTTACGGAAGGGTCAAGTACTGCTTCTAGTCTGGATTCTAGGGGAGTAAAAGACGCACCATCATCACACAAACAAACATCATGTTTAGGAGAACTAAACCTAAGGTCGGTCTTATGTGATAGGTCAAACTCCCGCATTTTATTTTCAAACTCAGCTTGTTGCTCTTTCATTGTCTCTATCATACTACTAATTCTAGCAAGGCTATCATCAGAAATATAATAAGGACAAGAAATGTTGTCATGATCAGAACAATGGCAAGTTTCACACAAAGAAGGGACATAATCAGGGCTGCAAGAGACTGAGTTGTAAGAATTAGCACAACTAATATCAAATTCATAAGTATCCTGAGCCAACCAATTAAGAAAATCCCATGCTTCTTCGACATTTCTAGCATAAAAATCCCAATGCTCAAAAAGAGCACGGGTCTCACAATTCATACCCTCATCAACAACATGTAATATTTCCCATTTTCTATATAAGCATCCACAAGAAGCACATTGAGCGAGATAAGCATGTAAACGAGCCCAATAACGGTAAAATAATTCTTGCTCACATTGGAGAAAATGGAAAATTGCCATTGAAAATTTTTTTTAAGAATTTTTTTTTTAAAAATAAAAGCCTAGTCTTGAATACTCAAGTGAGCTTCAATATTGAAAACGCCAATTCCCCGACAACGGCGCCAAAAACTTATTAGGAAGAAAGTTTTAATATTTATAAACCTCAAGTGCAAGGTGTATCGTTGAGTACTTGGAGTGTCGTCCGCAGAAAATTGTGTTTCCAACTACCAAGGCTAACTAAAGCGTCTCGAGTTAGGCGAAATCAAAGGAAAACAAAGGGCAACCTAAACTACACTAACAAACATAGAAAAAGCGACTTGGAGTTGTGATTTGACCAATGAATGAACCAACTAATCGAGAAGAGTCCTAACCTACCCAAACTATATCACGAACTAGAAATGACCGGTTGCACCATCAAAGACCACCCAAACCCTCTCTCAAGGGTTATGAGCTAGTCTAATTAGTCTAATCACCTATTTTCATGGGGTTAGCCCAATTAGACCACAAAACTAGTAACCCCAGACCTAACTCGATTCGGATACTATTTTCATGTCCCGAACTCGACTATTCCCTCTCCCATACTAGCTAATTGACCTCACCTCTCAGCATAAGTCAATCGCCCAAAAATATGGATGAAAGCTCTTTCGAGCATTTCATCGAACACTTGATGGGCGTGAGAGAAAACTCTAAGTTTTAGGCATAGATTGGGTATGATTAGGCCAAATACAAGACTAGTTAGCCATCAAGAGGCTAATCACAATACAAGCCAACACAATTTACCAAGTAAACATCACAAACATATGAAAATCTAAACTAACAAACAAGAACATGAACTTGAAGAACAAAACAAAGAGAATGAAATAAAATAAATCTAAACAACTAAATGACATGAATTAACAAGAAGAACTAAACATATAAACTAAACAAAACAAATACAAGAATTAAACCAACAAAACATAAACGAGAACAACAATGAAATCAATAGAGAAAGGGGAGGAAAACTTAGTCTTGAATTGATAGAAGAAACTTGAAATCTAAAGGTTGAATCTAAGATTACAATCTTCAATCCTAACTAATCCTCCTCTTGAGGTTTTATTTGCTAGAATCTAACCTAAACTACCATCCGGAAGTAGAAGAACAACCCCCAAGCGAATGTTGCAGAAAAAGTTTTAATATTTATAAACCCCAAGTGCAAGGTGTATCGTTGAGTACCTGGGGTGTCGTCCGCAGGGAATTGTGTTTCCAACTATCAAGGCTAGCTAAAGCGTCTCGAGCTAGGCAGGATCGAAGGGTGAAGGAGTGGGGAGCTAAACTATGCTACAAACACAGAAACAAACGACTTGGAGTTGTGATTTTATCAATGGATGAACCAACTAACCAAGACGAGTCCTAACCTACCCAAACCACACTACGAACTAGAGATGGTCGGTTGCACCATCAAAGGCCACCCAAGCCCTCTCTCAAGGGTCATGAGCTAGTCTAACTCGCGTAACCACCTACTTTCGTGGGGTTAGTCGAATTAGACCACAAAACTAGCAACCCCGGACCTAACTCGATTTAGATACTACTTTCGTGTCCCGAACTCGGCCATTCCCTCTCCCACACTAGCGAATTGACCTCACTTCTCAGCATAAGTCAATCGCCCAAAAATATGGATGAAAACCCTCTCAGACATTTCATCGAACACTTGGCGGGCGTGAAGAAAAACTCTAAGTTCTAAACATAGATTAGGTATGGTTAGGCCAAATACAAGATTAATTAGCCATCAAGAGGCTAATCACAACCCAAACCAATACAATCTACCAGCAAAACATCACAAACACAAGAAAACCTAAACTAACAAACAAGAACATAAACTTGAAGAACAAAAACAAAGACAATGAAATAAAACGAATCTAAACAACTAAATAACATGAATTAACAACAAAAACTAAACATATAAACTAAACAAAACAAATACAAGAATTAAAACTAACAAAACATAAACAAGAACAACAATGAAATAAATAGAGAAAAGGAAGAGGGAAGCTTATGCTTGAATTGATTGAAGGACTTGAAATCCACAAGCTTGAATCCCAAAATACAAACAACTCAAAATCTTAATCTAATCCTTTCAAAGGGGTTTTTATTGGCTAAAAACCTAAACTAAACTACCCTAAGGAAGTCGAAGAAGAAGCCCCAAGCGAACCCCGAAGAAGGCCTTAAATAGAACGCGAGACGGGAACGAACAACGCGCCGCAGAACGGAAAAGGCACGACCGTGCCTATGTGGCACGGCCCCACCGTGCCATGTGGCACGGGGTGGGCGTGCCACATTGCTGGCCGGCTCTGCCGGCTGGCTCCCGTTTTTCCGTCTTTTCGCCTGTTTCGATCCTTTTTCGCCCTTTTTCGCGGAATTTGCTTGATTCAACTTATTACCTGCAAGAACAAACAAAACAAGTAAAAATCTCAAAGAATACTTAATAAAACAAGAAAAACTCTAAAAATTACGTTATTATACGAGTTAAGATTAAGTAAAAAAGGCATGTAAAATGCGACAAATTATCGCCTAACAAATACCCCCACACCTGTGTGCAAGTGTATCATCACCCTAAAACTAAGCCCACCAAAACCAAACTCAATCCTACGCAGCTGACACAAGCTACCTTTTCGAATGGCTAGCATGGAAAGCAAGCTTCCCCAATAGCAGTATTGTCTCAAAGGGTAACACCCAGTAGCGCATACCTCAAAGGGGTACTTGTCATTTCCAACTCTTTTCTTCCCCACTTTTTTTTTTCTTTCCATTATTTTTTTCCGTTACAAACTCTTGCCACGCTTCAAAGGGATACACCCAGTAGCGCTTGAATTTGTTTGTTTTTGCTTTTGCTTTTGGAAAAGGGGGTGCAAGCACATACAAAGGGAACTGCGTAGTAGACAAGTGGGAGAGCCGATCACGAAAGATTAAGAATGTAAGATGATGATAATATATAAATCAGGACTGGATTGCAAAATTACAATAGACTGTTGGGGTTAGAACTGAGGCTTAAAACGACAGACTGGGGATGAATATCTATCATGCATATTATACTTATATATGAGCTAATAGCTAAGGTACCAGAGATCAAGGCTGATCAAAATAGTACAAAACTCCCCTAAATTCAAAAGGAAAAGAAAAATTTATACAAAAAGGAGAAAAAAATGAAAAATTTACACAAAAATGAAAATTTTTCACAAAAATAAAAAGAAAAGGGGAAATGACCCCACCCCCACACCTAAATCTCACAATGTCCTCATTGGAAGCCGTGAGTCATCACCAACACACAAAAATAAAGAAAACAAAATCAAACACAAGACATACAAAATCGACAAATATATACACAAGCTAACACACTCTCCCAAAAACGCAATCTCGCCCAATCAAAAACAAGATCACACATGTATACCAAACTAGCACCACCAAAAACATGTATAAACCAACCCAACAACACCACCAATCACAACACAATAAGAAAAATCAACAAAAACACAAAAATGGTGATCATAGCCAACAACGGCTCAGCAACATCCACATTTCACCACAAGATGATCACCAACCAAAAACACAATCCTAATATCCACAACTAAACAAAAAGAAGAAGAAAGAAAGGAAAAAGGAGGGAGAAGAGTTAGAACGAGTATACCAGGTCGAGTACTGATTGTACCCGAACTACGCCTCCCTAGGATGGTGCTGTGGAGGCCTGAGGAGCATCAGTCACTCCCCTCATCATCGCTCAGGACTCGCGGCGTCAACTCGGACGCCGTCAAGGCTCTTAGGAGCTTATCATGTGCCTGCGCATGCATCTCGAAGCGATGTGAGTATGAGAACAAGTATAAGAAAGAAGCAAATGTAGGTAATGTCCTCGTACTCATATCATATGCCAAGGAAAAATCAAAAGTATGATCAACGAAAGTACACAACAGGATCTTCCTAGGTACGTCCTCTAGGTATGCACAAGAGGGATCTAAGGAGGGATTAGACCCTCGAATGTCACCTAGGGACTCTGGAAATGCAGGCAGTGGAGGGGTGGTGGTGGTAAGGTATGGGGATGAAATTGAGACTAAGGTAGGCGACTCGGTGTAAATGGGGTCAATATGGTCAATGCTAGGAGTTACACTAACCCTCACATCATCATTATAATACTCCTCAAAAGACGGCTCTAACAAGATATTATTGCCCGACCAAACAAGCAAATCATCCTCAATAAAACTAGCATCACCTCGAGAAGACTCACCCATCTCTAACCCCGTGCACTGAGCTAAAGGGAGGGAAGAAAAAAGATAACTCACAACACCATCAGTAGTGTCGTTAGGTGTGCTAGACGAGGATGGAGCGACATAGGGAGGGTCAATCACTTCCTTTAGGCCGGTCAAAGGTGTTGAGCGATAAAAGCGGGCTCTAGGGGCAGAGAAGACTCATAATCATCACAGAGACTAACCTCAAGCTTAGGACAAGAAAGACTAGGGTCGGTCTCATGCAATATGCCACGCTCCCTCATCGTATCAACAAAACAATTAAGTCGCTCATTCATTGTCCCTATCAGAGCATTAAGGTTCGCATAACAATCATCAGAAATGTCATAATAGGGACAAGAATTCGCATCATAGTCAACCGATTGACAATAAGAGCATTGAAGAGGAGAATAAGCATGCGAATCATGGAAAGTAGGGGAAGGATACACAAAACAATCACTAGCACACTCGTGATTCCATTGAGACCAAGCCAAAGATTCAAACAAATCCCACAAATCATCGACATCTAAAAAGCACATACCACCATAACACATGGACTCAAGGTGGCTCGGGTCTCATGTGTTATTCCCTCAAGCACAACATCGCATATTTTCCATTTTTCATATGTGAAATGAACATAGTGAGCATGATAGTTATTAAATCGAGACAAGTATTGCCAAAATAGTTGATACTCAAATTGAGGAAAATGGAAAATAGCCATTTTGATTTTTTTTTTCAAAATTTTTGTTATTTTTTTTGGATTTTCTAAAGGTCTAGTCTCGAATGCTCAAGTGGGCTCTGATATTGAAAAGCGCCAACTCCCTGGCAACGGCGCCAAAAACTTGTTGTAGAAAAAGTTTTAATATTTATAAACCCCAAGTGCAAGGTGTATCGTTGAGTACTTGGGGTGTCGTCCGCAGGAAATTGTGTTTCCAACTATGAGGGCTAGCTAAAGCGTCTCGAGCTAGGCAGGATCGAAGAATGAAGGAGTGGGGAGCTAAACTATGCTACAAACACAGAAACAAACGACTTGGAGTTGTGATTTTACCAATGGATGAACCAACTAACCAAGACGAGTCCTAACCTACCCAAACCATACTACGAACTAGAGATGATCGGTTGCACCATCAAAGGCCACCCAAGCCCTCTCTCAAGGGTCATGAGCTAGTCTAACTCGCGTAACCACCTCCTTTTGTGGGGTTAGTCGAATTATACCACAAAACTAGCAACCCCGGACCTAACTCGATTCGGATACTACTTTCGTGTCCCGAACTCGGCCATTCCCTCTCCCACACTAGCGAATTGACCTCACCTCTCAGCATAAGTCAATCGCCCAAAAATATGGATGAAAACCCTCTCAGGCATTTCATCGAACATTTGGCGGGCGTGAAGGAAAACTCTAAATTCTAAGCATAGATTGGGTATGGTTAGGCCAAATACAAGATTAATTAGCCATCAAGAGGCTAATCACAACCCAAGTCAACACAATCTACCAACAAAACATCACAAACATAAGAAAACCTAAACTAACAAATAAGAACATAAACTTGAAGAACAAAAACAAAGACAATGAAATAAAACGAATCTAAACAACTAAATAGCGTGAAATTAACAACAAAAACTAAACATATAAACTAAACAAAACAAATACAAGAATTAAAACTGACAAAACATAAACAAGAACAACAATGAAATAAATAGAGAAAAGGAAGAGGGAAACTTATGCTTGAATTGATTGAAGGACTTGAAATCCACAAGCTTGAATCCCAAAATACAAACAACTCAAAATCCTAATCTAATCCCTTCAAAGGGGTTTTTATTGGTTAAAAACCTAAACTAAACTACCCTAAGGAAGTCGAAGAAGAAGCCCCAAGTGAACCCCGAAGAAGGCCTTAAATAGAACGCGAGACTGGAACGAACAATGCGCGGCAGAACAGAAAAGGCACGACCGTGCCTATGTGGCACAGCCCCACTGTGCCATGTGGCACGACCATGCCACGTGGCACGGGGTGGGCGTGCCACATTGCTGGCCGGCTCTGCCGGCTGGCTCCCATTTTTCCGTCCTTTCGCCTGTGTCGATCCTTTTTCGCCCTTTTTCGCGGGATTTGCTTGATGTAACTTATTACCTGCAAGAATAAACAAAACAAGTAAAAATCTCAAAGAATACTTAATAAAACAAGAAAAACTCTAAAGATTACGTTATTATACGAGTTAAGATTAGGTGAAAAAGGCATGTAAAATGCGACAAATTATCGCCTAACAGCGAACCCCGAAGAAGGTCTTAAATAGAACGCGAGACGGGAACGAACAGCGTGCGGCAGAACGGGAAGAGGCACGACCGCGCCTACGTCGCACGGCCCCACCGTGCCAGGTGGCACGGGGTGGGCGTGCCACATTGCTGGCCGGCTCTGCCGCTCCTTTTCGCAGGATTTGCTTGGTTCAAATTATTACATGCAAGAATAAACAAAACAAGCAAAAATCTCAAAGAATACTTAATAAATCAAGAAAAACTTTAAGGATTACGTTATTATATAAGCTAAGATTAGGCAAAAAAGACATGTAAAATGCGACAAATTATCGCCTAACAAAGAGAAAAAGTGAATTTCGTCAAATTAAGAAGAGGAATACCGGTAGAGGTAAGGTTGCCTACAGCTGGATCTCCCCAGACCCCGCAAAAGCGGGACCTACACTGGGAGAGGTTGTTGGTGGTGGTGGTGGTGTTCGGGACTTGAGGGTGTTAACTATAATCTCTTTTTGGTTTTCTAGAGAGGCGTATGAGAGCTTAAAACCTTCTAAAAATAAACAATACAATGCAAATTACATAGCTACTTGCGTTTAAATCACCCAATGTTTAAACAAGATACCACTACAAGGGCGCGCATTGTTAGAGACCGAAAATTTTCGGTCTCCAACATAAAAGAATTCGGTCTCAATTTGTTTTCAGAGACCGAATGGAGACCGAAAATGGGCCGGTCTCGAAATCATTGGTCGCAAATTTAAATTGGAGACCAAATTATCCGGTTTGGTCTCCACTAAAGACCGGGCCTTGAGACCAAATATATTTGGTCTCTAATCGAGACTGGGCCTCACCGGTCTCAGTTGGAGACCAAATTCAGCGGTCTCCTTTTGAGACCAGGGGACCCAGTCTCTAGTAGAGACCAAATTAATTTGGTCTCTAATGGAGACCACGAAAATTTGGTCTCTAAATTTGATCTCCAACGGAGACCAAAAATTTCGGTCTCCAGTGGAGACCACCTACGATTCGGTCTCTGGCTGAGACCGGTATTTGTGCGCCCAACCATTCCATATCTTGAGACCACCATGCCCAGTTCGGTCTCCACCAGAGACCGATTTATTTCGGTCTCAAAAAAAATTTTAAAAAAAAAAAAAATTTGGCTTGGTTTATGAACTGAACCTGCAGTTTCAATTTTTTTCTCAAATGTTACAATTGATACATCATTTTTGGACGGCAAAAAATGCCAGTATATCAAAAATGTCACTTCATACAGTAATTATACACCAAAAAATTCCACTTCCTAAATATAAATATGTACAACCCAATGTACGTACATATGACGCACCTGACATGCGCTACGTACCAAAGCCTAAGAAGACGCCTGAGAGTTGTCTGCACGAGTGGGGTGGCCAAGGAGCGCTGAGAAGCTGTCAAACCGAGCATTCAACTTCAACAATCCTATTCTTTGGTCATCCAACTGCTTCTTTGTAGCTTCCAACTCCTCCCTAGTACTCCTCAACTCTTCCTCTGTCGAATGTAGTCGAGCTTTAGTGGTCTGCAACTCATTCTGTGTCGTTTGCAATTGGTCCTGGAGCTGCGTAACTATCGGGGAGGAATATGCAGCAGAACTGCTGGAGCTAGTACGCCTAGTCACCGTCGGTCTCTCAAACATAGCTGGACCCTCTCTTCCAAGACCGTATATAGTGCCCTTGTCACTCCAGCCACCACTTGCCTTGAAGAATAGGTGATCATCTGCAGCTGAACCCACTTGCACATCAGTTCCTGCTTTCAGTTGCTCATATTTGTCCTGCATCAGTTGGGTAAATGGGAACAGTTAAAATAAAAAGAAGAAAAAATTAACAACATTTCTGGGAAGAAACGGACAGAGTTTCCCCTAAAAGTTGACAATATCCCAGGCATATAGCCATAAATTTTACCCTGCACAATATAAACACCACATAACACGCTCGCAATCTCAACGGGCCACACGCCCGGAGTTCACCAAATACACATCTCAACGGACGACACATCCGGAGTATATCACCTCACGTGACAATGACAACACGACAATTACAAGCAACTTCTACACAATACATATAAGAGGTTGGAAGGGGATCAATCGAGCAGGGTCTTCAGAAAAGTCCAAATTTACAAACCAAGCACAGCTATGATGGTAGTACTTACATAAACGCTCTGCGCGTGAGCATCGCACCAAATCCGTTGACCACTCGCATCAACTTTTGAATGAGTGGTCGCAGACAATTCAGCTGCAGATGGTCTTCTTCCCAATTGCTTCGCCTAACAGATAGTAGTATATATATGTTTACATCATTAGTAGTGCGAAATTAAATTTACGTATACCTGTCAAGTTTTTCAGATATTCATACCAGTCTGTCTGCCTACATTGTCGCTGAGATTGACCCCTGGCTGTGCCCAATCTTTGCCTTCGGTCCCTCTGTCTTGTTCTTCGTGTTCCTCTCAGACCGCTTCTTGAATTCCTCATCACTTTCCCTCTTGTGTCGCAATGACGCGCGAAGATCATCCGTCATCCAAGTAATGATCTTATCCGGAGAGCCCCTCGCGGCCTTGTTCACTATGTCTTTCACCCTTACACGCACCTTCTGTTGCCATTCTCTTCTGACTAAAGCGTCGTGTTCGGGATCCCATGTGAATCGTTGCTGCATGGAAAATTGCAAATAATACTTGGTCATTGTGTTAGGTTTCCAAAATACTCAGTAGTGGTCGTTTTTTTCACGTAAGTCATAATATGTGGTCATGCATAACACATAGTACCAAAATCCACCAACATGAGCATAGATGACTTCAGTATTGGCTACAAGATTGCTTCTGCGACATATATATTTCGTGCACGTTAAATATAGGTGAATGTCCAATTTATTTGCATGCACTCATAGTTCTGGAAAAAAACGGACAGAGTTCCGCCTAGCAACTGACAATATCCGAATCTTTATTACATACATTAACGTAGAAAAAAATTCATTTATGGGAAGAAATCGACAGAGTTCCGCCTAAAAGTTGCCCACATCCCAGGCTTAAAGCCATACAATACTTCCCTGCAGTACCAACAAATACATATATATATATACGCTCATCGGGCCACACGCCTGGAATACACCAAATACACATCTCAACGGATCACACATCCGGAGCACTGGATAAGGCATCCCATCAATTACACGCATACATTTTACTTCTCAATACTTATTGAACTTACTTCTGTATGGGTGTCATGTACCATATTGTGAAGTTGGGAAATATACCTTAAAACAATTCCACCAAAACCTCCTGTGATCCTCAGGGGCGTCCCGCTAACACGTGAAGGCGTCCTTGTAATAGGTTCGAATGGTTTCGGAGATGGCACGTGCTACATCTCGATGTCCGAACCTGTGACACAGCATTTCCAGCAAATGAAATGAAAACGTCGGACACATTCGTTTTGTTTTCTTTGAATGTTAACGATGCTTACCACATGTCGGTGTCCGGCACAAGTCGAACCCTGGTCAAGCGGGTGCTACTGTCCTCCAACGGAAACTCAGGAGGCTGCGTCTCCTGAGACTCGTACTGGGTGATGTCTCCACTTGCACCATCCATGCGTACCTACTCCTGCGCAAAGTTATAAAAATCAGTTAGATAAGTGCATGGGTTTCACTTAGGTAATTGCATGCATAACGACACTAAGTATGGTACACTGATCAATGATGCGTACTATCATATGAATCTAACATACTGCATAAACACACTACAGTTGCAACCAATACGCACTCTGGTTGGAAAACATGCAAGTCAAATAGCATAACGAATCGAGGGAGAGGAATGTAGTAAAAGGTTGCATACATCAACTAACGGAATAACTATTAAATTACAAAAACACCAACGGTGCAGAAGTTAGTGAACGACGTACACTATGTAAACATTGACTCCGTGAAGTAGTCATCATCATCATCATCGACATTGTCATCGTATTCATCTACGAACCCGCCGAGCCACTCATCTCCGTCTCCAGCATCGATGGCATCTTCATCATCGTCCACAACATCATCTATGTCGTTTTCCTCTTGTGGTACGATGTCGACATCATCGTCTACGTCAATATCGCCTAAATTTATTGTTCTGAAAAGCTTATTAGTTGAATAGAGAAGACACGACAATATGAAAGGAAACTTAAAACTCCATAAATGCTCGAGTTATGGAGAAGGGGGGGAAGAGCAAGCAGGCAAGTGAAGCGTGCGCTACTGCGGCCCTTGCAGCGCTGCGTCTTAGTTATTACCCTTCTCGCCAATAGCCACTAGGTTGATTCCACAATTTAACTTATACGGACCTACTATGTTCCTTTCATTATTTAACCAATATGGCTGGCCCTATCAACCTTTTCCAGTGGAAAACATCGATTGGGCCTTATATTCATCTGCCTAACTCCTTGGCCATGCACTTGTTTTCTTTCTATATATATTTATATATATGTGTGTGTGTGTGTGTGTGTGTGTGTGTGTGTGTGTGTGTGTATATATATACAGAGAGAGAGGGGTAGGACATACAAACATAGATATTGGTAAACGGTTTAGCCGCATCACACCCGGTTTAATCCAAGTCAATATTGGGTCAACCAGGCCAAGACGATTTAACCTGTCTGACTGGTAAAACCAGCGACCATTCCAACTAGGAGCAACTCACCCTATGTCACTCTCAATAACAGCAGTCTAAAATCTTCATTCAACTATATGAAGGACTTTACTCCCACAAAAGAAGCATTCTAAAATCTATGTCTCAGCAAATCTATTCTACTTTAAAAAGAAAAGAAAGAAACTGTTCCAACTCCCGACTATGTGTACAAAATTCCCAAATGACGGCTAATCCTTTGTTTCACGCAACCACAAAAGCTAATCTCATGATGAAAGAGCCATTCAAGTGCAGCATAATCCATGAGGTTTAGCTATTTAGGTGGTCTGCAGTTCATCTAGGGCAGAGCATGCTAATTTTAGCCAAACTGAGGGCAAAGTATATAAATTATTTTAGCCAATAACTTCACCTCGTAGCAGACATAAAATGGACCCAAGCAGATCAAAGACCCCCCACCCCCCAACAAAAAAACGATCCACTAATTACTACCAAATCAACACCACAAACATACAAATAAGCCAACGTAAGAACTGGTGGGCTGTCCATCCCAACAAACATTCATCCATCAATTCACATCAAAATCAGATGTAGCAAATGAAACAAACCACTGCTGTTGATGACATAGATGACAACAAACCAACAACAACGGAAACAACACCATAAACAGAAAAGCAGAAAACAACCACGTTCAGACCTTTTCACAAACACCTGGTGTGCATATGAAATCCACTCTGCACACAACTCAAACGCAATGTACAGGGTAAGCCAACGAAGCTATGGACATTTGTGAAAACCCTAGATTCTGGAAATCAGCACTTCCATTGACAGCAAAGCAGACAAATACGAGTGAAGACACACAAATGAATGCACAACATTGGCAATGTGCAAACAGGGGAGGCGAAATCAATGTGAAGGCATACCTTGGTGTTCTTCGGGGGGGTTTGAAGCAGCAACCAAAGGCGGCAGCCGGTGTGGGGCGTCGGAAGCAGCACGCTGAGGACGGAAGTGAGTGAATGGTTGAAGGAGCAAGCAGATCAAGTGAGAGAGAGAGAAGAGAGCAGGGAGTACAGAGTAGTGAATTGGGAGTGAGAGAGAGCGAGGAGCAGAGATGTCACTGGAGAACAAGACGCCCGCGCTCGAATTTTTATTTTCTTCGAAACCTAGAGACCGGCAGTCGTGGTCTCCACTGAAAATCTGGAAGCTTTCTCAGAAATTGGAGACCGATATACGAAATCGGTCTCTAACTCTGAGACCGAAAAATCGTTTTGGTCTCAGATAAAGACCAACTTGGGAGTGTGGTCTCAACTGAAACCGAGATAGTTCTGGAAGATTGCTAAGAAATTGGAGACCGACATGGAAAATCGGTCTCTAAATTAGAGACCGAAAAGTCTTTGTGGTCTCAGTTAGAGACCAATTTTGGAGTTTGGTCTCAACTGAAACCGAGTTATGTTCTGACAACTACCTCAAAATTGGATACCGATAAACAAAATCGGTCTCTAAATCTGAGACCGAAAGGTCTTCTTGGTCTCAGTTAGAGACCAATTTTTGTGTTTCGTCTCAGTTAGAAACCAATAATGGACGTCGGTCTCTAAATTTTGGTGTCTGTTTACGCGGGAACGATGAAGAGTTTGAGTCCAACAATATTGGTCTCTAAGCCCAGTCGCATTTAGAGTCCAAATTGTTTTCGGTCTCAGAATTGGACTCTGCTGGAGACCATTGTTTGCGGTCTTTAAATGCCGGTCTCAACTCAATTCTGGAGACCGATTTTTTTGCCGGTCTCTAAATTTCGGTCTCAACTGGACCGGTTCCCTGTAGTGTACATTTACAGTTATCTCACATTTAAATCGCCCAATGTTTAAACAAAATACGTTTACAGTTATCTCATGATTTCGTACATAGGTTGTGTCGGTTACGGGGAAAATAATTAAATTTTCTTATACGCTCCCATGTAAAGGGTGCGTAAAATAATTACATTGGATTGATGCTTTGCCCTTGTGGTCTTTCTTTGACCGCATCTTGCTTTGTCTCTAGGTTTTGTCAAACTGTTTTTTTAGTCTTAGATGCTCTATTTTACTGGATCAAATTTATTATTGATTCAATAAGAAGTTGAATTCTTCTATTATTTATAAGATTTGAATATGAAGTTTTATTTAGGAGGAATATATATCAAACAATTTGATCCAATCTGTGTTAACTTTGTTAAACTTAAGACCTGTTCTTTTCATTAGTTTTTTTCCAATTTACCAACTTTAACTAACTGCGACCAATTTCAATGTACTTCAATTAAAAATATCAATTTTAATCCACTTCAATTAATTTTAACCCACTTCTTCCAAAATTTTATTCTCATTATTTTAGCCAATTTTAAAAAATATATCAACTTTAATATACTTCAATAAAATTTAATAATTTCAATAGAAAATATCAACTTATTCTCTTCATTGCCATGGATAAGATTGCCACGTCGGCTGTGTTGTTTCTAGCTTTTGAGGTCATTATAAAAAAAAAAATAAAAGAAAAGCAAAGCAGTTCCCGGGTTTTTGGCGCTGTCTATCGCCACAGTTTTTGACCTTTGTCCTTGGACTAGGGGAATTTGGGAGCAAGCCCTGTCAACATGACTACGAATTCTGGGGTGGTAATAAAGGGAGTACGGAACGGATTTAATCATATGCTTATTTATATTTATTTTTAAAATTAATACTCATATTTACGCTCATCAGGTATTGTAAGTTATATATATACATATTCACTGTGTATAGTAGGTATATAGATTTTATTAGAGTACGTATAGACAAAAAAGAATTAAACTCATTTTGTACTCATATTTGATATCAAATAGTCAATATTTTACATTAATACCAAACTTCTAACAATATATCATAGTACGCCAAATATAACTACAAGTTTGGCAATTAAAGTAATAAATTAACACTTAATATTACAGTTTATAATAAAATATCTCACCGAAATCTTGAATATCATACAACTCAAAATAATTGATAATAACAGTTAAACCAAAAAGTGAAGTCCCCAACACCCCAAAAAAAAGACGCAATCTATATACTAAAGATTAGTAGATGTTATGATGTATAAGGTTTTGATGATAACAAATCCAAGTGTTGTTGTTGTTCCAAACAGGCTCTCCAAACAGGTCTTTATTACTGTTCTCAATGTCTTAAACTTGCTTGACTAATGTTTGACTAAGAATAGGTACTCAAGTCAGCGATATAAGTGCAGCCGTGAGGAACAAGGCCTGTGAAGTGTTTGAAGCAGCAAATTCGTCTCTCTACAAGATGACTGGTCGTTACAACAAGAGGTCTTGATTTGATTTAGATTTTATATTTTTAGACTCTTGTTAATATGCCAATTAGAAAGTCTTACTGTACCATTTACTTGAAACGGTTTTGCTTTTTGAAAAATATTTCGGATCACCTTTCAAAACAATCCTGGAAACAAGGTGGTTAGGGTATTTCCAAATTAAGTTGCGAAAAAAATGATTTCACACGATTTTTCTCTCTCTGATTTTGGGCAGCTTCTCCAAGATTTGCAAGCAAGATTTTTTTTTATGTAGTATCTTACCCCTTACCCTAAAACGGTTATCAAAATCTAAGGAGATTTGCAAAATCTTTTTGAATAAAAAGAATCTTCAACTTTTGGCAAGTGGATAAGGTTGTTAAGAAAATCATGGGTTAAAGGATGAAACCGTGTTGATGAAGAATCACCGCCCTTAAGCAATTAAGGAATTCTTACCAGCTCATGTTACCTCACCCCTTGCGGTTAAAGGACTCTATCTCCTTTAGAAATTTTGGTTTCCAAAAATTTGAGGAATTGTTTTTACCAAGCACTATATAAAGTCGCTTCTTACAACTCATAAGCATCGGTTTTCAAAGGCAAAAATTCAGTGTTCATGAGCTTAAAAGTTTCAAAAGAAAACCGTGTCTAGTGAGTGAGTTATTTGAGCTTTCAAAGTTGGCATACTAGGATTTCATTGTACCCTATATTAGCTTAGTTGAGAAGCATTATAATAGGGTGTTTTTCTTTATATTCTTCTTTCACAAAAGTGAGTTAAGTATGTGTCCAAATCAAGGAGATTTTGAACGTGGGGTAACCTGTCTTAAGGAAGATGGTTACGTGGGTTGCAATTTGTAATAAGGTGTGTTACTATTGTAACGTGATTAGCCCGTTTAGTGAAGTGTGTAAATCCTACACGAGGTAGGTCGTGGTTTTTCACCTCAGTTGGGCTAGAGGTGTTTTCCACGTAAAAATCCTGTATCCATTATTTCCGCATTCAATTTTGTTGGATTTTCGGTTCTGCATATCTTAGGAACAGCCTGCGCGAACAGGGTCTAAGACTGTTTGCCAGCATATTGCGAAAAAATCGGACACCGCAATTCACCCCCTCTTGTGGTTGTGTACTCTCGAAAGCAACAGTAGAGAATCGTATTACAAGAACAAGCCTTAAAAAAAGAAAAAAAGAAAAAAAGAGAGGGTTGTATACAATCAGCATTCCTAAAAATAAAAATAAAAAATTAAGAAAAGTGGAGGAGGAGAGAACAAGACGAATTAAAGAAGATGAAGATTTTTGTACTCTAAACTTGGAAATGTAATAACTGAGAGCAACTCTAACAAAATAGTCTAACTATATAATTTAATTTCTCAGTTAATTCTAAAAAATTAAGTATTTAAAAATTAAACGCGTCCACATTTTTAATTGAGTACTAGATTGTTTTTTTGTGCGCATTAAGTTGCTAGATTTTTTAATTGTTTTTTTGATTATTAATACGCCTAAGGGTTAAGAGAAATATATATATTAGTACTGAAAAATTAAAGACAAAAGACAAAAGACAAAAGACAAATAACAAATAGACTCCACCCAAAATAACAAATATACCTAGCTCGACTTGTACCACCACTTGTCCACCTCTCCTGTTTTTCAATAATTATTTGCAACAAGTGCACTATAACACGTGACTATGATAAATCCTCCAAAGCACCAAATAAGGTCCTGTTTTTTTTGATTTATTTTTTGAAAAATTAGTTCAGATAAGTTTAATTCAGAATAAGTTAGAATAAATTTAGTAAATAAGTTCAGAATAAGTTCAAAATAAGCTCAACAAATAAATTCAGAATAAGTTCAGTAAATAAATTCAGAAATTTGTTCTTAATAAGTTCAGCAAATAAATTAGAATAAATTCAGATAAGTTCAATTCAGAATAAGTTTATGCAAAATGAGTCGAAAAGAACAGGGCCTAGATAATGCACCGCTACCAATAGAAACACGGGCAAAAGATTCGCATGAAACAAATGGCAAGTTTGCTGATTTTAGACTTAGGGCATGTCCTTTTCATCGGTCTTTTTCAATTTATCAACTTCAACCCACTTCAATCAATTTCAACAAACTTCAATAAAAAATACCAATTTCAACCACTTCAATCAATTTCAACCCATCTCCTTCAAAATTTTATTCTTAATATTTTAACCAACTTTAACAAATATACTAATTTCAACCCAATTCAACCTACTTCAACCTACTTCAACCTACTTCAATAAAAAATATCTACTTCAACTTACCTCAACCAACTTTATCCTGTTATCAACTTCAATTTATCAACGAAAAGAATAGGTCCTTAAGGTAATAAATTTGAAAATTTGAAGATATTAGCCGGAAAACAGCGCATTTAGCTTAACTTTAAACCTATTGATTAATCATGGCGGAGAAAATCCATAAAGCACACCTGTAACTGTCCAAGGGTAATAAAAAAGAACCCTGATCTAAAGTTCCCACAAACAAATAGAAGTATTATAGTATTATCACAACTATTAATGACAAGAAGCAGCAAGTGCTCATGGGAAATGATGAGAAATTGGTGACTGGACTTGTGTTTTGCTGCCATTATGACTTGCTAATCAAAAAAGCCATTTTCCATGATTGGCAACCTCCGCGCGGCTATTGCACATATGCTGTTTTTCTTGATCTTTTCTCACATGCCCACACCAACAGTAATATCAAAGGTTTGAGATGTCTTTGGTCTCGAAAGTTGGAAACATTCAATTTTTTTTTTTTGGGTCAATCCTAATTAAAGTGCTCTTTACTTAACATGCAAGTTTGCCACAAATGTTCAACCAGATGTTAAGAGTGTAAATATGGAAAGGTACAGGGTAACAAAATCTGGTCATTTTGGGCTACTTTGTGTTCACTTAGGTTGAAAGCTTTAATTAGTATCTTCCCTCGTTTGCAACTAATATGTGGGTTGGGTCAATTGTAACGATGCAGTTGAGGATGCGGAACATCTTTTCTTTGGATGTCATGATGCTCAACAAGTTTGGCAACCAGCATATGTGGGTTGGGTCAATTGTAACGATGCTGTTGAGGATGCAGAACATCTTTTCTTTGAATATCATGATGCTCAACAAGTTTGGCAACTAGCAAGTGACCATCATTGGGTCACTGCTAGGTTACCAAATATCTCCCAAATGAAAATACAACATTGACTGCTTAATATTAAATAGTCTAAGCCACTAGTCAAGATAGATAGAATCGTAGCGCTCCTATGGAGCATTTGGAAATTAAGGAATAGTGAGATTTTCCGTAATGAAATACTAAATTCTGTCATAACACTTTTAAGAGCAAAAAGAGCAAGCGCGGAATGGCGCATAAGGAACAAACTCACACAAACCATACAACCATCCAACATCCATCATCCAACCATCAACCGTAAGAAGACATACTGGATTGCATGAAGGAAGCCACAAGAGAGATACATCAAGCTCAACTTTGATGGATCCAGATCTTCTCACAAAGCAGCAGGAGGTTATGTCATACGTAATTGGGAGGGCGAATTTATTCAAACGTCAGCGTTCCGCCTAGGAACAAGTTCAATATTGGTTGCATAAGCAACGATAATGAGGAACGGGATCAAAGCGGCAGTCCAAGCAGGATACACAAACATCCACATTGAAGGGGATAACAAAATTCTCATCCAAGTAGTGCAAGGACACATACAAGCGCCATGGGAATTACAAGTTCTGATGCACGACATCCACACTTATTTTCAAAGTTTCAATCATGTAATCATGTAATAGTTAAACATATTTTTAGGTAAGGCAATCGCGTATACGACTGGTTGATAAAGTTAGGTCTCACTTTGCATTCCACAATTGTGTGGAGTCGGGTCTCACATACAGATTTTCATTGTATCCTCTTTGAGGATAACTTAGGGAGATCCCTTACGAGAAGAGCTGCCTAAATTGTATTACTTACATTTCTTACCCCCCCAAAAAAAAAAAAAACGTGGGTTGGGTTAGCATCATTTTATATTTATTGGTCGGTTATGTATTGTTTATGAATTTATTATAATTTTATTATAGATGAGTCAATATGTAGACTTGATTTGTTTAATCAAGTTAAATTAAGATAAGTTGATTAATTCTGTTGTTGGATCTAACCAGATTATTTAAATGAAGTCTTTAGTTTCATTGTGAATATGAATGAATGTGTTTGTTAGTTCTATGTATTTAATAATGATGGCCCTATGAAGTTCGATTCACATAGTTCAATTATTCATTTGACTTGGTCAAGATCAGTGATGGGCGTAGAGCGGGTACCAAGCGGGTGGAGTTTACCCTCATCCATACCTATTTTTAAAAGTCATCCCTATATCCATATCCATATCCATCGGGGTTTCAAAATCTATCCCCATACCCATACCCATACCCATACCCATACCCATATACAATGAAAATGCTTAGTCAGTTTATGTAAAATCCTTGCACGAAGCATAGGGCAACACACAATGTGGTGAAACAGCCAATTGTTCATGAAAGGACGACAAAGTATATTGAGGTGATTGTCATTTTGTGTCAGACGCTCAGTTAAGATATGTTTCTGTCAAGGATCAAATAATAGACGTTCTAACCAAGATTGACTGTATAGATCAGCATTAGAAATCGATCTCCAAGTTGGGGGTTCCACATCTCTTTCAATGCAACATCTCTTTCAACGCTCAATTTAAGCAGAAACTTTGAAACGGAATATTTAATATGCTAATTTGTTATGGGGGATCTAAGTTGAGTTGTTAGAGCTTAATTGCTTGGCAAGGTTAGTCATATGTTTTTCTTTTGCTTGAATAAGGTTCAACTGTAAGAAGGAAAAAAATTAAATAATATAACAAGGGGGAGAACTTCATTTTCAGTCCTCTCGAACCCTTTCTTTCTTCAATAGCTCTGAAAACGTCATTTATAGATGCTTGCCAAACAACATGGTGGACCACAATGTTGTTTTTGGCTTTTCCTACTTATATGAGATGATTTTTCCCCTATTTGTTGCCAATATGTAGCGGTAAAGAACAATATCCTACTGTATAATAAAAAATTGTCTACTGTATTAATAATTAGATGGAAGTTCTATAATAATGGTATGTGTCTTCAGATTATAATCTTGATATTATGGTATTAGCGTAAAAAAAAGTTATTCGGTTTGGCTTTAGGTCGAGTTAATTTCAAAATAGGCCATGTTTTAGTTGAGAAGATGCGAATTAGCTTTAATTTTAGACGGAGTTATCTCAATTCGGATCAACCATGAATTCGTTGATATTTGATACAATAAACTTGTTGTGCAGTATATCATAAGTTCTATTGAAAAGTATTTGAATTCAATTCAACTTAATTTGAATGAGTATAAATTTGGGGTTAAAAATTAGTTATTTTAGATATATGATTAACATATAATTAAATTCAATTTGAATCATTGGGTTGGTTTAGTGATGCAGTTAGTTATGCCATGTATAGGCGCATGTTAGCAGTACCGACAGTCAAAGGAGGGAGGGAGGGAGGGCCAAGGGTAGGGATGGCAACGAGGCGGGGTTTCTCAACCCCGTCGGGTCCCCGTCCTGTGATAAACCTCTATTTTGATCCTATTTTAGCCCCTAAATTCAATTTGAATCATTGGGTTGGTTTAGTGATGCAGCTAGTTATGCCATGTATAGGCGCATGTCAGCAGTACCGATAGTCAAAGGAGGGAGGTAGGGCCAAGGGTAGGGATGGCAACGAGGCGGGGTTTCTCGACCCCGTCGGGTCCCCGTCCTGTGATAAACCTCTATTTTGATCCTATTTTAGCCCCTATTTGACTTCTTTTATTCCACGTCTTCACGTTCGATCGTGTTAAGAAATGGTCAAATCGGCCTCCTTTAGCATACACTTTACTCATATAGCATCTTTTTGTATTTTCAGGGACTTTGTCGAAGGAACGGAAATATGGACGATATTTAACAGAAAAGAGTGCTAAGGAGGCGAGTTTAAAGCCACGAAAAAGGCTGTTTAATGTCGCACGGAAGTCCCAAGAATCAAGCACGGATAGCACAGTCGGGCCACGAAAAGTCGGCACAACCGGCCAGCCAGCCAAGTGGCACGGCTGGCCGTGTCATGTGGCACGAGCCGTGCCATGTGGCACGTTCGTGCCACGTGGCCAGCCCGGGCCGGTTGTGCTAGTTATTTGGCATGGGCCCACCATGCCTTGGAGCACGAGCGTGCCTCTCCTTTCACCTTCGCGACTTAAAACTTCGTCAGGGTCGTTTCGCGGGTCGTTCAGTTTTCTTTCCTCAGACTTCGTTTCAGGCGATTTTTAGGTTTTCGTTCAGAGTTTTTATTTTGCATCTTTGGATTACGCTAGGGGATCGAAGCTTATTTCATGCTTTTGAATTACGCTATTGGATTGAAATTTATTCTGTATTTAATTCATTCGATAAATTCCAGGTTCTCTCTCTCCATTCTTCCCTTCCCTTGTTCTTGATTATTTTAGAGTTCAGTTGTCATGATTATTGAATTGAATATTGCGATTGTTGTTATGAAGATGATTTTAGGCTAAATCTCCCAACTTGGGTTGGAATTAATGCCAACTATGTGTTGTTGAATTATGGATTGGCCCCAACCCCTTACTTTCCCCTTTTTTGTTTGCGATTTCTACTATGCACGCTGCATGCTCGATGAATTATTTGAAAGAGTATTCATCCATTTTTACTAGGGTTTAGGAGAACGTTGAGAGACGAAACCTTTACTTAGTATAACTTAGTAGACAATTAGGGTTTTAATATGAAAATAATTAAGATTCTAATTGGGATTCAAGATTGTAAATCTTGTAATCCTCCGACTTTTAGTCCCATGAGAATAGGTAATTATAGTTGCAGGATTAGTTTTCGACCCTTGAGAGAGGGAGGAGATGGGCTTAACTGACGATCTATCCACTCATAACGCAAGCTTGGGTTTGTTTGGTGGGGTTAGTGATTGATTCACTGGCATAGTCGTGCTGTTGATTCCAATCTAGGTGCTTCTTATTCTGCTGTTTATTTCACTACTTAGTCGTTAGAATTTCCCTTAGTTTAATTCTCAATCAATAATTATGATCACCTAGATTAAGTAATCTAATTAGTTCTAGTAATTGAAACAAAGTTTCCTGTGGAATACGACCCGTATTTGCCGTATGCTAGCTACAACTACACCGTGCAATTGCAGTATAAATTTAAGACGACTAAGTTTTTGGCGTCGTTGTCGGGAAACTTGCGCCTTCCAATATTAGAACCGATTCAAATACTCTAGACTAGGCTTTTCTTTTTTTTTCTTTTGTTTTAGTTTATAGTTCTTCCTATTCTTGCTAAAAATTGTTTAAGTCGTGGTAGTGTTTGCTTTTGTATGCACAGGAGGAGTAAAAGGGATCAAGACCTTATCCCATTGGACCCTAAGATAGAAGCAGCAGCAGGCCGGTGTAGCGGAGAAGCGAGAAGGTGGAAGAAAGCAGAAGCAGTGATGGCAGGGCAAGGCCAGAGGGTGTTACGCGATTACGGCCAGCCATAAGCATCGGGTATCACATTGTCTATTGTGAACCCGACGGTCGAAGCCAATAACTTCAAACTTAGTCTCGCGCTCATCACCTTCGTGGAGCTGGACCAGTTCGGCAGCTACCCCTCAGACAACCCCAACGTACACCTTCATAAATTTCTTGTGAAGTGTGACACCATCAAACTCAACAGGGTGACCACTGACGTGATTTGACTGAGGTTCTTCCCATTCTCATTGAGGGATAGAGCCAGTGACTAGCTGTGGATGAGAAGCCCAACTCGTTCACCACCTGGGAGACTCTCTCAAAGGCTTTTCTCAGCAAATACTTCCCACCTGACAAGACTGCCAAGTTGAGGACGGACTTCACATCCTTTACCCAGCAGGATGGGGAGTCCCTGTACGAGGCCTGGGAGAGGTTTAAAGACCTCTGGCGGCAATGTCCCCACCACAGGGTTCCTAACTGGCTCCTAATCCAAACTTTCTACAATGAGTTAGAGCAGTCAGTGAAAATTTCTGTCGATACCGCAGCAGGGGGTGCTCTAATGGGCAAGTCTATTGAAGCTGCAAAGGCATTGTTGGAAGAAATGGCTTCCAACAATTATCACTGGTCAAGTGAGAGAGTCACCTCCAAGAGGGGCGGTGGCCGACATGAAGTGGACGCTGTCACACTCCTGGCCAGCAAGGTAGATGCCCTAGCACAGCGATTGGATAGAGTGGCTACCCCATCAGTCACTTCTGCAGGGTCATCAATGGGGGCTTATGCGTATTATGAGGCCTATGGTGTGCAGGTTCATACCTCCATTGAGTGTTACAATGCTCCTCTTAGCATTGAACACGTCAATGCTTTCTATAGCCACAGCCCTCCACCACAAAATAACTCCCACCCCACCAGCTATAGCCAGGGTTGAAAGAGTCACCCAAATCTTCTCTATAAGAACCCCAACCCTCACCCCCAGAGTTCTATCCAGCTACCTGGTTTCCACAACAGAGCTCCCTACAATCCTGTACCCCCACCACCTCCTCAACCCACATCACATCTAGAGAGTCTCATGGAGCGCTTCGTAGCGACTCAGACTAAGACTAATGAAAGTCTTGATGAATTGATTAATTTATGACCTCTTGGCTTGATGCTATGGCTGCCCATCAGAATACAATGGATGCCCAGATCGCTCAACAGGTGAGCCACCTGTCTCGGCCTCAGGGGCATCTCCCAAGCCAGCCCGAGACTAACCCCCAAGGTCGTATCAATGCCATCTTTGTGATGGGAGAGGGGTTAGAGGAGAGCCCGGTGATGGTTCTCCAGGAGGTAGCTCCAGTTTTTGATTCTGCAGGAACAGAGGAGAAGAAGAAAAAAGAGAATCTGAGTTCTGCTGGAGACCCTAGTCCTCCACCTCCCGCTCATACTTACCAGCCCCCAGTGTCTTTCCCTTGGAGATTGGCATGGTCCAAGCTATCTCAGCTTGAACCTAGATTCGCGTAATTCCTAGATACCCTATGCCGAATCTATGTCAGTAGCTCATTCCTGGAAGCTCTTAAGGACGTACCTGCCCATTTGAAGTTTTTGAAAGAGCTCCTGTCCAAGAAGGGAGAACCTGGGGAAGCTTCAGTGGCTCCCATTGACAGGTCCTGCAGTGCGCTCTTACAAAGGCTGTCCCCATCAAAACTGCAGGATCCTGACAGTTTCTCTATCTTATGCTGCATAGGGGATATGCAGATCGAGAAAGCCCTTTGCGATATAGGCGCCAGTGTGAGCCTCATGCTGCTCTCTTTCTGCAAGAAGTTGCAACTACGGGACCTTACGCCCACCAGCATGATTATTCAGCTAGCAGACTGCTCAACCAGGTGACCTGTCGGCATTCTGGAGGATGTCCCAGTCCAGGTGAGCAAGTTCCTCATCCTCTGTGATTTCGTCATTCTTGACATGGATGAGGACTTCCCGGTTCAAGCCATCTTAGGTCGACTATTCCTTGCGACCGCGGGGCGGTGATTGATGTGCAGATAGGCACCATGTTCTTCACTATATGTAGGGAGAGGGTGGATTTCAGTTTTCCTCATTTCGCACCACCTTCAGCGCCTGTCCTCCCTTCACCTTCTGAGAAGCCTATCTTTCTTTCCCCCTTCGCTGCTGTTTCTGGGGTTGAGATATCTTACGAAAATGGGGGATCTTACATACTGCTTAGAGGTTCTTCTACTTTTTCTGCGGCCGTTCTGATTCGTTTTGCGACCATTTCTGCTTGTACTGAGGAGGTAGAGGATCCTACTTCATATTTCTATACCTCCCTCAAGCCACCTCCTGTATCGTTGCCGTCTACTATTTGGAGATAAGGGTCAAGTTAAGAACCTTAAACAAGCGCTTATTGGGAGGCAACCCAAGCATTTACCTGCTTTTGAAAAAAAAAAGGTATGTTTTTTCTCTCTCGCCTGCCCACCCTTTTTCCCCTAGGCGCTATTGGCTCCACTTTTCCATTGGCTTTCTCTATGTCCTTTTTCGTTGAGGACAATGAAAGTCTCAAGCATGGGGGGTGCGCTTACAGCTCTTTGGGTAAAATTGTGGACTTGGGATGCGGGGTGACTGACATCACTGGCATTCACATCATATAGATAGGACTTCATATAGTTTCATTAGGTTATTCTTACATTCTTCCTTTAATAGAACATATAGTTTAGAGCATATAGGTCAGATTTTGCATCTCAAAAGGAGAAGTGATTGAGTTGAGCGTCCTTAAGATTTTCAGGTACTACTTCTTGCCCTTCTCTGCATTTCCCTTTATATCCTTTACCGCTTTCTTAATTAGATTTATTGCTTTTTAATAAATGTGTGCAAAAATCCCTCTTATGAAGAGAACACAAGGGTGATGATTGATTGATCTGGTTGAGTTGTGTGTTGAAGTGCGGCCTGTTATGGTATGAACCTTTGTGAATCGCGCTCTAACATTGTCATCTGTATTTTCCTTACCCTATGTTGTATGTCATGTTGCCCTTGAGATTCATGTGACTTGCCTTAATTGACCTCGATAAGTGAGACATACCTTGGAGTAAGTTGTTGGACTGTGGTAGACTTACTTGTGAGACTTTGAGCCTAATGACCATTCATTGCATATAGTCTCGTACTTTTCTTCATGTGTGACTCATCTAGGATTGCATCAATAGAACTTGGTCTTATTTTCTTTGAAATTGCATTTAGCATGTGTATGTGTCAATATGATTGAGGTAGTTTTTGTTTTATTTAGCCACATGAGCCAAAAAGCCACCCATTAATAAGTACTACCCTCTTTGCTAGCCCTTTGTGCCTTTCCCCTTGTCTTTGTTGTTGTCCCCTACACACTACACACTTGGCCTATCGATATTCTCTATATCCTTGTCAAGGTCTAGTGAAGCAACATTTTTATGTTGAGTTGGGTTTGCTTCGAAGGTTAGTTCACCTTGGGTACGTTATTAGTGGCTTATTTGGGGGGATTCGTGATTCGAGTTTGTGTTTCTCATGCCATTCATATACCTTTCTCTTTTCAAAGAAAAGAAATAGAAATGATGAAAAAAAGAGAAAGCAAAGAAAAAGAAAAGAAAAAGGGAAAGGAAAAGAAAAGAAAGAAATAGAAAAGTTGTGAATGAAGTGATTGGCATGGGAGTAATGCGATAAGATTGCTTAGCTGCTCCCTTGAGGTTTTTGTGGGGTTTGTTGCTTAATTTTCAATTGTGGTGCGAACTTGTTATTCCGACATTAGTTGTGAAAGTATTTTTGGCTCCATAGTCTTTTGATTATTAGGTCCACTCTTCCCAAATTTATTCCACTTCTCACCTTGACATTTGGCCCCATTACATCCTTTCTACAAGCCCTCATGATTGGCCTATTGTACTTTATATTAGGTGGTGGAGAATCGAGAACTCTACCAAACTTATGGTAGTTTGCTTGATTGGATAGAGTATTGAGTGCACCCTTATTACATATTCTAAACACATTGAGGGGAGTGTTCCATTTTACCCTAAAAGTGAGGCTCTACCGGTCTCGCTTACTCACCACTTATCGATAAAGGTTTTGACTTGCTATGTGCTTCAATATTGGGGTGATTGATGTATTGTATTTGGGTAGGATGATTTATGAATGGTAATGCATGAATCTCGTTTAGGATGTTTCACACTTTAAATCGGACACCTCTAATGCATAGTTTTTCCTGGATTATTGATTGTTCATCTCTTGCCTAAGGAAGAGCGTGGATACAGGTTTATCTCCCTTTTTGGTATTTCATGAGCTAGTCTTACTTGGGAACAAGCAAGAGATAAGTATGGGGGAGTGATAAACCTCTATTTTGACCCTATTTTAGCCCTATTTGACTTCTTTGCTCCCACGCTTTCGCGTTCGATCGTGTTAAGAAAGGTCAAATCGGTCTCCTTTAGCATACATTTTACTCATATAGCATCTTTCTGTATTTTCAGGGACTTTGTCGAAGGAACGGAAAGATGGACGATATTCAGCAGAAAAGAGTGCTAAAGAGGCGAGTTTAAAGCCGCGAAAAAGGCCGTTCAACGTCGCACGGAAGTCCCAAGGATCAAGCACGGATAGCACAGCCGGGCCACAGAAAACTGGCACACCGGTCGGCTAGCCAAGTGGCACGGCCTGGCCATGCCATGTGGCCAACCCGGGCCTGTTGTGCCGGTTATTTGGCACGGGCTCACCGTGTCTGGGAGCACGACCGTGTCTCTCCTTTTGCCTTCGCGACTTAAAACTTCGCCGAGGTCGTTTCGTGGGTCATTCAGTTTTCTTTCCTTAGACTTCCTTTTAGGCGACTTTTAGGTTTTGGTTCAGAGTTTTTATTTTGCATCTTTGGATTACGCTAGGGGATCGAAGCTTATTTCATGCTTTTGTATTAAGCTATTGGATTGAAGTTTACTCTGTATTTAATTCATTCGATAAATTCGAGGTTCTCTCTCTTCATTCTTCCCTTCCCTTGTTCTTGATTATTTTAGGGTTCAGTTGTCATGATTATTGAATCAAATGTTGCGATTGTTGTTATGAAGATGATTTTAGGCTAAATCTCCCAACTTGGGTTGGGATTAATGCCGATTATGTGTTGTTGAATTATGGATTAGCCCCACCCCTTACTTTCCCCTTGTTTGTTTGCGATTTCTACTATGCGTGCCACATGCTCGATGAATTATGTGAAAGAGCATTCATCCATTTTTACTAGGGTTTAAGGGAACGTTGAGAGACGAAACCTTTACTTAGTGCGACTTAATAGACAATTAGAGTTTTAATATGAAAATAATTAAGATTCTAATTGGAATTTAAGATTGTAAATCTTGTAATTCTTCAACTCTTAGTCCCATGAGAATAGGTGACTATAGTTGTAGAATTAGTCTTCGACCCTTGAGAGAGGGAAGAGATGGGCTTAGCTGGCGATCTATCCAATCATAACGCATGCTTGAGTTTGTTTGGCGGGGTTAATAATTGGTTCACTGGCATAGTCGTGCTGTTAATTCCAACCTAGGTGCTTCTAATTCTGCTGTTTATTTCACTACTTAATCGCTAGAATTTCCCTTAGTTTATTTTCAATCAACAATTGTGATCGCCTAGATCGAGTAATCTAATTAGTTCCAGTAATTGAAACCAAGTTCCATGTGGAATACGACCCGTACTTGCCGTGTGCTAGCACTTGCAGTATAAATTTAAGACGAACACCCCGCAGTGGGGAAAATTCCCCAGACCTGACGGGGACGGGGCCGGGGAAGGGGAAAATTCCTCCCCCCGGCCGAGGGGATAGGGGCGGGGCGGGGGAAAATTCCCCCAATCCCCGGACCCACTCGCCCTCGGAGAAATGTACCCGTCCCCGAATCCGTTTCCCCACCCCGAAATTAATTAAAATTGCATATATACTCTTAATTTATTAGTTCAATTCTCACACTCCAGAAGGGCATATGAGTATTTTTAGAGGAGAAGGAAAACCTAATTACTACTCAATAGCCTCCATTTACAACTCACAACTCTAGTACTCTCTCTCTCTTCCATTTCAGATCTGAGATTGAGTTTTTCATCCCTCCTATTCTCCTCCGTCCTCTCAGTGTTCGGCTCTCAGTTGTTGCTCCTGTTCGCTGTTATTCACTGGCTTAGATGTTCTTCCGGCTTTTGTCGTTGCTCCGACCCTTCTCTGATGCGTTGGACATCTCCGGTGTGTTGCTCCGACACTTCTCAGACAGTTAGACTGTTCGACAGTCAGGCTTCTGCAGCTACTATTCTCCTCTGTCCTCTTAGTGCTGGGATGTCGCTCACTCGAGGACTGTTCTTCTGCCGGCCATTGCTCTGCAGCTAGCCGGCTACTTCTGCCCGATTGCTCTGTTCTTCTCGCTTTCTTTGGTTGTTGGTACTATACTACTCTTCGACCTTGCATTCAAATTTTTTTTTTTTTTGGTTGGCTAGTGCTCTGTTCTCGAGTTGGCTATAGGCAGCTAGTAAAGCTTCAGCAAAACAGAATTCACATAGTGTTACATATGTTGTTCAAAAATTACATATAATAAGCTTTGTTAATTGTTTCACCAAAACAGAACTCATAATTTCGTGTTATAGGTTCTTAGGGCTATTAATTGGCAGTAAAGCTTCTGATTTGAATACTTGGATTGTTTTTTGGAATTCATAATTATGGGTTTTTAGGGCTGTTTTGTAATTTTAAGGTCATTAGTATTTCAAAAAGTACAGGCATCTAATTGATTCTACAAATACTTGGATTGCTTTAACTATTCATCCCATATAATTGAAAGACTTCTGATTTGAATTCTTCAATTTAAGGTAAATTAGCTTAAGGGTTGATAAACTGTATTGTTTAATTCCATTAATTGATTCATTTGTAAATTATTTATGTATGCAAAGATTATGGCTAGTGGACCTAGCGGTCCAAGTGGACTGTCGCCATGTTGTACAAATAAAAACATAGACACCACAAATCCAACTCGGACTCCAACATCTAATACCGATGTGAATGTTGATTCATGTGGAACGCCGCATGCTACAGAGGATGAGGGGGATACATTAGTATTGGGAAAGCAAAGGAGGTTCATATCTAAAATTTGGGAGTATTATGATTATGAGGTTATTAAAGGTATACCGAAGGCTATTTGTAAATATTGTAAGAAAAAACTTGGTAGTAACTCAAGGAATGGGACTAAGCATTTGAATGATCATCATACAATTTATTCTATGAAAAGACATAGGGACATTGCAAATGACTTTACCCAAAAGAAGTTGAAGATAGAGCCTTCCGGTGATAACAAAGGGCAAGTTCTTTTTGTTAACGGGTTTGATGAAGAGCTTGCAAGGAAGGAGCTTGCGCATATGATCATAATGTATGAGTAACCTCTTTCTATGGTAGAGCATGTTGGGTTTAGAAGATATTCAAAGGCTCTCCAACCTTCTTTCACCATGATATCAAGGAATACACTCAGAAAGGATATTCTCAAAGTGTTTGACTTTGAAAAAGGCAAAACCATGAAATTGTTGGGGAGTGTTCAAAGCAAGGTAGCCATTACCACAGATATGTGGACCGCTCGAAATCAAAATGTGGTTTCATAGCCATAACGACTCACTGGATTGATAGTTCATGGAAGTTGCAAAATCGAATTTTGAGGTATGATAATTTTGTTTTTACTTTAAGCTCATTCATTACAACTCATCGATATTTTTCCAGCATGTAGATAAAATATTTAGTTATTGTATTGTTTTCTCTTACATTTAATTTTAATATGATTTTGATAAAGTTCGTTGTTTTTTCATAAACTTTCCGGTTTGTTTTTCTTTCAGGTTTGCATATGTGCCTTGTCCTCATACTGCTGAGAGCATTTCAGAACAGCTCTTGAAGTGTTTTTCAGAATGGAACATCAATAGAAAAACTTCATCTCTTACGGTGGACAATTGTTCTTGCAACGACGCAATAATTGACATTCTTAAAGATCGATTGGATTTAAGGGCACTTCCCTTAAAGGGTAAGTTCTTTCATATGCATTGTTGTGCACATATCTTAATATCACTGTTAAGGATGGATTAGAGGTGATTGAAAGCTCAATTGAAAAGGTGCGTGACAGTGTAACAGATTGGAGAGCAACACCTAAAAGCGAGGAAACTTTTAGAGAAGTTTATGATAACTTAAGTGTGCCTTACTCAAAGAAATTAAAATTGGATTACAAGAGAAGATGGAATTCAACTTTCTTGATGCTTCAAACAGCTTTGTTGTATAGAGAAGTTTTTCCTACTTTAGCTAAGAGGTAAAGTAATTATAAATCTCTTCCTACTGATGAGGAATGGGAGAAGGCAAAAGATATTTATGGCAGGTTACAAATCTTTTATGATGTGACTCAATTGTTCTCTGGCACTAGCTTCCCCACTGCAAATATTTACTTTCAAAGGTGTTTTAAGTTCGGCTATCTTTGAGTCGTTGACTACATGATCCGGATGTGATCATTAGCACCATGGCTCAAAAGATGCTTGATAAATTTTTGAAATATTGGGATGTCATTCATGGGATAAGGAGTTGTTGGGGTTTAAATCCCAGATTTAAGTTGAAAATGGTGGATGTTTACTATAGGAGGGTTTTTGATTTTGAGGTAGATGAAAAGGTTGAAATGATCAAAGATGTTTGTTATGCCCTGTTTAATGAATATCAAGAAAAATACAAGCATTTGAAGGCTCCTATTCCTAATGCTTCTGGTGATTCAACTACGACCTCTTCTAACACTTCGGATTCTAGTGGAGGTGTGGGTTATGCACAAGATGACATCTTTGAAATATATTATACAATTGTTGAAAAGGATCCACAAATTCCACAAAAATCGGAGTTAGATTTTTACTTGGAAGAGCCACCTACCCCAAGGACTTATAATTTCGATATCTTGGTTCATTGGAAGGCAGCTACAAGGTATCCTACTTCAGCTTTGATAGCTAGAGACATCTACGCCATTCCTGTTTCCACAGCAGCATCTGAGTTGGTATTTAGCACGGGTGGGAGGTTTATTAGTCCACATCGCAATCGTCTCCATCCAAAGACTTTAGAGGCTTTGATGTGTGGTAGAGATTGGCTTTCAACTACAATCAAGTCATCTTCAGAAGGTATATTTTTGAATTTTTGTTATACTTTTAGAATATATAGTTGGATTTCTTTATGCTTAAATGTTATGATATTCGATAACTTGATTACTTTAACGTATCTTTTAGATGAGGACACCGCCTATTGCCATGGTACTTTTGATGAAGATTATGATGCTGAAGTCGATGAAGAATTTGATGGCTAATTGGCTAATGGTGTATTAAATTTCTCAAGGATATCTTCTTATATGTGGACTTTGCATTAGACTTTTGGCGTTGTATCTTTGAAGCTTTGATTTGTATTTTGATTGTGGTGAACTTCAATTGTGTAATTTTCCTTGGACTTTGAGAACTCGATCACTTAGATCTTGTGTTGTTACTTGTTATCTTTGAACCTTCAGGATTTTGAATTAAACTTTCAAGTTTCAAGTGGTGTTGTAATGCTTGAGTTTTAACTTTGAATTTTGGGCATTAGGTTTAGTGTTGAATGTCAGTGTTAAACTTTCAATGGCTTAAGCTAGGTTTAATTTCTCTTTTTTGTTTAAGGCTTATTGTTTGATTATTTTGATATTGAACTCATAATTTTTGCCCTAATGGGGCTTGCATTTTGTGTGATATCGTCACTACAACTCGGGGAAGCGGGGCCCCGGCGGGGACGGGGGGAAAACCATCCCCGATAGCGGGGGCGGCGGGCGAGGTGTTGAGCGGGGGCGGGGGCAGGGGAATATTCCCCTGTCGCCGACCCGCCCCATTGCCATACCTAGCTAAGGGTAAGACTTATCAAAACGTGTCAAGACGTGGGACTGGGAACAGCTCAGCTCAGCTCAGCTCAGCAAATGGGATTTTTCTCTCTCCAACAAATATTTTATATTACAACTGTTAGTTTTTAGAATTCCACTGGAGGAGAGCGAGTGTGAGTCAGATTGAGGTTGTGAGAGTGCGGTTTTATTTCTGTGCATTAATTTCACTACTTTTTACAATCCATTTTTTAGTTAAAACAATTTTAATAGTTCATGGTGTACTTATGGGTTTTGAAAATTTATCAAATGATATTGATTAAAATAACACTTATCACTGCTCTTTCTTAGAAGTGTTGTTTATGTTTGGAACAATTTTTGAGGGGGTCATATCATGTCCACCCATAATAACTGCATTGTCTTTAATGAAGTCTTAGCAAATTGGGGGGGGGGCTTAGCTGAACAAGTGGTTGGGGCGTCTCAGCTTGCCAAAGAAGACCCCAAAAATGACTCCTACCTATTTATGAGCTCTTGCAATTTAGTAATGGCAGGGCAAGAGGTCGGTCATGGTCGGCTGTAAACTTAAGATAGGGAAGCGAGCTTGTATTGGTGCGAAGGATCGAAACGGAATGAGGAGGTTGAGGGAAGGCGAGCACTGTGCATGTGGGGTGGTTACTAAGCTGTGGATTTCTTCTTATTTGCATTGTACACAGGTAAGTGAGTTAATTGGTTATGTAATTTATTTGCGTGAATTTCATTTTGGAAATGGGAGATGTGGAGATTGGGGGGGGTTCGTACTGTTGTTGTAGAAGGGTGGGATTGGTGTAAGATTAAGGTATGCGTGTTGACGTTAGATATGTGGGGTTCATTTAGCTGTGGTCAGTTAGGGGTTGGATTGAATTGATGTTTGCAATTGTAGTGGCAGTGTGGCTGTGTTGCTAAGTTTGTGATACGTGTGCTCTGAGGTTGCTTATTTGATATGCATGTGCTCATTTGTACTGGTTAACCCGGATATCTGTACTGAATAAACCGGGTTAACAGTTGGATGAGTTGTGGTTGTAAGTGTAATTTGGGGTTCTGCTTTGTAGTCGTAAGTAAAATGCTTGTAATTGCTGTGAACATGCATAATGTAGTTAGTCGGTGATGGTATTAATATCGTTATTTGCAGTGGTTAACCCGTAAATGCATATTGAGTAACCCATAATATAGTCATGGTTAACCCGGATATCTGTATCGAATAACATGGGTTAACCATTGGATGAGCTATGATTGTAAATGTAGTGTGGGGTTATGCTTTGTAGTAATAGATGTGTTTTGTAGAATGCTTGTAATTGCTGTGGACAAGTATAATATAGTTAGTTGTTAGACGATCATTTATTGTATTTTACGTGTCTCTTTCACCTAATTTTTAGCTTGTATAATAATTTAATCTTTAGAATTTTTACTTGTTTTATTTACTTTTGTAAGTAATAAGTTCAAAAGAGTAAGTCCTGCGAAAAGAAGTAAAAGAAGATCAAAAAGGAAGAAAACAAGACAATGGGCAATGGGGCCCGGTCGACTGCGCGACGGCCATTGCCCCCAGCCCAGGCAGCAGCAGCCAGGGGCAGCCTGGCAACAGGCTGACGCCCGGCCGACGGACGACCGTCGGGCGGAGCCCAGCCCTCGTGTTTTCGCAGTGGCTTTTCTCTCTTATTTAAGGCTTTCTTTTGGGTTCTTTTCGGGGGTCTCTCGAGCGATTTTCGAGGCTAGTTTAGTTTAGGGCTTAGCTTTAAAAACCTCATTAGGAGAAAATAAAGTAGGTAGATTAGGATTAATTGGGTTGTATTTTGGATTCAAGATTTAGATTTGAAGTTCACCCAATCAAGCAAAAGTTTTCTCTCTTCTCTCTCTCTCTTTATTTCATGTTTGTTCTTGTTTTCCTTTTGTTTAATCTTGTTAGTTTAGATTATATTTAGCTTAAATGCTTAGTTTTTATTACGATTTTGTGTTGCTTAGTTGTTTTAATTCATGTTAGACTAGATTAATTTCCCCTTTGTTCATGTTTGTTGCGTTATTTGTTAGCTTAGGTTTAGTTTGGGGTTTTTCCGTTTTGTTGATAATTAGTTGTTAATCTTGGTTGCCTGGATTGTGATTAGCCCTTTGATAGCTAATTAGACTTGTATTGAACCTAACCACACCTAATTCTTGCTTAGAACTTAGAGTTTTCTCTCATGCCCGCCAAGTGTTCCATGAAATACTTAAGAGAGCTTTCATTGTTATTTTTGGGCGATTGACTTATGCCGAGAGGTGAGATTGATTAGTTAGTATGGGAGAGGGGATAACTGGGCTCGGGGCATGAAAATAGTCCCGATTCTAGTTAGGTCCAAGCGTTGCTAATTTTGTGGTCTAATTAGACTAACCCCATGAAAATAGGTAGTTAGATTAATTAGGCTAGCTCATGACCCTTGACAATGGGTTTGAGTGATCTTTGATAGCGCAACCGACCATTTCTTGTTTTCGATTGAGGTCGGGTAAGTTAGGACTCCTCTTGTCTATTTAGTTAATTGATTAGTTAAATTATAGTCTCAAGCCACCTCTTTTGCTTTCGTTAGTTTAGTTTAGCTTAGATTTCATTTCCTTCCTTGCACTTGGCCTAGATCGAGTAGCTATAACTAATCCCGGTAGTTAAAACCCAACTCCCAGTGGACGACACCCTGAGTACTCGACGATAAACCTTGCACTTGGGGTTATAAATTTTAAACTCGAATTCTTCCTATCAAGTTTTTGGGACTGTTGCTAAGGAGTTGGCGCTTTTCTGTATCGGGGTTTACTTGAGCATTCGAGGCTAGGCCTTTAGAAAATCCAAAAAAAAAAAATCCAAAATGTAAAAAAAGAATCAAAATGGCTATTTTTTATTTACTTCAATTTGAGCATGTACCTTTTTGATAATACTTGTCTCGATTGAATGATTATCGTGCTTAACATATGCATTTAGCATATGAAAAATGGAAAATATGCAATGTTATGCTTAAGGAGATAACACATGAGACTCGAGCCACACTTAAGTCTATGAGTTATGGCGGTATGTGCTCTTTAAAGGTTGATGACATGTGGGAATTGTTTGAGCATTTAGCTTGGTATCAATGGCATTGTGAGAGACCTAGTGAGCATTCTGTATGCCCTTCCCCACCTCCCTATGATTTGCACACTCAATCTCCATGTGTTGATCAATTTAGGGACCTTAGTCATCACCATTCTTTTTACCTTCATTATGTGTGCTCTTATTGCTAATCTTTTGACTATGATGTGAACTGTTGTTCCTATTATGATATTTCTGATGAGTGCTATGCCAAGCTTGATACCATGATAGGGGCAATGAATGAGCAACATAAACACTTTGTTAGTGAAATAAGAGAGTGTGGCCTATTGTATGGGACCGACTCTAGTCTATCTTTCCCTAGACTTGAGGCTAGTCTCTATGATGATTGTGAGTCTTTCCTTCTCCTAGATTCAAGTTTTGTTGTTGATACACCTTCTACCGACTTAGAGGAAGCGTTTGACCCTCCCTTGACTTCTTCATCATATGTTACTTCATCCTCTCCTAGCACACCCATTGGTACTACCGTTAATGCTTAGAAAAGATAAAAGAAAACAATATTCACATCCAACGAGTGATCACTAAGTACCTAATTAAGGTGTGATCACTCAATTTTAAATATAGTTATATAGATTTTAAATTACTATGTTAAAATCGAACTTCTATGGCCACTTGATTCATTGAATAAAGGACACAATAACTTGTCCAAACGATTTAAAAAACGTTGATTAAAAGAAAAATAGAGGTAGAAAAGATAAGAATATAATATGATCATAGAAAATGCCTATAGTGTATATATACATAAAATAATTAAATTTTGCCATCAGTCTCTCTCTTTATATATATAATAAAACAAAACAAATCTCCTAAATTTTTGATAACAGGCATTTCTATAATTGATATTTTTTTTTTTTAAAAAAAAGGAGTTACATTAGGTTCTTTTCGGGGCCAAAATTCCCCTACTGCACTCAAACCATTAACTTCCTATAGAAGTATCTTTACAAAGTTGGCCTATCGTTTTCTGACAATCAATGGCACATTAGGTTCTGAAAACACTTGCTATAGTCGCTTAAAAGCATATGCTAATGAGAGCAATATATGAAACCATTTTTCAACTTCAAATGTAATTTATTGTATTTGTGGGTGAAAAGTTAATTAATCTAAGTTACAACAACAACGACAATACCTCTCAGTATGGGTCCTGCTTTCGCGGGGTCTGGAGAGATCCAGTTGTAGGCAACCTTACTTCTACCGGTATTCCTACCCATAGAGAGGTTGATTCCAAGAGACCCACGAAAAAGGTTTTGAGAAAAAGGTTTAAAGAGGAAAGCGCTTGCGAAGCATTAAAAGCGGAAAAATAGTGCCAAAGAAGTTGAAGTTGAAATACGCTAAAAGAAAGCTGAAAGAACGTACCTCAACAATCCACGTTAGGCAGTTGCCGTCCCTCCCAGAAAAAGAAGCGCAACCTGCATACGAGCACGATAGACCCCTACAAGCACTAAGCCACTGCAGCTATTGACAATTACAGAGACGCTTTTCTGCCATCTAAGATCCTAATCCTATTCCGCCACAACCTCCTATCCTGAGCCAGGTCCTCCGACAGACCCATTACTTCCAAGTCCTCTCTAATCACCTCGTCCAAACTCTTCTTCGGCCTACCCCTGCCTCTCTTACCACTGGGAAGGTCGATCAACTCACACCTCCTCACTGGGGCGGCCATACTTCTCCTTTTCACGTGGCCGAACTATCGGAGTCTCGATTCTCTCATCTTCTCTTCTATGGGGCCCACTTTAGCTAAGTCCCTGATTACACAATTCCTAACTCTGTCCATTCTCGTAAAACCACACATCCACCTGACCATCCTCATCTCAGCTACCATCAACCTCTAGACCTGCGTCTTTTTTAGAGGCCAACACTCCGATCCATAAAGGACAGCCGGTCTGACTACCATCCGATAAACTTTGCCTTTCAAATCTAAGAGCACCCTCTTGTCACACAACACCCCTGAGGCAGCCTTCCATTTTTGCCAGCCCATTCTTATGCGCTGGTTAATATCCTCGTCAACGCCCCCATTTTGCTGGATAATCGAGTCAAGGTACTTAAACTTATCTACCTTTAGTACTTGTCTCCCATCTAGGGTGACTCCCCCCCCTCTTCTCTCCTTCCACTGAAGCAACAATGTAGGTATTCTATTTTCGATCTACTTAATCTAGAACCTCTAGCTTCCAACGTAATCCAAGTTAGTTAACTTTAAATTTAACAAATTAATATTATTAGAGTTAAAAAAAATGGAGAAACATCCTTAACAATGTTATTTATACATCTTGAATAACAGTCACGTTTAAGTCATATGTACTTGACACAGTAGATATGTATAAATTCTAATACTAAAAAAGAGATTAATGTTATGAGAATATTCTTCAAAACTATCTCAAAAAATCAACATTGCTCAGTTTTTTTTATTCATTTTCCTTCCGTTTTAGGAGTTTCTTTTAGGGGTCATTGTCTCAAGTTTAGTTCCTCATGAGTGGCGGATCTAGACATATAATATAGGGGTGCTTATTTATTAAACTACTCATTTTAGGAGTGTTCATATATACCAATTTAACTCCTTTTAAAATATAACTCATTAAATTTTATTTTTTTTGTAGCTAGGGGTATTCACAGACAACCCAATCTCCAACATAGCTCTGCCTGTGCAGCTCATACAATCATAATCCGAGACTATAAATATAACCAGCTGGAGTTCACGTTGCTCATCTCAAAGCAACTACAAAAAACGTAGAGTTGCAAATTTATATAGGCGTCTTAGGTCCGAAAAGACCATTGCTTATAGTTTCATTTATCGCTATAGCTACTAGTCATAATTATAATTAGCACATAGTCACACGCACACACACATTTATCTATTTCGAAGGAAAAGAAAATGCTTAGCTTGGGTGTTGATAGTTCACTATTTTGCAGGGGCAACATTGGTGGCATTCTCTCTCCTAGATTACCTAGTCCTAAAAAACTTATCATATCTCGAGGTTCTCCATATCAAAACTTAGGAGCTGTACTTCCCACTCAAAACGCCTCCAGTGCTATTTCTAGATGTATTTCTACTGAAGGGCAGGGTGTATATGGGAGTCCGACGATGATATGGCCGGAAAACGGTGAGGATCCGTTTGTGCAGGCTGGGCTCCGACAAGAGTCGATGCCGAAACACGTGGCGGCGATACTGGATGGGAACAGAAGATGGGCCGAGGCTCATGGCAAAGACCTTGACTACTCACTCTTCTGTCAAGGTTATATGAGCCTTGCTCATCTTTGTATCAAATGGGGTGTTTCCACTCTCTCTTGCTTCATGTTCTCCACTGAAAATTGGAAACGATCCAAGGTATACTCCTACTTTTAAGCCTCTCTCTCTCTCTCTCTCTCTCTCTCTCTGTAATTGTTTATCATATCTAAATCCAAATTATAGTATCTTTTGCCTTTCTCTATTAGCTGCATGTCGTCCATTTTACTTAACGCAAATATGATATTTGCACGTGCCTGCAGGAAGCCAATGACCTATTGTTTGGGCAATTTCAAAAGTACTTAGAGCAGAGCCTAGAGGTCTTTATGAGGTGAGTTTTTCTACGTACATACATACTTTTGGCGGTATGTAATTTAAAAAGTACGAAAATACACATGTATACACAATCTTAAAATAAATAAATATATGCAAATAAACAAAAATGTATGGTTGGTTACTTAGTTCTAAAAGCAAATACTCTTAAAAGTATTACATACTTTGTCGCTAATTCACTATAAATTCACTAACCAGAACTCAACGTAACCATTTAATTTTGTGAGCATATCAGCTGCCAGTTATATCCAAGCCAACTCTTTGAATCGAGTTAATTTAAACTGGTTGAGCTAATCAAATGCTTTTTTTTGGGGGGGGGGTGAAGCATAAAGAAGGATTTTCCTATTGATTAATTAAGAACCTTTTACAGTTTTAACAATATGATAGACCTGTAACTTATTTTAAGGTACCGTCATGTCCAATTAGCTTAGTATCCTAACCTGATCTGTTATCTTATAGCCTAAATAGAAAGAAACATTGCATCATTTGTCGTTGTATCCTCTATAAGGACAATATAGGAAGAACCCTTAAGAGAAGAGCTTCTTAGATATCTTCACTTACCTTTCTTCCCCCCAAAAAAAAAAAAATAAATTAGGTTCATTTGCAAATTTTATTGTTAAAGTGTCATATTTGCGGGGCTTGTGAAAGGTATCTCTATGCTTTTGCTTTTGCATTTCGAGCTTCGCCAAATTAACGATAAAAAAAATTAAATATTGTGGTGTGAATTGAAATAAAAACAGCAAGGGAATAAAAGTGACAATTATTGGAGAGAAGACGAGGCTTCCCAAGGACTTACAAGAGGTAATAAAAAAAGTGGAAGAGGAAACGAAGATCAATTCAACGCTGGAACTAAATTTTGCCGTGAGTTATGGAGGAAAATGGGACATAGTCCAAGCCATAAGAAGCATTAGTAGGAAGGCCAAGGCTGGAGAGATTGGGCTCCAAGATGTGGATGGGACTTTGATGGACCAGCAACTCTCAACGAACGGCTTGGGGGTGCCCGACCCGGATATGATGATCCGAACCGGAGGTGACCAAAGAGTGAGCAACTTCTTGATGTGGCAGATGCCTCATACTGAGTTCTACTTCACGGATGTTTATGGCCCTGACTTTAGGGAACCCCACTTCATCGATGCCTTGCGCCGGTTTCAACAGTCTGATAGGCGCTTTGGCGAATAAAACATTTACCGTTGGTCTTTCTTTAATTAAATATGTAGCATATATGTGTAATAAGATAGTGATTACATCATCAATTACTAGTTCGGAGAATTTACACTTTCTATTAATTTTTGTGTCCCCTTGAATTTTAGATGTGTTTTATATGACTATCATCTCACTCAATTATATCAGTCTTGTCCTTAGCCATATTAACAGCTACCATATTAACAATAGCCCAATCTATTTCACTCGTGACCCAAGCGACTTTTAGACTTCTAATGCCTCTTTATGGGCAGAAATGTCTGTATGTATAAGGTTGCATGTATTTGAATCTCTTCAAATTTCGTGAAAGCGAGACCCACACTAAGAGGTGATGATGGTGTTGTAATGTCTAATAATTTCTCAATATTAACTTTAGAACCCTCTCAAAGGTTGAGATGTTTGAGCAAATATTCTAAGTGTTGCCAAATATTTGCAACATAATTTTGTATGTAAGCATAACAAATATCAAATTCGTACTACAAACTTTACTATAGTACTTGAGGCATTACAATCTAATTTAGTGCTCTTAAAATCTCTGATTTTTTTTTTTTTTTTTGGGTGATATTAAGTCTTAAGTCTGAAGTCTGAAGTCTGAAGTCTTAAATCGTTTGAGTCTTCAGTACTCACATGTAGTAGCGCCTTGCAGGACCCCAGAATTTTCAACCGGTAGAAGTCCCACCTCTGTTCACAAAAAACCTTGGAAGCTCGAGTTGTCCATGGCTACCATCCTTCAATGGCTGCTCTTCCTCTCAATTTCCTTCTCATCTTCACCCGTTTTCGCAGACGACGTCGCTTTAGGTACTCTTCTATCTCATCAACTTACTCGGGCAAAACCTAGGGTTTCATTCTTAAATCAGTAATTGTTCATCTTCGCGTTTAAGACGCGCGTGCATCTGTAAGAAAGATTCTCAATTTGAGATTGAATTGGAGTTATATTGTATATTCGAGAAGGATTGCGTAATTTAGTAATTCTCCAACTTGCGTGAGACTAATGAGGGATCGAGAGGTGTACAATTACAAAAAAGAAGTATTTTTGTGGTAAATTGTTTAAGGGTTTAACAATTTCCAGAACTGTTTTATGTTGTTCTTAAGATTTTGCCTCGTGTTGAACTTATTTAGATGAGAATGCCAGAATAATATCTTTTGATTCACGAACCTTATATTCACAGGAGTTTCATGACATTAATGCTCCCGAAATCTAAGTCACTCATGAAATGGAATGTCAGAAGTCAAAAGCACTCGAGGATGGATCCTTAGAGGGCTCATCCTTTGAAGGTGCCTTTTCTATCTGCAATAATTCATGTAATGGGTGGACCAGCATATCGGACCATGACGTGGTGGTTCTGAATCTGCTTAGTAATCTCTGTGGATTTTAAACCCACATCTTGAGATAAAGTCAATAGATAGTTGGAAATGATATGTATCTTTGTCATCTTTGGTTGTATGTGATAAGCTGGCCTGACATGGATATATCTTGCTATGAGGAGAATATTCATTCCTGAGCTAATGAAAACTTGCAAAGATCCAAGCATCTTTAGAGATAGCCGATGATCTGGTTCTACATGGATATTTTATCCTTTGTGGAAGATGTTGAATACTTAGCCAGTGAAAACTTGGATGCTCTTTCTTGTTCTTTGTAGAATCCTAAGTGGAACATGATGTCCTTGCAAAATGCAAATCCTTTTCCCCATAAAAGGACAATCCAGTTTCTTGTTTATAATATCATCACTGTCTTATAGGTATTCTTAATTTTGTTTAGTTAGCTTGTAGAAGATTTATCTGACCAGGCAAACTATGGAGTGACTGTTTTATGTAATCCAAGTAGTTTATTATTTGTTGAGATTATGTTCTTAGCTGTTTGAGTGCTGATTAGTTTTGTGGATCTTAATCTGCAGTTGTTGGTCAGTCCAGTGCACTGCCGGTAGTCCCTAAAGTGCCGGTGAGTAATTCACCTGGTTCCAAGCCTGATGTCAATGTAGTTGCTGAAAGGGTGCATGTATATGGCTTGTCAAGAATGAGAAATCTTAAAAGATTTTCGCATTCTGTGTTGGTGAAAGTTTCACGTTTTAATTCCAGTCTTCTTCAACCAAATGTTGAGGTTTGTTTTCATAGGTAAGTATGCAGAGCTAAGATTGTATGGTTGGCGTGATAAAACAGCTCGATGGCTAAGTTTCAGCTTGTGCATGTGTCTATCTTCAGCAGAAATTCAAATCCTGGTTATGTAAAAATTGATATCATAAGAGGCTTGTTTGTGATGGAAATTCTTGGCTGGTGGTTCACAGTGACTTTCAACAACACATTCTTGTCTGCATTCCCCTGAAGTAGGGTTTGGGGAGACCTAGATGTAGGAAGTCTTGCTCTTGCAAGTGGAGTTGTTTCCAAGTAATCCACAAGAATTTGTTTTTTTTTTTTAAGTATAAGTTTTATAGGTTTAGAAACATTTGGACAATAAGTTCTCCTTCATCTGGACGAATAGTCCCTCATCCCAGTTTTTGTTTTAGATGAGTACCGGATAACTTGTGACACCCAAAAATGTAATTACAAATTTCTGAATTGCAAATTAGGTTGCATTAGGGTAAAATGGGTTGCTGGAAGTAATGCTTGTCTTTTGCTGTTGATGGCTTTGTGACTGATCTATGTGGAAATTATATGGACCTTGCAGGAACTTCTCTCTTGGAATAGGAATGTGCCCACAAAATCAGTGGCAAAAACTTCCTAAGGATTCTTGGGCTCAAAAAATGTCACCTTTCGACCACAAGCTTTTAGATATACGAATGGCTAGTTCCTTACGAGAAACATTGGAACTGACTATTGAAGAAGGTAGACTATTTAAGTGCTCACGCAGTTCATTTTCGCTGTTGCATTGAAATTGGTTGCTATCTGCAGTTGTTTTATCTATGCGTTGTTTTAGACAAACATTGCAATATGCCTAGGGGTGCTATATGCATTATATCTGCCATTTGCATCCTTGTCAGTCTCCAGTGGTGTAGTTTTGCTTTTTCAATCCCTGAATTTCATCTGTTCACTTTAACACTTGGCCTAAATGGACTCCCCTCTCTCTCTCTCCCTCCCTGATAGAGAGTATAATATGCATCTTGTGCCAATTCTCATCCTTTGTATTTTATATTATCATAGAACAATATAAAACATGTTGCATCACGCCGTTCCTTTTCAACACTGGAAGAGGCATGCCTGCTAGAATCTAGAAAACAGCATTTCTAAGTCTCTTAGGATCTTGACTTAGGAGAAAGAATACTCAGTTACTAACTCGTACCAAAAGAACATTTCTTTATTAATTTCTGGGAAAAAAACTGTTCTACGTAGACTGATTTACTAAAGATAAATACTAGGTATTTTGGTAACTTGATTTCTGTGGTTACCATGTAGGTAATCCATGAGTATCTTGAAATGATCCTTGCAATTTTTTTATTTTTATTTTTGAGGGGCAAGGGTGTTCAAATCTTGACCACCCTGGTCCATAGACTCACCATTTGCTAGCGCTAGACTGCTAAAGTGCATGCTAGGTTTGCTATCACAGTTGAAGCTGTTGGAAATCTGATTGAAACAATGAAACTTACCTATCATGGGTGAAACAATTGATAATGCCATCTGGGATTGGAAATCTATTGTCCTACTAGCAAACTTTAAAGGTGACAAGAAATTAAGAGTAGCACTAATTCCAAACTTTATTGATGTGTTCAGTATTTGCTTGTGACTAGTGAAGTCTGATTAAGGGTTGTTAGTGTTATTGCTTATGGGAAATTCAATTTCACATCCTAAAAGCCATCCTTCTGAAAGGTAGTGTTTGGAGAATGATCTCAATTAGGAAAAATGAAATATCTACCTTGATTACAAGGATGAGGCTACTGGCTTGATAGGGGACATTGGCGGATGGGCAAGGAAAGTAAAATGAATCCAAAGTCCAAACCATTGCCTTTTTTATTTTTTGGTTGGTTTTGATACCCTCCTCATACAACCCACCCTGGGCACCCCCAAAGGGCGAAAAAAAAGGAGAGGTGCGCCCGGGGGGCGGTTATCAGGATTCGGCAAGCAAGCCCCCCCTCCCATTCATCTTGTTGCCAAAGGGCATTTACCTACTTATATATTTTTTTGGAAGTTCCATGTTCAATTGTTTAAAAAAAGGAGAAAACAAGTTGGAGTTCACTATGTATTTCTGGCTAACTAGGAGTGCTTTCATGTTAACATGGATGTTGGCTGACATTCCTTTCTCATTCCTGTCTTTCAGAGTTCTCCGCCTATCTTATGATTTTGCTAGTACTAGGTTCAGTGTTAATTATGCTGGCGCCCATGCTCAGTCAGTCCTTGGTATTCTACTACAGCAGTGCCATGGCCGCTGGAATCATACTCGTGATACTGATTATCCTCTTCCAGGTGTCATTTTCAGCTTTCTTATATGGTCTATGTGCTTTTTGTGGTCTTGAATATCATTGTGGTCTTGAATATCATTGTGAGCCTCAATCTTCAGTATCATAAACATGTTCTCCATGTTTTGGGTGTACTCTAGCTTGGTACATCATTATAGCCAGTGCATCAGTGGTTTACTTCTGGAAGGTTGCTTACCAAGTATGAGCTCTTCGTAGTTACCAATTCCAATGTTTGCAGGGGATGAAGCTTCTTCCTACCGGTCAGCGGAGTTCACTTGCTCTCTTCATATACTCATCTCTTGTAAGTATCATATTTCTTGTTCACTTGATGTAAGTCCCATAATTCGTTCCCAAATCTAAATTATTTTTTTTCACATACAGGTTGGCATAGGATCATTTCTCCTTCGCTACTTGCCGCGACTATTTCGGACACTGCTGTCAGAGATAGGAATCAGTGAGGATGTGTACTATCCTGTATGTAAGTTATATTTGATTGAATCTGAAGAATACACGCATCCTGTAGAAAAAGTAGAGATGCGTCATGACTTTCTGGTCCTTGGGAATTTATTTGCTGCATCTTACGGGAACCCTGCTGATGATATTGCCTTTGCACCTTGCATCAGTGGCAAGTGCTTGTTCGTTTAGCGCATAGTCTGTGGTTAAAGTTTGCTAGGGTTCAATGCAATTTTCAATTATGTTAACTAGACTTAGAGATTCGGGTACAGTTGCCTTATGTGGATACTTGTCAGGTTTTGACTTTGGTTTTCTCACAAAATTTCTGTTTGTCGCCTAATTTGAAGTGTCATACCCATGTCCAATGTCACGTTACCCACATAGGTGCATTGGGGTATAATACGAGTCTACATAACATGGACTACATGTTGACAAATATCCCTCCCTTGTAAGGTCTGGGCTGTTAAGTTGTTCCATTGGCTTTCTCTTGACATCTCTTACCTTTAGAAGGATCAAAAGTACAAAGTTCATCATTCAACATCATAGAAGTTGAAAGGAAGCCGCCTTTTGGATTTATTATTTTACTAATATCAATACATGAACTGCAGCTGGCGATATTCTTCTTGCTGTTTATTTCTCTCACTGGAGCTTGGTTGGGCTTTTGGGCTGTTCGAAAACTAATCCTAACTGAAGATGGCTTGATTGATACAACTGTGTCTCAATGTGTGGCTTGGTCCATCCGGATTTTGGGTGCTGTTATGGTTCTCCAGGTGCTTGATTTGTTCGATGTTTAAAATAATTATGTGACAGGCTTTCTACTGTAGTTTTCCTTTCTGAATGGCCTTTCAACCTGGTGAAGTTAATATTTTAGTGGTTCTACACATTATGGACTTTAATGAGCGTTTGTTAACTTACAGAGCTCTTTGGATCCTCTGCTGGCAGCAGCAGCACTGTTCTCTGCTATTTTTGTCGCGTCAATTCTTCGTCGGGCTACTAGACCCAGATTGTTACGTCGCCTTTACAGGTCAGATTGAGAGAAACTTCTTATGTTGGTGTCATGTTTCTTTCTCCCCCACTCCAATCCTCCATTTGCTCAATTGCTATAAAGCTCTTTATATTATTGTTTTGCTATTATGATGGAATAGCAGTGTTGTATATTTGTATTTACATGTATCATACCATTCTAGTTGTTTCGGTGCCATCTTGCTTATAAGAAGCATCAGTAACAATAAGGTCAATGAATAAGGAATAAATGGTCGTACTTTACATTATATCTCTGAATAGGTGAACAATGCATTATTGTTCTTCAGTTTGTTAAGGCTAAAGTTGTCTACATTTTGACTTCACTAGACTTCCTTTGGGGTAAGATTTGTAATACCTGTGTGTGAGTCAAACCTAAGGGGCTAAGAGTTTGATTGTATTGCTCCCTACATTGCCAGTTGTCAAGGTTTGCTTTTCTTTCTGGGAAGCTCTTACTCTAGAAAACCCCACATTTTGTTATGATTGCTATGGAGAGTAGGATTAGGATGGGTACGCTTTAGGAAGTCTCCTTTGGGTGTGTCATGAAGGCAAGGTGCTGGATATGCCTGTTTGCGTACAATGTACATTGCCACGCTCCCCCTCCCCCGGGGGAGGGGGGTGGGAGATAGGCGGATGATGCTAGGGTCTATAGGTATGTTTTAAGGTTCTATAGTTGACTGAGACTTTATTGATGAAGTGGTGATGCCCCATGAAACACCAGTTTGGCCTGTAGGATTGTAGTCGCTTGTCCGTTGTTCTAAACAGTAGCAATTTGGACATGTTAAGGCCTTAAGGGAAGACCCAAATGTGCAATTGGGGTGTGAAAGGATCACTTTGACGAGGGATGGCAGTATAGTCCGAATTGGATGTAAATTCGATCCGATCTGAGGCAAAATAATCCGATTCGAATATGATAAAAAATAATCCGATTCGAATCTAATAAAAATAATCCGACTCCGATCCGATTGGATTTGGAGGAGGGTCCATCTGATCTGATTAACATCCGATCCAATATCTTGTTTTGATAATTTTACCTTTTTTTTTGAAGATAGAAAAATCCTAATATCATAACCCTTGAAAATTCTGCATAAGGTCCGTACTCTATGTGCAATACACTGTTCTTTGTTAACTAATTTCCTCTTGCCTCCCGATCTTCTTCTGGGTCTCTCCTCTTTGTCAATCAAAGTTGTACTTTCTTCCCTTTTCTCCCTTTCCTTGAAAGTGAATTCGCTTCTCTTTTCCCAACACTTTTTTACTTAATATATTGAAATGTTTGATATGAAAAGTTATTTAACATTAAAGAGTTGTTTAACATTGCGTTTACAAGTGAGCAAAAACAAGGTTTGAAATAAAAAATTATGCAAATATTGACTAAAAATGTATAATCGGATGATTACATCCAATTATCTCCAGATTTAATCCGATCCAAATTTAATTTTAACATCCGATCCGATGCAGTTAGATTTGGATTGGATTTTCAAATCCGATTATTAATTGGATCAGATTTGGATGTCTATACATTCGATCTGAATCCGACAGTATTTGCTTGTCTGTTCTTCTAAGTAGTAGTGATTTGGGCATGTTAAGGCCTTCAGGGAAGACCGAAATGTGCAAGTGGTGTGTGAAAGGATCACTTTGACAGCAATGGAAAGATCTCCAGACAGTATTCAGCTCATGCTCACATGTGTTTCGTCGTGGTTGCATACATTTGGATCTCCCCATGCGTTGCAAAGGCAAAAAGCCAGTGGTGGTTGGTCAATATCGGTTTTGCTGTCTCACAGAAAGTTACTTTAGAACATCTAATACATTTAAGTGATTGAATGCCATTGTTCTGTACAGCCTGGGTTTGCCCAGCCTCTACATGGAGGCACATTCTAACATCAGAAATCGAAAGGAGAAACTACTGTGTATTGCTTCTCAATTTAGTGAAGAAGTATCCATGTAGGTTGCTGTGTACATTTGCAGGAAACTAGGTGGAAGCGGCCACCAGAAACTGAGGAAGGGTGATTTGTCCCCAGCTGATGCTAATAAGTTTGTGGAACATATCAATGATTTTCACTATTACAGATCAGAAGATGTGCTCGTTAGTCCTCAATCCAGATGGACTACCCAAGCCTCCAGCTATTCTGCAGCCAAAGGTTTGCTCTAGCTGAATTTTCCTTATGTGCAACAGAAACCTGAGCGGTTAGCATCACTTATCATGCATGACATGTCTATCCTTCAGGTTCAGACAAGAAACGGCCAACTCCATATGAACGTGATACCTTCTATTCTACTTATCATAAGACCCCTGAGAGAAGGAAGTATTCCGATGATGAAATGAAGGCTATCAGTAAAGAATACACAAAAAAGGGATTGGAAGAGCTTGTCTCTTCTCCTGAGTTCAGCAGATGGGCAGTAGCTCATGCTGAAAGATTAACGCTAGCTCCAATCGAGAAGGAACATAATCATGCTGGTGGGTGGCGTAGGTTGTTTTCTTGGTTCAGATAGCTGATGGAATTGAATTTGATGGTAGAAGTTAGACGCAGCAAATGGAAACGTGGACGATTGTTCAGGAAATGTGCGGTGTTGGGAGAAACTGATTCTGATATCAGTTTTCTCCACTCAGATTGCTGCTGATGCACTCATTCTACTGTCCACTTATCGCTGATGTACTCCTATTGGTATGTAGTTGTCTTCCACTTGGGTGTTTAGGGAGCATGGTGGGAGTGTAGTAGACGGGTACAATGTTATGTAGTTCTATGGTAGGGAGTAGGGATTTTTTGTTGTTGTATGCCCTAGGCGGCATTCGTCCTTTGTGGAATTGAACCCGTTGAAGCCACTGAGCTGGACAGCTGTTTTGCAGAGGTGGATGTCTTAACGTTGTCATACTGAAATCTGAGATACATCATGCATGTGTATCTATGTCACCTTAGAATAAGGATGTCTTAATGTTTATTCCCCTAAGATTCTCGTGGTTGTACAAATTATTGTTGAATTCTAGATACATAAACTCCTGATTACAGTGTCTCTGTATTTTGTTAAACATCTTCCAGACTTACCAAACGTAGATATTAGTATAATTATTTATTATTGCTCTATTTTGCCTTTAACTTTTCAAAGAAAATAAAGATGTGTGCTAGGGGAAAACAGTAAAGGAAAGGGAGCAGGGGATATTTCTCTTCCTAATGAGCATAGGGCGTTAAGCTTGGGACATAATTTAGGTATATTCGGGAATGTTAATTTCATCTTCAGTGATAGATTTCTTTAATAATTTACATGGTCATGATGATCACATGTTAGTTCTTCTACTAATTCTCCCGAATTAGTAAAGCAATTCATATTTTACTGCATATCCTTAGAAACGGGTATAAAAGAAAATAGAGAATTTTATTGTGATCAAAGTCCTAGTCAAGTGACAAAATAGAACGTTGAAGTATTAAATATTAAACTTATGTCACACTCTTCTGCCCATTACAGTATTGATTTTTCCAACTTATTAGATGCCATATTTTTAAAAAATAGTTAATTTAAGTTGATAACACTTATAAAAAGAATTCAAATACATTTGGCACTTTAAGACATCTTTTTCTTTAATCTTACAACAACAACTCCTCTCAGTACAGTCCTGGTTTTGTGAGGCCTGAGAAGTTTCAATTGTAAGAAGTCTTATTTTCGCAGATACCTTTACTCGCTGAAATACCAACTTCAAGAGGCACACAAATTTTTAAGAAAACATTTTTTCTGGTTGAAATTTTGATAGACTATTATACTAATCAATATCTATATTATATTTTTAAAAGGACATACTCTTAAGAGTTATATCAGCCAATATATATTAAAAAATTAATATATAATAAATATATACGTTATAAATATATATACGTAGATAATGGGAATATGTGTTTCCGATAGCACGTAAGAAATTGCATATATTAGTAGACTGGAGCCTTCTATTAATGTCGACTGTTGAGTGTTGAGTTGAGTATGCCGTTTGTGGCAATTGGCAAACCCATGAACCTGCCCCTTTGCATTCTGTTTCTAAATTACACCATGGAAGTGCAATTACTCAATCATCACTTCTCCAGATCACTTTGCTCAATTTAGCAACCTCCATTCTCAATCTCTCTCCCTAGTCCCTTCCTCAATCCTCTCCGAAATGGCGGTTTCTTGCTTCAATTCTCGAATTCCGCTTCAAAATCGTCGCTCAAGTTTGTCTTCTTCTGCCAAGCTTAAGCATTCGGAGCTTTCGAGGTCCTGCTTCTCCGGTTTTGGCTCAGCATTCGAAGCAATCAAACCACTGACAATCAACGTCGCCAGTGGCGGCAGCGCAACGGTCAAATGCCAAGTCTCGGACAGGGAAGGGGAGGGGGAGAGAGAAAATGGGGTTTCAGGGGTTAAAGAAGAGCAGTTCGTGAGGTGGTTCCGAGAGGCTTGGCCCTACTTCAGGGCTCACAGGGATTGCACATTTGTTGTCATCATTTCTGGGGAGATTGTTGCTAGTGAATTCTTAGACCCCCTTTTGAAGGTAAATGCTGTTTTCATTCATCTTTATTTTCTGTATGCTCAATTCATAAGCTTTTTGCTGGTTCTATGAGCTTCTTTCATTCGCTTCTGTTAATGGTTATAATTCACAACTGACAGGAGATGGGTCTTAACTCCGATAGTCCTGTTAGCTTTTTTTAAGGTTGGGGTTAACTTTTTGAATCTTTCATTATTGTAATAATAGTATAATATTTGCCTTTGTCTGGGAGTTGGGACTCGCCCCTTTTTTGGTTCTCTCATATATTCCCACAGAAATAGAGATGACATCTTTTGCCTCCAGCTCCCCAGTTATTACAGCTTTACAAATGGTGTTTAATTGCAGGACATATCCTTACTTCATGGATTAGGGATCAAATTTGTTATAGTTCCTGGTACCCATGTGCATATCGACAAGCTTTTGGCTGAGAGAGGTCAGTGAAATTAGCTAGCGTCCCAAGCCGTTGATGCTCTGAGATAATGTCTTTTGTGAGCTACATTATGCTGCGTGTCATAATGTTATTAGAGTGACACTTATATCATCTCCCAGTCAGAACTCTTATGGAAAATTATGATTGGAAATGCAAAATAAGCTGTAGCACTTATCTTTGTAATATGGCTGTATAATTGTGGATGTTCAAGCCACACTGATGGCAGACATCCTGTGGACTCTGGTTCTATTAGGGCACCATTACTTACTCTGTGGATAATTTGATAGAGATAAGTAGACTGCAATTTTGTTCCTTGTTTTCAAAGGCTGATACACAACCTTGGCTGAGATGTTAGCTGACAAGGTGTTGGAAACCCAAAGCCTACCAAAGACGTCCTTTACACTAGGATGATCTCTGGTTGGGTCAACTTCCTGTAGGTGGAGCAGTTGACTCAGCTCATGTTTGGGTTCAATTTGATTTTGGGTCCGTTGTAAATTTGGGCTATATTTCCCCGTTAAATGACAATCAATGTTTGTCATAAAGATACAGGCTTCTCTGGTTCAGTTAGGAGATATTGGATAGAGTCAAGCTAGGATTCTATTCAGGGCCTTGGTTGGGCGTGTTTCCTGGTTATTTAAGTTGACAAATCATGGATTTTGCCAAGCCTGTGTAGTAGGTTGTCACAGTTTTTAATCTTCAGACTTCATTCTTCTTCTTTTTTCTTTTTTTTAAGCAGTTTGGAGACTTCATTCTTTTACCTAGTATTCTTTCTGGAATTCTACTCAATCCAGATTACTCTTCTTTGTTTTGGAGTTCGCTGATTGTTGTTTTTGCCTGTTGGTTCGTGTGTGTTATCTATCAAGGTCATCACCATTCCAGTAGTACGGATGCAAAGCCTTTTCTCTTCATAAATCCCCAAGTTAGTTTGTTAGGCTTTGAGAAAATATAAAATGAATGAGGTATCTTTTTGTTTCACCTTCAGTGGTCTGGAATGTGGTGCATGCAGCACTAGCGATGACACTGGCTTGTGTGATGATGGAACTCCTCACATAATCACTAATCTGTAATTGAGGCTCCTGAAAGCCTTATTGTCTGGATATCTTTCATGAACTTACACCCTATTGCTAAAATAAGTTGACAGCATATTTTTGCAGGACGCAAACCTCGTTATGCAGGACCATATAGAATCACTGACTCAGATTCTCTGGACGCAGCTATGGAGGCTGCTGGAAGAATCCGTATAATGATAGAAGCAAAACTTGCTCCTGGACCTTCTTTGTGTAACATCCGCAGACATGGCGAAAATAGTCGATGGCACGATGTTGGTGTAAGCGTTGCTGGGGGAAACTTTCTAGCAGCCAAGGTAAGAATGATGAACCAATATTTGCTTTCAATCCTGCCTCCAGAGTCTATATCCAAGAGACCTGAATATTTTAGACGTGTAGTAGTTCGAATGATTTAACATTTGGAGTTAGCAAATGTTCTTTTCCACCCCCAAGTGTGTACTGATATTATCATCACTGATGTGGTGGAAAAGCACATAGCTTTAAATCTTTGATGTTTTTGCATGTTCATTCTGGATGTGGACCCGCTCTCTTCCTTTCGGGGTATTTCAGCTGTACTAGCCTTTTGAAATTTGGAAAAACGGACTTCTGTGCAGAGGAGAGGAGTAGTGAAGGGTGTTGATTATGGAGCAACAGGTGAAATAAAGAAGGTAGATGTTGCACGTATACGTGAGAGGCTTGATGCAGGGTGCATTGTACTTTTAAGTAATTTGGGTTATTCCAGCTCAGGAGAAGTACTGTCTTGCAAGTATGCTACTGATATCTTGATGATTAATTTTTATCATCACTTTGTCTAAACTTGCGCACCATAAATCATGATATCTTTATCTGGATCTGTATTGCATACATAGTTGTTGATCTACCTAGCAAGAGCTGGCTGGCAAATGTTGTGTAAAATCTTGGCTTCATGTTCTTGTCAGCCCTCCCTCCCTCCATCCTTCTCTCTCTCTCTCTCTCTCTCTCTCTCTCTCTCTCACTCACACACACACACACACACACACACACACACACACACACGCAGTGCTAGTGCAATGTGCCATTTCGTTGGTATGAGATTATTCAATAATGTTTGCAAAAGAATCTTTTTGGATTCTGTTAAGTGAGCATGAAAATAACAAGCCAAAGAAATGAACATTAACTATTCTTTCCCCGTCCTTTTGAAACTAGTTCCTATGAGGTTGCTACTGCTTGTGCCTTGGCTCTTGGTGCCGAGAAGCTTATCTGTGTAATAGATGGACCTATTCTGGATGGTTCTGGACGTCTTATCAACTACCTTAGCCTTCATGAGGCTGACAAGCTTATTCGTCAACGAGCCAAGCAAAGTGAGGTCGCTGCCAATTATGTCGAAGCTATTAGTCAAGAAGATCTGAAAAGTCAGGAATATTATCAGTTCAGTGACACCATCCCATCACCAATGAATGCAAAAAGTACAATATTTCAGAATGGTCTTGGTTTTGACAATGGAAATGGGCTCTGGTATGGTGAACAGGGATTTGCTATTGGTGGTCAGGAGTGGCTCAGTAGGCAAAACGGTTACCTTTCAGAATTGGCTGCAGCTGCTTTTGTATGCAGGGTAAGTTTTTTGTGGAATAATGCAGACAAATAGCTCCTTTACTCACGCCTTTTTGATATAGATGGTTGGAAAAAGGGAGTGAAGTATACTGGATAGGATTGTTTTGATCTCATCAGTAGATTTGCTCCATGCTGTTTCTTGGTTCTCAGATTGTGGCATTGATAACTTGACATGTTGCTCCTGAGACACTGGTATGGTCACTTTCTGGCCGTAGATCATTGGTGGATGCACTACCGTTGAGTGCTACATGTGCACTTGGCATGCTTAAAATGTTGGGTTCTAAAGTGGTTGTAGTCTCTTTCATCATTATCTTCCTCCTTAAGATTCATGGTCAGGCTTTCTTGTTTTTTCAAGACATGGTGTTTGCGCACTTTCCAGGCACCTAGAAAAATCTCTTTTAAGCAAAATCTTCAACCTAGGTTAATAGTGGACTAAAACAATATGCCTTACTCAACTGTGCTCCGTGTCTTTTTGTATGTAGTAGGCAATCAATGGTTTTGAATCTAGGGTGAATCAATCTTTGCACAATTTGCAGGTAAGATTGGTACATACGAACCCCAATGCCTTGCCAAGGCAGGATTTTGGTTATGGGTTGGATTTGGTTGACTTCCATGTGATGTGATTGAGAAAGGTGTGCATAATATTAGGTTTCCTTTTTTTGTGTGTTCTCTTTTATGTTCTCTTCATCAGATGGCAAACATGTTGGGTGGATTCATCTCTCTAATCACCTCTTTGCTTTCAGGGAGGTGTTCAAAGAGTGCATTTGTTGGATGGAACAATTGGTGGTGTCCTTTTGTTAGAATTGTTCCAAAGAGATGGAGTAGGTACAATGGTAGCAAGGTATATGCCCCATTCCCCTCTTCTTTTCTTGTCTTCTTCCAGTGCATATTGAGAACTGTTTTAGTTTTAATTGGGAGCAAGGATTCAAAATGCGGTTTTGATCGCGATTTCGGTTTTGGTCGCGTTACGAAAAAATCGCTCTAATACAGCAATTACGTTCCATATCGCGGTTATCACGGCATGAAAACGCGATTCGCCCAACTCTAAAACCTTTCCAATACGGCTGTTTCGTCGCGGTTCGGCCACATTTTGAATCCATGATTGGGAGAGAGATTTTCCTTCTCTTTCCTTCGCTCTTCCTCTTCGAAGAGGTGAACAGGCTAAAAAGCTGAATATTGTTAGAACATGATATTTGGTAGTATGCACAAGATGTTGAGCCATTATCCTTCTCAAATTGCGGAGAAATGCTACCAGTCGAAAGTGTCTGAAGAGTACAAATCAAATAAGTTATTTTTTGCATAATATGGGTATGGACGATCTGAGACTGTTCTTTCTGATTTGTGAGACTGTTGTTTGGTGTTTATATATAGACATAATTAGATCCCTTTGATTCTTCTGTATTCTGTCGTTTCGGTCTCCATTCCCCGAGAGCAGGTATCAGTTTCTTTTCTGAGTTGAATCATGTATGGTCTCAAAAAGAAGCAGATGTATTTGTTCCCATATTACATTAGTGCCCAGTTTACTCCACTGTTCTGATCATTACTGAACAGGAGACTTTGCATCTGCAATACATCTTGTGCGAACCATGGTGGACGGATTTTCCTTTTAATCCCAAGTTGGTGAGACCCTAACAATAATATTGAACGGGACTATAGTTGTCTTGATGGCTGTGTGTCATAGATTACTAACCAGATATGTATACTTGGCATGGGACCATGGGAATTTAAGTGAGAAAAAAGCCCAGGATTAAGTTGTGCGAAGCAAGTAGCAACATGAATTTTGCTCGTTTTCTTTCTTGTCTTCAACTATGATGTTATTTCTTCACTGAACTGTCAGTCTCTGCAGTGATGTGTATGAGGGAACACGGACGGCTACAGAAGCAGATGTTGTGGGGATAAGACAACTGCTGCATCCTTTAGAAGAATCTGGCACATTGATCCAGCGGACTGATGAAGAGGTCTGCGATTCCTGTCCTTTTGATTTCTCCAATATTCAAGATTCTGCATTCGGTATCTCTAATGAAATTTGTACACTTTTGCTTGCATTATGGCCATAGTTGCTTGAAGTGATTGATTCATTCATCGTGGTGGAGAGAGAAGGTCATATCATTGCTTGTGCTGCCCTTTTCCCATTCTTTGAGGATAGATGTGGGGAGGTTGCTGCTATAGCTGTTTCTCCTGAATGCCGAGGACAAGGACAGGGAGACAAGTTACTAGGTACAGTAAGAGATGATTTCAGTTCCTTTGCCTTTTTTGTATGTGCCTGCAACTGCATCCCACAAATTATAATAGGGTTGGAAGAAGATACAAGCCTTCGTTTACCAATCTTTTTCTCTTGTTTATTTTTTTTTTTTTTTGGGTTTGGGGTTAGTAGGTGAAATTAATTATAGAGGGGGTCTGTCTCACTATCCATAAGGTCCCCCGGGGGGGGGGGGGTAAGGAGAAACACCCCATGCTTCAAGTTTGGTCCCCCCACCCCTTCCTTTGAAAACAACCCAATGGGTGTTGAAGACCCTCTAACTGTCTGGTGGCAAGTCGGGCAAAATTTCACTGTGTTCCCGCAGAGGTAGTTTTATTGCTTGCTGATGGATAAACATTTTTACTTATAACTTCCAGAAGTTTCTGGTAAAGCCTAGAAATAAAAGTTGAATGAGAAGCTAGAAAGCATTTCACCCAACTAAAGCATACTATTCGCTTCGTATTACTGCAGATCCTCCCCCCCCCCCCCAAAAAAAAAAACCAAAACAGAACGCAAAAAAAGAGCATAGTATTTGAGACCATCCAAGGTAGAAAAAGAGACATATTTGTGCATGTCTGGAATGAAGTTCAGCTTTCCGTAGCCTCAAGTCTATTCTTATTAAACTGGTTAATAATTGCCTGCAGATTATGTCGAGAAGAAAGCATCAGCCCTTGGATTGGGAATGCTTTTCCTGCTGACAACACGCACTGCAGACTGGTATTGTTTACTATCTATTTCATAGTGGGTGACAATTTGATGTTGGAATGTATAGAAGTCATTCTCAATGTCGTCTTAATTTTGAAGTGTGTTGGGGAAATCTGAATAATGCATCTTCCTTAGTTCCCAATGCATTTCTGCTTCAACGTATCCCCTCCCTTGTCTTCCTTAGTTGATCCAGTTCAAGTTTACTCTATGATTCCTAGTTTAAAGCTCTACATTACTTAAAGAATTTGAGTGCTTTCCTCTCTATTTTTTAAGTTTTCGTCCAATTTGAAATTGGTACAGGTTTGTAAGGCGTGGATTCTCAGAATGCTCCATCACATGCATACCAGAAGAGAGGAGGAAAAGGATCAATTTGTCACGCAACTCCAAGTATTATATGAAGAAGCTGCTTCGAGATAAGAGTGAGATGACTCTTAGTCTTTAGCTTATACATGAGGAGATCTTACTAAAAACCGAGGTCCTCGGTGAATACAGTGATCGTCCAGTGCAGTTTTGTAGAACACAAGAGCAGTGTACATAACTAAATTGCGTTTTGATTATGATGATGATGATGACAATGTGTACTACTCCACAATGGTATCTGGAAAATGTATGGAGGAGCAGAGTACGTATATGAAGCTTTCCATGGCATTGGGTAGGATTAGAACTATTTCGAATCACTTGCCCTGTTGCCCAATATTCTCTCTCTCCCCTATCACCAAAATAAAGCTTTCATCCCAACCATCGGTAGAATACGAGTATACAACCATTGGAATAATATGCCTCCTTCTAATGCCACTGCTATTGCTGCATTTCGAAAAAGTTTTCCTACCTTATTGTTCTTTTTCTACTGCACTACGGTAAGCAAGAAAGAACAAAGCGCAAGACAGTGTGAATAGAGACTCTAGATTGAGTCATAAATTCCGAATGAATGATCCATAGGGTGCACCTTTTGTCCTCTTGGGACTAGTAATCTTGTTTTTATAACTTTGAAAGAACAAAGTAACTTCATATTTAATGTAGGCAACCACAAATGAAAACAGACTAGGATAGTTTGCCCTAAGAGAAAGGGAGAACACCAGTAAGTTCTCCCATACAGGAGGATGATCTAATGTACATCAGCACATCACTATAAAGCTCTACACGAGATATTGACAAAGTCATGACAAATTCGATCAGTTTTACCATTAATCTGGGTTTCATCCACAAGACTGTAAACAAACATGAATAAGGCAATATGCCTTCTATTTAGCTCTTTGATTTGGAATGCTTCACAAGCCAGTCGATGACTGAATCAATGTTAGTTGAGTTCTTGCATGAGATCATAAAGCAGCATACCTCTCTATTTGAGATTGCCTTGAGATCCCTGCACAAGCAGTGGTTAATAAGGAGTGATGTGACCATTGCAGACATCTCAGAAGTTATGGTTAAACTGAAGGGGGGGGGGGGCGCTGGGTAAGAGCAAGAATAGTGACTCACATTTGATCCACAAGAGCCTCCTTGGACAAAGCTCCAGCTTTGTCAATTTTGTTTCCAAGCACCAGTAAAGGAATGCCATGCAGGGAAGGTTTGCTAAGCAGATCATGGAGTTCGCTTCTTGAGATGCTTATGTTGTCATGATCGGCAGCATCAACAACATAACTGCAGCACATATGATATCCAGATGGTATCAAGCTAATGATAAAATAATTTGTATGGATTGGCAGGCTAATGCTTGCCTAGCGACCATAAAAGGAAAGCTAAATGACAACATATAACATAAAATCAAGCCACAAATTTTCTGGGCCCATTCAATTGTTCTCATTACATGGGAAGAAAATCACAAAAATCAGGGGAAAAAAGGAAAACCAAGAAAAATTGTGGAAAATATTGAGTAATTGCAGGGAAGGTTTGGCAAAACAATAGAACCATGAACATGCCAATAGCCCCAATACTTGGGGACAGGGAACCATAGCACCCTGATAGAACTATGGCTATCTGTATGCCTACCACCAGAGACCATCCCGATGATCTCCCTCAAGAACCTAAATAAAGCCCACAATCTGTCCCATGGATGATGATTCGGTATTCTCCAATCTTACCTGGGATCCCTTCTTCCATCCCCCCCCCCCCCCCCAAAAAAAGGACAGGGCATGACTTTCAGCCTTTGGATTAGACATGGCAGAGCCTTCCCAGGCGCCAGTATCGACCACGGAATACCCACCCAGGCTACTAGAGATGGGGGTGGCAAAGGAGGCAAAGATGGAAACACAGAGCCGTCATACTCTGACCAGTGGCACATGCCCCAACATCATGGGCATCCCATGATATATGCCCAACAATGTCAACGTGCCTCGGACTGTCATGCCTACCTCCTGACACTATGGGCATACAATGGCCTAGCTCCTGACATCGTATGCACATCTTGGCATTGCTGCTGACCCCTTGGCATGCCACATACTAGCTCTACACCATGTAGGCATGCCATGTAGACCCTGCCCCTGTAAACAGACTGTTGGCTTCCTAAGACATACAGAAAAGAAGATACAAGGAAAAGAAAAGAAATGCATCAGCCTTACCCATTTTGATTTGATAGAAAGAATCGAAAAGAGAGCATTATTTTTTCCTAAATTCCATTAGCAATTAAGAAAGGAAATGGAAGGAAACAAGTATTGTAAAAGCTTTAGAGGTTTCTACATCTTGCTCCCACAAATTTGGGGGGAGAGTTACAAAAAGTGGAGGAAGAGTCAGAGGGTAATTAAAAAGGCAGCTCTTCCTATTAATTCCTTCCTTTTCTTTCTAGTTCCTATGGACATATCAACTAAACATGGAAAAGTTGTCCAATCCTCCCCCCCCCCCCCAAAAAAAAAAACCGGTTACTATCAAACCAACCACCCAGTAAATGATTCTGCAGCATGACCGGATGATTCAGATATTAAGTATGCATAATATGCAAGGTACTAACAATAGTCACTCACAAGGGTAGGAATGTAGGATAAACACAAGTTGGTAGAATAGAAGGTCAGGTAGCAAGTAAAGGAGTATCCCTCCATAAGGAAGAAGGTTCTGTTCAAAAAGTAGCTCTATTGTAGCTGCTAGACTTGAACTCCCAAAAAGCCAGTGTATTAAGGCACACTACGTCGTTATATACCCGCAACTATTACTCTTACTAATTGTGATAAACCTATTGTGATTCCAGGGGACAACTAGACAAGCATCCATGTAGTGTGCCATAAACCACTTTTCTGGATTCTAAAATGGAAAAAGACCTGATAGCTTGAAGCCTTGAACTACTATCACAGGAATGCTAATTATCACTCATAAGGAACCATATGGACATCTTATCAATGAGTATAAATGCATGTCAATCCAGTTAGGATGGAAAGTTATTAAATGTCTGGTCTCTGCGTGGCGGTCCATAAATGCATTGTTAAACAAAGGTGAACAGGGGTGCTTCCAATTATGCAGAGCATTCTAAGCACCACGAACAACCTCATGACAATGGAGCTGACAACTAGTATAACAGAGACAGGCACTACATTTCAGACATAGACACACTTAAATTAGTAAAATGCCCACGGTTCACCATCCCTAACAGTTGAAATACATAACAGAACTTCAAAGCCAAACAATGGACGGGGAGAGAGAGAGAGAGAGAGAGAGAGAGAGAGAGAGAAGGTTTCATACACAATAGCTGAAACAGCACGGCAGTATCTCTCCCACATACTGCGAAACCGTGGCTGACCTCCAAGATCCCACAACTTTATTGTTACATTCCCTTTAGTTACTTTCTTCATATTGAAACCAACCTAACAAGCAAAATGCAAGCAAAAATAGCAAACGCAACTTATTGTCATACAGGCACATGCATTACTTCTCGAATATGAGTAAACTTGATGAATAAGAATGTTTATCCCAAAGACAAGAATAAGGAGCGTAAGCATCATACAGAATGATACTTACTGTAGGTATCATATCCTCACTGTATCCACCTGTTGCCACAACATTTACAAGTGATGTCTTCCCAGCATTCTGAAGGCCTATCAAAGAAAGTTCCATTTCTTGCTTGAAAAAGAGGCTGCAGAGAAGTAGACAACATAATGAGTACAAACTTCACTGGTCTGTACACGGAACAGGATTAACAGAAGATGCCAAAACAAAGAACAACGTACAGAAGCTGTCCTTTCAGTTGTTGATACAATGACCAATATTTGGTCACAGTGGAAAACATTTTTTTATCCTACCATCCTCCAATATCACGTCCAAATCTAATTTGCCAAAATTTGATTTGGTCTCATTGACAAGATGAATAGAAGGGTTGGCCCTCAACAGTAGAGGATATGCACCAGACCACATGCAGGTAAGCCACAGCACATGATAGATCCACAATCTAAAAACAATTCGCACAATCAATTTGTATTTCTACAATGACCTGCTTATTGAAATATGTCCCTCTGGAAGTTATAAAGACCAAATACAACAATACCGTAGATCTAGCCTTGGCACATATGGGCATCATCAACACCATATAAGGAAATATATTGCCTAGGATCATGAGAAATTCGAAATACCAGCCACAATTAGCTAAACTATGTGAAAAATCTTCCTTTATGGTGAAAACCGCAGCTCAACCAGGAGGCTCCCTTCAAAGAAAAGAACTGGAAGGAACGTGATTAAGAATATTATACCAATGAAGTACACTACTAACCAATTAAATCACTTCTTAGCTACTCATAAAGGTTATCCAACAAACTTGGAAGGACATACGGAAATGTACATCCATTCACGGAGGCATTTACAGATAATCAAGAAGTAATCATGCATTATAGATTAAAAAAAAATTAAAAATAGAACCATGGTGGTTAGACATTCAATGTCTTTTACCATCAACATGCGCTATCCTATGAACCCCAAGAGAAATGAGGTCAAGTATTTGATGGACCAACCCATAGTAAGATAAACGCAGTGGGGAAGCTGGTGGATTAAGCATTTGAATGTGTGATAGAGTTGGAATAACTCTTCTGTGGAAACACGGGGAAACATTTTCAGTACTCTTGCACGTGTGTACCCCTAATGAACCTGGGTAATTCAGCATGATCCTTCAAATATATTAGTCCCTCTGTCTAAAAAATATTATCAAGTTCTCCGCATGGTCTTTGAATTTGACCGTGAACTAACAAAGAGACTCATTTGGAATATGAAACTAACAATGTCTGTGGAGATTTTTTAGACAAATATTCTTTTTGTAGTTAGTCAAAAAGTCAAACTTGATAACCTTTTGAGGGTCGAGGGAATACAGAAACATATAGAGCTCAGGAAACCCATGCCTACTACCATGTTCAACACTCCAAGGAAATATATATAAGCATGTGCCGGGGGGGGGGGGAAGAGGAAGGAACTTTCTCCTTTCAGTTGGTAGAGTTGTTGGTTCACATCTAACCTCCATAATGCATAACTTATACAAATTCTATGATATGCTATCAAAATCAAGATGCTAATTACACGGAGACATATTTTTTTCAGGTTTAAGTCAGACATTTTCCTAATGCCGAGAGCATCATAAATATAGAAAGTCCCTCACGTAATACCCACCAAGCACGTCATTATTTACAAATAGAGAAGGGAAGAAAAAGGTCGGCATAGTCTAGATAGCATATATTTTGGGGAAAAAATTGCAATCTGACCAACGGTTCTCCGTTATTGGAAATACGAAGATTCCATGGATTATCTTCAATGACTTCTTATGCAAGGAATACCCTCACAATGAGATTCCCAGGTGCATCTTAATGCTCACAAACGTTTGGAATACCCTCACAAGAGAACAATGAAAAAGAGGGAAAGATGGGAAAGAACCCAACTTTTTCCTTCTATCAGTAACATGTCTACGGCTTGTAGTTTTTAAACTAAAACCATATCATTTTGAGATGGTAACCAAAGGGGGGAGGTGCCAGGACAATAAGAGGTGCATCTACATCAATACATGTTTGATAAAAGAACAATAAATTGAATTTGAGTAATCACACCCTCATGATCTCATCTAATTGAATGCAAACTTCTCTTTTTTTTTTGGCGGGGGGGGGGGGGGGGGGGACGGGGGGAATGCCCGTATGGAGTTGTTAGTTCGTTAATGTTATCCAACAGCTTTAAGCTTTCTGCTCAGGCTCGAAGCACAATTCAAATTAAAGCCGAAACCTATGCAAGATTGCGACATCTACAATAAGTAGATCACCGAGAAGAAATTCGGAATAGAATTATCGTAAACTATCAGCAAAAGATGCGAAATTTTCCAGAAAAACAACAGCAACTCCACGCATCAAAAACCCATCTTTCTTCCTTCAAAAACATTCAAATAATCAAATTCAAATTAAAAACACACAGAAGGAACAAAACAACACAATTCCAGAATTGAAAGAGATGGAGAAAGAATTAACCTGCGAAGCCAATTGAGAAAAGCTTCCCAGATACCCATGGCTGCTAACCGAGAAGAGAGAGAAAGATAGAGAGAGATAGAGATCTACGAATTTCTGTGAATAATATCACAGAAATTCGCTTAACCTGCTGCAATGTGACCTCCCAGAACGAAAAGGCCAAATAAATAATTTTTAAGGAAATTCAAAGGAATTTATAGTGAGAGATTGAAGGAGAAGGAGGCGATAATTTTGGCCTCATGGTTTCGGGTTGAATTTCTGTGGACCCGTTTAGCGTCGTGCTGTCCATTATCAGTACCCACCAATCAAGGCCCGCGTGATGCTTTCCCCACTCGCAGACCGTGGCGATGAATTTTCACGCGCTTCAACTCTCTGGATGTCGCGGATCTGAGCACGGACGTTGATGTACGCGCTACGTTAAGAGAGTGGACGTTGAGTTGACAGTGATAGCGGCATCACATGGTTGACACTTGACAGCGTTGCCAGGTAAGATAGTCGTCTTTGTGAGTAAGAAATAATATTATTATTATTGATTGCGTCACTGGGTCCAACTTATCTTTCACGATTTGGGCCACCCAGTTTGGGCCTTTGTCTACGAGCTTTAGCCCACATGAACTCAACTTTTATTAGAATTATTCGATCTGAAACAGGCCATATTAAAGACCAAGCCCAAGTGGAGTTGGCCCAACACTGGCCCAAAAATCCCTCAACTTTTATTAAAATTATATCATTATAGAAATCTCTTAACTTTTTAAGAAATTACTTTATTCACGCTTTTTCCATCTGACGTAATATGATTTCCCTTATTTGATGCAACACTATTTTGAAGATTTATACAAAATATTGAAAGTTAGCTATGTTTTATAACCAAATACAAAAATATCATAAAAGCATAATTGATTTGAAATTATTTTGAATTAAATTTACATTTTAAATTGTACTGATTAAAGTACTATAGTTAATTGTTAAACAACTGTGTTATTTAGTTTTTTCATCATCTATTTGAAATAATATAGACTGGTACTTGCAAGGGTAGATTTATGATTTTTTTTATTTAATCCCATTATTTAATTTTTGTTATTCAAATATTTATTTTAATTTAATTATTCAATATTTCAGTTTTTGTTACTTAATTCAATTGACATATTTTAAGAACATCCAAAATGAGGTTATTGTATATGCCCTCTTCTACCCTATGTTACTTGCATACTCTTTCTTACCTTTGTTAAATGTCAACTCTTGCCCCTACTTATTTAATTTCGTTCAAAACAGGCTCTTACTCTTATCAGCAGTAGTTCGACTTCAATTAAATGTAGGCAAATGGAAAAAAATTAATGGAAATTATTAAATAATAGGCTAATTTTAAAGCATTTTTAAAAGCTTTTATGCCTTTACCTATCTAACCATAGCATTAGCTTAGAGTTTTGAGTTAAGACATTTTATTTTTTTTAAAAAAAGGCATTGCTTGCATGGGGGTCTGCAAAAAGAACAAAATCCAACTAAAATTGAAGATGATTATATTGAATAATAGCAATATCCAGTGATCCAAGGAGGGAGAAAAGGCCTAATTAAGTGTGAGGCAATCAAAATGAGATGAGAGAGACAATGTCTTGTTGATCCAAGAAATTTTCCCTGTTTTTTTGGAGAAGCCTTTCATTCCATTACTTTCGGTTCTCGATTCCTTTCTCACCCTTCAATACATTCGTTCATTCTCCAAAACCAGAGCCACAAGCTATCCTTACCTCACTCCCCAAGCAATTCTCTCTCCTGCTCTGCTTCTGCCCTATGACAATTGACAAAATTCCATTATTAGGAGGCTTGCAATCTGGGGAGAAAAACCCGGTCGACACACGATCTGTAAATGTCCAAATTGAGATCACAACGACGACGACGACGACAACGACATGATTTTAGTGCCTTCACTAATCTCATCACTCTCTTCTTGATCCCTTCCTCTGTTCTCTCTCCTTTTATGCCTTTGGCTTTTGGCCTTTCACCACCTCCATCATCATCATCATCATCTTCATCTTCATCTTCTTCTTCTTCATCCTACTTGCATAGGAGGGACCCATTTCAACACTTCAAGTATTACGATGGGGCTTATAATCTTGGAAACAAAGATTACTGGGCTGTAAGTATTATGTATACTGGTTTGGAATCGCCTGTAATGTGTCGTTATATCTTCCTCTGTTTTTATGGGTTGCTCTGTGTTCACCCTGCTTGCAGTCGGCAGCATTTACTGGGGTTCATGGATTCGCCGTCGCGGGGGCGTGGATTCTGTGCGGATTGGGGTTGGTGATTGCCCTGATCGCCAAGGGCATTTGCTGTGGAAGTAGCAGTGATTCTTCTTCGCCAAACCATTCGCATTTCTCATATTACTTATTGTTCTCTCTCGTTCTTCTTTTCTCGCTTCTTGCCATGTAAGTGCACGATCTTAAGTGTTAGATAATAAACCTATTCATGAGTGTTCAATCATAAGTTAAAGCTTTTAGTTGAGATAATTGTTGAACATAGTATCAAAGTCTTTCTGACTAAGAGGCCTCTAGTTGGAATCTCAGCAATTTCATATTAATTTATTGCGCAAGCTGCGGGGAGCATTTGCATCACCCACGCTTCAAGCGCAAAGGGTATTTGCGTGAGAGACGTGTTAGAGATTATATCTATCCCTAGGCCTTCAGCCATAATTTTAAACTTTTAGTTGAGATGGCTCTAGAATATTATGTCTTACGTGAGACCATCTAATTAGTGTTTGTCTACATACACTACATACGACCCTATTTTCAGTTCTCTATTGATGATTTTATTTAAAGTGTTTTGGTTTTCATTATTTCTCTCTTCTAATTTTTGGGGGTTCTTTAATTTTTTTATTTCACTCAGAAAGTTCATTCTACCATGTCAATTTTAATTATTAAAGTCATCCAAACATATCTTTATTTTTCTACTTATTACTATTCATTAACAAAATGTATTACATAGCTTCACCTAGTTGCAAAGTAAGCTATTGATTATTATGTTGTCAGTGATCATAAAGCATACGGCGATTACAAGGATCACGATATCATTTAAATTTCACTGCATACTTTGTTGCCCTTCTTGTGAGACTTCACGATCGAGCAAAATTACCGTAATATAAATTACTTATAGAAGATACATTTCATACATAAACCGTTTGATTGTAAGCATTTTGGCCGCTATGTTTATTATATATATGACAAGCAGTGCTAATTTTGGTGATAACTGTTAATTTTACAATGAAGGGTGGCCACAGGTTTTGCACTCGCAGAGAACCAGCACACAGTGCACAGAACAAAGAAGCTAGAAGAAGCACTGCTAGGAGCAGGAAGCAAAGCTCGAGTGACAATCCACAAAATCAACAAAGCAATGGGGCGAATACAAAGCCTTATATGCCCATACGATCAAAGCACCTGTTTCATACTCAACGCAACAAGTTATCAGCTCGGAAAAGAATCCCATGTCATCCAGGGTTCTATGCAGAAGAACGGGCATTTGATCGATCAAGCTATCTGGTCTTCGTAAGTATGGGTCACTCTCATATATCTAGTTTTACCTCCTACTTTCATTAGATTGAAAAAGGACAAAAAAGAACAATTAACTTGTTTGAGTGACTAATTTCCTCTCGTTATGGTAATTCAGATACATGATAAATTTGGTAATCGTGAGTGTCAACTTGCTGTTTTTGGTTGCTGGACTAGGTATCTTCTGTTCTTCATACAAGTGCACCCCCTTAGCCGCCCCCCCCCCCCCAATCCCCAACAACCTTTTTGTGGGAATTTTGCTTTCCTTTTTTTTTTTTTTGGGTATTTCATCGGACTAATGGAATCTCCTGTTTTGGTTTAGTTCTAAGCTTGCTACACTGGAACCCAGGATCCATCATGTAAGTGCATACTTGTGTGTGTCCATATTGATTGTTTGTTGATTGTATTAAAAGCAAATGTTAAGAGTTTGCTATCTTCGCTATAATTAGTTAGGATCTAGAACTCATAGATTACGTGTAGTTTTTAACTTAAATGTCATATAATCTTAATTTCTTCGTATTTATCATTGACTACACAAAAGCCTTCATATTTATCTAAATTTATTTAGCTAGAATAACTAAAGTTATTTTAGATTATGAAACATGAGGAACAAAATGGGAGAACATTGAGACAAACAAGAACCATAATGGAGTGTATATTATCATATTAATTATTTTTGGATATACGCAGATGAAGATGTATAACGTGAGAGAATTAGTACATGAATTTCATGCACAAATTAATTGGACAACCCACGTCATTTTGCATACTAGGCATGTGATATTATTTGCAATGTGCAATTAATTCTAAATCATTCTATTCTTTTTTCTTATAGGATTATTTTCTTATGTTGGATATCAACAATGACATGTTGGCTCCTAACTGGAATTGACTTCTCTTTACACAAGTGAGTATTCATTTATGTGCTTCCCTAGCCTTTCTCTCTTAATTAGGTGGCATACTATAGCTATCTTGAGTTCGATTTTCTACACCATCATTGCGTTGATATTGCAGTTTTGCAGAAGATACATGCACTGCGCTTGAAGATTTTAAGGAAAACCCTCAAAATAGCAGCCTAAGCTCAATGCTTCCATGTGTTGATGCTTTGAAATCACAAGGTGTGATGGTGCAAATTGGTCAAACTGTCCATACTTTCATTACAGAGGTACTGTATGGCAAACAACTGTTAACTGTTGTATTAACTGATTTGATTGATAAAATTCTTGAAATTGATTTTAGAAATTACTTCAAAATGATGTTTGCTTGCGAAAAATCTAATTTCTCTCTGATCTTCCCCCTTTGTCTATTACACAGTTGAATTCAAATATCAATGTTATTCCAAAAGAGCTAGGCATTAACGTAGCAAGATACAACCATGTCCTTGGAAATGAAAGGAAGATTTGCGACCCTTTCTCTGGTCCACCCGACTTCACATATCTTCAAGGCGAATGCCCCAAGAATGCCATTCACATCCGTGACTTGCCTGATGTGAGAATCTGACAATCTATTACTAAACATAATCAAGTCAATAATATATAATTATATATGTGATTTCCATGCAGATTCTTGCTAGATTTACTTGTAATGATAATAAGATATCTATGGAGCCATGCAAAGGGTACGGGAAGTTTCTCCCTGAAACAACATACTTGATGGCAAATGCATATATACGATCTGTTCAAAACTTGATCGATGTTTATCCTTATTTGGAAGACCTTATTCACTGCTCATTTGTTAAAGATCGCGTCTCAGATGTGGTTTTGCATCAATGTAAACCGTTTAGAAAGTGTACATATGGCTTATGGGTTTCAACACTTTGTCTCTCTCTTTGCATGACGGTACTGGTGTTGGTATGGGTGGCCGAAGTTTACCTGAACTGGGGAAGATCTTTCCCTTGGTGTTCCGTCCTCCCAATTGTAACACATGAGAATCAACAACAAGGAGATCCACCATCGCCACCGCTAGCACCACCAGCTCAACAAGACACAAGTGTCTGAGACTGATATTTAGGAAGCTCTACATATGTACGTACATTTGGTCTAGAGAAGTTATTTCCAGACAAGAAAAAGAGTCCCTAGGAGATTGTATATAGCCCGTGTGCATCAACGAGAATAAGCACAAAATAGAATGTATAGGATTCTTTTATTGGAATTCGTTGTTTAGATTTTTGTTTTCCCTTGAAAATTGAAAGTACAAAAGAAGTGCAATGAGCATTCTTAAGTGTAAATACATAATTTGTAGTGCAGCTCAATCCGATGGTGAATTAATATATTGGCGTTTTCTTTGAGTTCAAAGACCGTCTATAACAATGGACAAGTTTGACCAAAGTCTCAAATCAACCAATAGGTATAAATTCAAGTGATAGGTTGTATTTTTAAAATTGATTAATAATATGTAAAATAATTCATAAATTTATATGCATACTAAAAAGTTACTAGTTTTTAATCGGTGTGATGATACACAGTACAATTAATCATAGAAATTTCTGTAGTGCGCATGCATACATTGTATGTACAATTAGTCTTTCTGTTTAAACTATGAATTTTATATTGATGGTAAATGGGGGTATACACCTTTGGATATATGATGTCCATTACGCTCTTATCCATAGATTACTAATAAGGATCAATGCATAGTACAATTAATCACATGTGGAACCACAGTAAATTAGGAGACAGAAAACTATTCTAATCAATAACATATATAAAGTTCATCAGATTAATTGAATATTTATAAATTTAACAATGTCTATAAATCTAAATGAAACCGTTAAATATTTTTTATATCAATTGAGTCATAAACAAAGAGTCATATATATAAATTTAAATGAGATTCTAACCCAAAATCAATTGATAATTGGTACAGTAACTCACAAATTTATATGCCCATGTTCGAACAATTTAGTTTTATTAATATGGAATAACACTCACTTTCACCGTCTAATAGAAATTAACTGACGAGAGCTAATTCACTAATTAACTTCTATCATGATACCCAAAAAAAGGCCTCGTACCATGATAAAGGCCTCTGAAAACAGCATCACGACAGGAACTACGTTTTGCATGCATATCGTCCCGTTCATGAATGCAACAGGGGCCGGGAATGTCTGTGATAGGATAAAGCCGACACCATTTAATTCATAGTCCCACACAATCACAAATTAATGCCAATTAATGTCCGAAGCATTTTAATCGGTGTCAATACATGGGGGTTAGGCTTTAGGCTGACGATTAATGTAACTAGGAAGTTAAAGGGGTAAAGTCAAAGCCTAGTCTTTTCGCTAACAATTGAACCAAGAACTCATCTCTTTGCTAGCAATTGAACCAAAACTTCAATACAAATTGGAATAACTAGCCATTAAAACCGTCGACCTTTGAGAGGACTAAGTACTGATGATAGGGGGACCATCCCCCCCCCCCTCCCCCGATCTGCTCTTGCTAATAGCATGGGGGTGAAGTTTTCGTATAATCCATCAAGGTTTGAATTTTGGTGGACATAATTTCCTTGGGAAAAATAAGGGTACTCCTGGAGGCTTCTTATGGGTAGCTCGGTGATAGGGTTGGGCCTAATATGATGTTTGCGTAATCTCATCCCTTCCCTTCTCACAAGCTAGCCTGTTAAGTTTCACCCTATACAAAGGGTCCAGTAAACGACCAAACTTACTACTTAAAAAAAAAAAAAAAAAAAAGAAGGGGTAGGAAGAGTAGTCCCCTCTCTAACTAAGAGTACTTGCTTTAATTGTTATCAAAGTTTCCTTGCTCCTTATATCATTCTCTACCAACGTTTGAAGCCCTGGCCTTAACAACGCAATTTATTAGTAAATGCCACTAATTAAGAAACAATGCAGGCTAGTGGGTACCAAAGTCCTTAAAGTTGGAATCTTTATCTTCCAAAATTCAAAACCCAATAGGCACAAAATTTCTTATTTATTTAAAGTGTCGGATTTAATTTGTAGGAATTGGGAAGCCAATAGTTTTCCTTGCAACCTTAGTTACTTTGTGGTTAGACATCAATTGGAACAATTTTGGTTAATGTATAATTTCTGTACCATCACTTCCTCATGTTGACATATAGCTCACTCAGTCATTATATAGAAGAAATAAAGTCTAATAGGTAGATAACTTACCGTATAAACCAAAAAGACCAGGCCTACACAGTTGTACTGTGTGTGCTGCTTCACTTATCCCCCCAAAAAAAATACGTATCTCAGATCATTTGTTTTAACTTTTTTTTTTTCTTTAACACATGAGGTGGTGGGTTTGGCTAGATATAACATAATAAAAATGTATTGGAACCCAGACGCAACCATAACTTACTATTGGTCTCTCAACTATTACTGCATTTATTGGAGACTCTTTCAAGTAAGTGACAAGGGAACTTCAGGAAAAATCAAATTTGGCCGTTTCCAAGTTGATTAAGGTGAATTTCAAGGTTTTTTTTTTTTTTTTCCCCTTTTAAGGGCATTCATCATTTAAATAAGCTATCCATGAGCGTCCACATCCTTGATTATCAATGGTACTGCAAACGTCTCCCTTTTACGATTTAACTTTTTTCATTACCTAATTTTGAATCTCCTTGCATACTTGCTGTTTTAGATTAAATAATCTATTGGTGTATAACTTTATTATGTTTTTTTTTTATGTTGATTGTCTTGCTGAGTATGATGTATTATGACAATAGATAGTTATATAGATCTCAATTTAAGAAGATATATGATCAATATCAAAATTTTTCTGTAAGATAATCAATTAATTAATTCTACTATTTTTTCTTGATCAGTCATTAATTGGACTATTTTTGAGGTTGGAGTCAAATATATACTGTCTAATATCAAATTTATAAAGAAGGTGATTTATTTCATAATTTTGATAAAAGTTAATTTTCAATATAAATGTGATTTACATCATTATATGATTGGTTTCTCCCTCTCAAAAAAGAGAAAATTACACTGTCAAATTATGAGAATGTCACCATTTTTTTAAGAAAAAAAGGTTTTTTTTTTTTAATGTGTAATCTCGAATTCCAGAATCACAAGTACTTTCATTTATAAAGGCAGTCCGGTGCACAAACATTCTATATTCACGTAGGATTCAGGGAAGGGCCAAGTACTTTCATTTATATGGATAATAGATGAAGCTAGCCAAACAACCCAGTCCAAGTTGTCAAATTCAAGGAATTTGGAAGTTCATTTTTAACACGTATCAACAACTACATCTCTCTTGCCCCCAACCACCAAAAAAAAAAAAAAAAACATTTTAATCACTATCCTTTGAGAAATTTAATTAATTCATGGTCAACGAGTACACAGCATAATTTTTAATTTATTTATTTTCCAAATACAGGAGATAACTGGCGTTTAAGCATTTCAGAAAAACCAATTATCCAACTAACAATGGAAAACCATTTCTAACAACCATGGCTGTACCTGTCTCTATACATGATTGGAATTTGGAAGGAAATGCCAGCAATAAGGCGAGTTTAAAAGATTAAAAAACAGAAATTGAATTTAATAATTCCTTAATAATTTGAGAGGTTAGCCTAGAAAATCATCATTTAAAAGAGGAGAGAGAGAGAGAGAGGACTCTTTTCTCAAGCAGTCTTCCATCTTCTTGCTTAATCATCAAAAACCCTTCAGCCTCAAGGGAAAGCTACGAGAGAGAGAGAGAGAGAGAGAGAGACAGAGAGAGATTTCTGGGTTTCAAGTCATCTTCATCACTTAGATTAGATCCAGCTGAAGCATTAAACTCGTACTGCTACCTTCTCATCACCTTTTCTCTCTCTTCATTTTCACCACCAATTTTGCATATATAGTAGAGCTCCCAATGTTTCTAGGGATAGCTGGCAACTTGGAAAGAATTTATGAAATTTGAGCTCAGTGATTATCTTTCAAGTCGAAATTCGCTAAGATTTGAGCGTGAAATCTGGATTTGAGGATTACATGTCTGCAAGTTACGGTTCGGCTAGTGCTCGATTGATGCCTGGTAATTCGTTTGACTTTGCTCGTGGTTCTAAATTCGATTCGATTTTCTGTTTTCTGTGCTGTTATTTGCTATTTGGAACTATTTTGTCAATAGGAACCGTAGTTTTGGTTGCGTGTTTGCATTCTGATTGAGTAGGATCAGAACAGGTAATTGGATGAGAATTTGTTGATCAAGGGCATTTAATTTCGAAGTCAAAATGGTACTATTTTGTTTTTGATTTGAATGGATAATTTTGACAGAAAATGTATAGCTTCGTTTCTGCATTGTCTTGATATAGAAAGTTATAGATTTGGATGATTGTGCATGTGTCTTCAATTAATTGATTTCTTTGCAGATATGGTGCTGCTATAGCTCATTAGCTCCTACTATGTTAACTGCCGTAGATGATGGGTGTGACATGTTTAGTTCATGAAATCATGGTTGGGTTGTTCGGTTGTTCCCACTTCATACAGATTTGGAGAAGTAAAGCAATCTATTTTCAGATCATCCAGTCTTGGTCTTGCTGGACATGAGGTTTATGTCATGATTATATGTCATGCCAATTGCTAAACGAGGAGTTTGTTAGTATGCCTGTGCCTCATATTTATTTGTAGATTATTTTCAGCTAGTTCTTTTTTTTTTTACTTATTTTTGACAAGAAAAAATGATGGATTTTGGCCAAAAATATTATCCCTCCTTTTCTATGAAAAATCTGTTAGGGAAAAGAGTGAGTGGATTTCCCTCTTGTTTGCAAATGCATACTGAGGTATCTCAAATGCATAAGAAATTATCTTAAGGTACGACTCTAGTTTATGACTCATGGGTGCATATGGAGATATGTCTGGTGCATAAGAAATTATCTAAGATGATGCCTTATGTCCTTGTGTTTGCTAATATGTTAAGATCTGTCAATGCTTGTGGAATGATCTCGAAACCCTCATTTGAAGGGGGGGGGGGACCAATGTGCTAATAATATCTTTTTTGTATGGAATCTGTGGATCTTGTGCATCTGTTTTTTGTCCAACTGTTTCCACCTACAGAAGGAGGATTGAAAAACGAAAGGAAAAAGGATTATTTCCCACCTTTCAGTCATTTATGTTCGTTTAAATCAGCAAGAAATAATGTTGCTCTCGTTGCATTGTTTATCTAGCCAGATTTGCTTAGTACTCACTTTTTTTTTGCTTAGTACTTACTTTTGATACCCTCAAGACTAAACTAGAGTTGAGAGTGGGAAGTTCTGAGGATTTTGGAGAGGGGTCCTGTTTTTCCAAGCTGAGGCCTTTTATTTCATTTATTCAGAGGTTACAATGAGTAGCTTTGCATATGGCTTATATATTTGAAGGGACAGCAATCTTTTTCTCTCTGTTAATAAGGAGAAACGAAATGTGTATATGTTTTCTGCTACTTTCCATTCTGATGATGATCGTATTACTCTCTAATTTTCTACTGTTTCTGTTACAAGTTTTGAGTTTTCCTAAAGCTCATGAGTTCAATTCAAAACCGTAGTCTCTTTCCTTCATATTATATGTAGACCACTATGGTGGTGACCAAATGTTGCATTTGCATAGGTTGCATTTTCTTAACTGCAGCCTGGGGAATAATTTGAAAGATCAAAGTGGAGATGAGGAACAAATACAAGAAACCAACCACTTTGCATTGCGGTGCAGGGAGCGGATATTCTTTATCTGTGGCAGCATGTAGCGTAATCGCATTGTTTCTTTTGCTGCAACTTTACTCTCATCTTCCCCAAAAAGATGCCTTAAGTTTGGAGCCACGGCTACCCACAAGTAACCATTTTCGTGAGCTTGAGGAGGTTGAGGAGGAAAACATCCAAATGCCTCCACCGAGGAAACGATCTCCACGTGCTGTTAAGCGGAAACCCAAGAGACCAACCACATTTATTGATGAGTTTTTGGATGAGACTTCTCAACTTCGGCGTATTTTCTTTCCTGACATGAAAACTGCAATTGATCCAAACAAGGGGAACGATAGCTTCTACTATTACCCAGGAAGAATATGGTTAGACACTGATGGAAATCCCATCCAAGCTCATGGTGGTGGTATTCTGTTTGATGAGAAATCAAGGACATACTACTGGTACGGAGAGTACAAGGATGGACCAACATATCATGCTCACAAGAAAGCAGCAGCGCGGGTAATTATCTAAATCTTATTATGAATGCTTCTTGTGTATGCTTGGCATGGATAGCACTCCCCCCCCCCCCCCCGGCCGGAAGTCTGGGCATTGATAGCATAATTTATCTTATAAATAGGATAACTTTCTAGTAATTCATTAGATAAGGGCTGCTAAGCATGGTGCCATTGACGTAATGGAGCTCGGCATGTGATGGTGAATATTCATAGTGCTTAGCTAAGACAGAGTAAGACTAGGGTTGATAGTGGGGAGGGATCAAGGATTTCACATCAGTCTCCATGCAATGTGAAATTCTGATTATGTTGCATGGGCTGCAATAAACTCCATTTGAAAAGTAGGCCAAACAAATTCAGGGCCGACAATTATCTTTCCAAGAACATTATGACAGCCAAATATGAGTAATGTCTTTTTCCCTTTGCAACTTGCCCATTTCTTTTTTATTAAGCGCTCATCTATTTCTTCTTGTCCATGAGCAAATACTAGCTCTAAGTTCAGGTTTAAAAGAAGAAACTGTCCAAGGGCACTAAGATTTGAGAACCTCTGCAAATTGCTCAGTGCACTGTCAGTATCTTACCTTTTCGTTAAGCGCTCATATATTTTCTGAGCATGATCACGCCTTCCTTGGTTTCTTACTTTCCTGTAAATCTGCTCTGTACACTTGAAAGAGGTTTGTTTTGAGTATGCTAGTCTTGCCAAATATCAGATGTAGACCGTGTTTGGCAACAGCATTTTGGATAGCGTTTAGTGTTTTGACCAGGTCAGTACACTAATTAGTGCTCCAAACACTTGTTAGGGAAAAGCTTTAATATTTATAAACCCTAAGTACAAGGTGCATTGTTGAGTAATCGAGGTGTCGTCCGCAGGGAGTTGGGTTTCCAGGTACCATAACTGACTAAAGCGTATCAAATTACGCAAAACAGAAGGGATAGAAAATAGAACTAAACTACTAAAACAAAAACAAGGACTTCAATTATGATTAAATATGAGATAAACTAACTAATCAAGTCAAATCTTAACATTCCCAAGTTATGCTAGTATTTAGAGATAATCGGTTGCATCATTAAAGATCACCCAAGTCCTTCTCAAGGGTCATGAGCTAGTCTGATTGTTCTAACCTCCTATTTTCATGGGATTAGCGCAATTAAATTATAAGATTGACAACCCTTGATGTAACTAGTGACCGAGACTATTTTCATGTTCGAATCCCAGCTATGCTCTCTACCTACACTAGACAATCAACCTCACCTCTCAGCACAAGTTGAATGTCCCTACAACACGGACGAAAGCTCTTTTAAACATTTCATCGAACACTTGGCGGGCATGAAACAACAACAACAACACCTCTCAGTGCGGATCCCGTTTTCGCAGAGTTGGCGGGTATGAAAGAAAACTCTAAATTCTAGTACAAACAAGATGAGCAAAGGCCTAAGAACAATCAATTAGCCATCAAGAGGCTAATCACAACCAAAGCAACACGATCTAACTACTAAACATCACAAAACACAAAAACCCAAACTAAACCTAAATTAGCAAAGAAGAAGGCAAATATAAACAAGAGGGGGAAGAGAATGAAAATCTAATATCATCAAACTAACTAAACATGAATTAATAATGAAAACTAAACATTTAAACTGAACAATTCAAATACAAGAATTAAACTAACAAAACATAAACATGAACAATATGTGCAAGAGAGAGAGAAAAGGGAAGAAAACTTAGTGTTGATTGATAGAAAGAACTTGAAATCCAAAACTTGAATCCAAGATTACAATCTTCAATCCTAATCTGATCCTGCTGTTGAGGTTTTTATTTGATAAACTAACCTAAAAGCTAGTCTAAAAATCATCAGGGAGAGCCCGGGGCATCCCCGAACAAAGACGCCCGAAGGGGTTTAAATAGAAAATTGGGCGAGCGGGCGACCGGGGGGCGGCACGACTGTGCCAGGTGGCACGGCCCCACTGTGCCACATCTCTGGCACGGTAGCGCGGTCTCCTATCGTCCCTTTTTGCTTTCTTTTGCTCTTCTTGTCCGTCTTCGCTCTTTTTCGCATCGTTTTGCTTGATTGGAGTTTATTGCCTATAGAAACAAAAAAACAAGTAAAAATCCTAAAAATTATATTATTATACGAGCTAAAATTAGGTAAAAGGGGCACGTAAAATGCGACAAATTATCACCTAACAATACACTAATTAGTTAATTGTTAATGTTCGGTAAACTAATATTTTGAGTAGCATTTCAAGTAGCGTTTAGCGTTTTAATCAGCGTTTTTGAAAAGCTAATAGTATTAACGTTTGACATTTAGAAGTAGCGTTTCATATTTTTTAGCCAAAAAATATCCTTTAAAAATTTTATCTTTGGGAATTATCTATATCCTTTTATGTCAATTTACATTAATTAGCTAGCATAATAGCTAAATTTATCGAACACATTTGTTTCAACCGCTCATCTAAACAGCTGTCTGCGAACAGCTAAATTAGAACCGCTATCCGCTACCTGAACCGCTATCCGCTACTTGAACAGCTAATTTTTGCCGAACAGGGCCGTAATCTAATTTTATCTAGATGATAAATAAGCATCCATTTGGGAGAGACAATTTACTAAACATTTGAAATCCTTCGTTAATCTTAGCATCTCATTGTGGTTGTTTTGAATGTCAAATATCTTAAATGTATATAATTGACAGGCTTTGATCAGAACTGTGACAAATTTTGTGAGTGTTATGGTTGAGAGTCTAGACTTGCTGACAAGTGCTCTCGTATACCAGTACAGCACCATCGTCGAGCATCGAGCCCAATAAACACTAATTGACAAGAATGATCTCACGCACAGGAAAAACAAAAGGCTTGGGATGAGTCTCTCTATGTAACCAGCCGCAGAGGAGGAACTGGCCAAGCATACAAACCCATTACATATGCCCGCATGCTGAGCCTCACTTTATGCTGGTCATCACAATCACTCTCTGTTGTAACTAGATGACTGTTACTGCAACACATTCCTTTATAAAAGTGGAAGTAACTGTTCTATCAGGGAAGAGGGATAGAGAGACACGTTTTGAAATGGGTGCCAGCAAATGGTTAAGAGGAGATTTGAAGTATCAATCTTTGGAGATGGACTTTAATTTTTCAATGGATTTGTTAGGTAGCTTTATATGGATTGAAAGCCGCATAAGCTCCGTCACTCAGGTCTAGGCCTTCTCTTATTATCTCTCCTTTTTATTCAAAGGTTCAGTTTTTTCCCCATCGAAAATTCTATTCATTCTTCCTTGTGATGTTTCTTCCGTTTCTCTATGCTTGGCTTTTTGTGGTGAAGATATTTTTCACCTTGTGAATGCATACAAACATTGTGGAAATGCCAATGTGTTTGTCTGTAAAAGTTGCCTTATTTCTTTATGCTTGAACTGAATAATGGCTGGCATCATCCCAAATGCATTTCAGACGTGTTTTACTAAGGGTGATGAGTCCCAGAGACCCTATGAGAGGTTGATATCCTGCAGCAGAACCCAGCTTGTTTTTAATGTGTTCATCTGTAGATGTTGCCGTATTCAATCCTCTCACAGTGACTGGTACTGCTTTGCTCTCCTTTCCGATGGAATGGCTGGGATCTGAGGCATCCTCTTATTGTGGGAATGGATTCTTGAGGCCTTGAGGGCCAGCACAACTGACTCTACGTCTTGGGGCCTGGCCGGGGTTTTCATTTCTTTTTTTGGGGGGGGGGGATATTGGGACTTTGAGTTTCCAGGCATTGGCCACTGTTTGTCTTAGAAGTTACTTTTTCATACCGTATCTCTTATAGTGCTTTATGAAACTATTCTTATCATGTTTAGTTGTGTTTTGCTTATCCAATTGTCGTTGATTTACTTTTCTAGGTTGACATCATTGGAGTTGGCTGCTACTCTTCAAAGGACTTGTGGACATGGAAGAATGAGGGCATTGTTCTTGCAGCTGAAGAAAACGATGAAATCCATGACCTTCACAAAGCCAATGTGCTCGAGAGGCCAAAAGTTCTATACAACGAGAAAACAAGAAAGTACGTTATGTGGATGCACATAGACAATGTCAATTACACCAAAGCCCATGTGGGTGTGGCCATCAGCGACTCCCCAGCTGGTCCTTTCAAGTATCTCTATAGTAAAAGCCCTCATGGCTTCGACAGCAGAGATATGACGATCTTCAAAGATGACGATGGGGTGGCATATCTCATCTACTCTTCTATTGACAACAGTGAACTCCATGTTGGGCCTCTTACGGAAGATTATATTGATGTGAAGAATGTGGTGAGGCCAATTCTTATCGGGCAGCACCGTGAAGCCCCTGCTCTATTCAAGCATCAGGGCACTTATTACATGATCACATCGGGCTGCTCGGGCTGGGCCCCTAATGCAGCAATGGCTCATGCATCCGAGTCCATCATGGGCCCTTGGGAGACCATGGGAAACCCATGCATAGGAGGGAACAAGATATTCAGAGAGACAACATTTTTTTCACAGAGCACATTTGTGCTGCCCCTGCCGGGACTTCCGGGCTACTTCATATTCATGGCAGATCGGTGGAACCCGGCAGATTTGAGGGACTCGAGATACGTGTGGTTGCCTCTGATGGTCGGAGGGCCTGTGGACCGGCCTCTTGACTATGACTTCGGGTTCCCACTGTGGTCCCGGGTGTCAATTTATTGGCACAAGAAGTGGAGGCTTCCCTACAGGTGGAACGAGTAACTAATGCTGCTCTGCGTTCTTTGTTTATGTTGGTGACTTGTACCAGTATCATAGTGAAATACAAAATTAGCAAGTTTTCTCAGTTCATTCTTTCTTTTGTTCAATCTCGGCATCTCTGTAACAGTTCTGCTTTGCACAGTGTACACCACCGTCTGAGTTAGGTTTTTAGTCTGAACAGTAAATTAGTTGATTCTGATAATTAGATGCAAAGATTGTACCCATGATTAACTTTTCCCACTGTTAGCAATTGATGTGAACTTTGAGCGTGTTCTTTTCGACTGTTAAGAAATATTTAATGCTCAAATATGCTGAGTTAAAGAAAATAGAATTAGGTATTCTTAATAAGTATTTAATTGAGTTAAAAATTGCTGAATGCTATAATGATAAGTACCAATTGGACCCCTATCTCATAGCAATCCAATGGGAAGAGGGAATAGATCTAACCCATAATATAAGACTTACAAGTTTGGTTGGTAGCCTTGCACATCTCCATACCAAAACAATTCCAAGTTATGGTATTCAATCTCATGTCCTTTAGCATGGGAGACCATCTCAATGCCACTTAGAAATGGCAATGAGGCGGGTACGGGCCGGGTTGAGCTGTACCCGTACCCGTACCCATTTTCGAAAATAGTACCCATACCCGTACCCATATCCATCGGGTATTAAAAAACTACACCTATATCCTTACCCACTGGATTTTTGCGGGCTTGCGGGTTTTATTCGGGTTTATATAGGAAATAAAAATTAATACCCATATTAAACCCATATTTGAATTCAATATTAGTAACTTCAACAAGTCATCAATACATTTTTGTTGAACGCCTACTAAGCATCCCCTGCCATAATGTTTGGTCACAACAAGTAGCAACAAGCCACATGAGGAGCATAAATTACCTATCCACCAGTAAGATATGCAAATTTGGGCTGGATATTTAGACTGCCAAGCTTGATTAATTAAGTTAGATTAGGTTTTTTAAATTGATAAAAAAGGGGTACGGGGCGGGTGAAGCTCGTACCCGTACCCGTACCCATTTTTCTTAAACCCGCCCCATACCCATTTAAAACCCATTTTCGTCACTCATTTGGGTTATAAACAGGGCAGGTTTTCCGGGTTTTAAACAGATACGGGCTTTATTGCAATCCCTAATGCCACTTGAGCTTAGAGCTCTTGGCAAGATGCCCATAAAGTGTCCCTTTATTTGGGTTGACGGCCAAATGGATGTTCATTTATTTCATCTTTGGGTCTTTGTTGATAGAGTCAAATTATTGTTAGACTATAAAGGGATAGAATTTTCCCATCACATTTTTTTTTTTTTCCCATTCAGATAACTCGAATCCAATATCTTATTTAAAGGAAGCAAATATCAAACAACTATTTTTTTAAAATTAAAAAAAAGTATCAAACTATTTGAATCAACTTGATTTGGTCCAAATGCATATTCATAATTCATGATTTATCGGGTTTTGCACATCATTTGCTCCCCAAAAAAAATGATTTATGTAAAATCTTTTTTCAAGTGTCTTATGGGTGAATGGCAATTGGCAAATATGAATACAATTTGGTATTCTGTAATTCAGCTTATGGCCCAATGGGCCAATGACTCGCAAAAATGCAGAGAATTATATAGTTTCTTTAGACTCCGTTTGGTCCTTAAAAAATTTGGTGGAAAGAAAAGTTGAAAGAAAAAAAATATATCAAGGAAAAAAGTAGAGAGAAAATGAGTTTTTTCCCTCTTGTTTGGATTGAGGAAAAAAAATACAAGAATTTGGATGAGAAATTTAAATGTTGATGAGCTACTTGAATTATGTTAATGTCATCTAAGCAATGCAAGGTTGGAAGAGGTTGAGAATTTTCCTCAAACTTTCTTCACAATTTTATGAGGAAAATTTTATCACTTATTTTTAACAATTTTTTCACCTAACTTTTCTACATTTTTTTTCTTTGTGATTTTCTCTAAACCAAACATAAGAAAAAAAGTAACTTTTTCAAATTTTTTTGTTTCCACAAAGTTTTCCAAAATCCAAACGAAGGCTTAAAGAAAAGCTTCCATATTGGGCTAGCTGCTTCAGCCTTCGGCAAGGCTTGCTGGAAGTCGTCCATGCTGTCGGTAAATTATTATATACACATGAGAGTATGTACTCCTATTGTTACATATATAT